>OZ026619.1:60824066-61328066 GCA_964020975.1 Hermodice carunculata
CTTTTAAGTCATTTTCATATTGGTGATACCTGTCTACAGTGGACACCTGTCTATTGTGTATTGCGGACACTTTTTGGGGTACCAAATGCAAAAACAACCTGTCTATTGCGGACACAATATATCAATACATTTTTTGCAACTTGTCATGTTCCAAGCTGTAATGCCTGAACAATGCCGTGCATGTTAAGCTGGAATCAAAGACTAATTAATCCATTGATCAGTGGCCTGTAACACATAATAAGCTTACTCAGCCAAGCAGTTAGGCTGTAATGCCTCAACAAACATGCCAGGTGTCTCTGGGCACTGGTGCTCCTGTTGAGTGAGGTTGCTCAGACTTTCTCTGTCTATCAAACAATTAAGCTCCATAGATCAGACATTAAGCCTAAAACAAAGGACCCACTGACTCTCGTGTGAAGTTATTCACAATTTGTAATAATGGCACATACAGTTATACTGTACTCAAAGGATATGATATCCCTGTGGTATGTTTGTTGTTTGTTTCTTTTCTGTTAGTAAAAGAAATTACGAAAACTTTCTTTAGCCTGGTAAGCCTATACATGCACAATTTTCCCTTAAAAGTTAAAAACTGTAAAATCCCATGTTAAGATGAGTTTGAGTAAAGTGTCAGGGGCATAATGTACAAAAACTGAGAGTAAATGCTGTAGATGGGTACACGTGCATATTTTATGACAGTCTATACAAGTTTATCTCCTTTGATACAAATGTACTCTGAGATCCCAAAAGTTCAGCCCCTGCCTATTGTGGACACCTGTCTATTGCGGACAATTTTGCCAGAACCACAGGTGTCCGCAATAGACAGGTTTTACTGTATACTGAATTGTGCTGTCATTGATTCTGATAACATTTGCAACAAAAAAATGAACCGGTTTTGTTCTAGGGATATTATCTCAATTTGTGGCTTGCTTACTCGTGCCCCATTTTCTGGTCTCTGGCTCTTGGTTCTATTACAACAGAAACAAAGTAAAACTTTGTACCAAATTTGCATAGTTTTATTTCGAATTGTATTTGCGTAGAGATACATATATATTTCGATGTTCCCGGACATATTCTTCCGCACGAACTTGGTGCCTCTGGAAGATCATCAGCACGCAGGTGAGCCGCGATTATACCTGAAATAAAAATTTAAAAAGAACGACATGATAACACTAAGTACTTTTAACTGACTTCTCTTTCTTTCTGTTTGTTTTTGTGTTGTCTCCCTTCGCTCTTTTCTTTCTTTGTTTACATATTTTTTCTCCTCTTTCATCACCTGTGACTTTTTTTATTTCAATTCGTTCGTTCATCCATCCATGCATTTCCGAATGAATGCATCTACATATCATCCTACTAACCGATATGTCTGTCTGCCTGCCTGTTTGTTTGTCTGTCTGTCTGTCTGTCTGTCTGTCCGCTTGTCTCTCTGTTTTTCCACCTGTCTGTCTGCCTTGGTTTACCGACATTTATTTCCGTTCCGCAGCTATGTTTTTGCTGTCGTCCCTGCATCCATCCGTTTTTCACAATATGTTGTCACAAACCGTAAGTCACGGACCGGGTCCTCTTTAAACTTGGAACAGACAGCTTGAAGGAGCCTTTACCAATAGGTAACTGGATAAATATTTGATTGACGGCTTTAAAATTGCACATCAAAAAAGTCATATTTACCAACTGCCCTACGGATGCATGTAAATGATCTTGATTTATTATCCATCCCACAGGACAGTTTTGTTAACTTTTTTTTTTGGGGGGGGGGGGTGCAAGTCGTGGGCTTTGTAAGTCAGGAATTTTGGGGAAAACACGGTGGTCAAATTCATTAAAGACTAAAGCAGAAATTCTGAAATATCTGGGAACTGGCAGTATAGCCTTGCTAAAAAGCTGTCTGGCTGAAATATTCACCTTTAATTTTAACGCATTTGGATATTAAGATTTGATACGTTTGAGTGTAGTGTTACAAGGTTTAACTGCAATATAGGCCTATATGAGTATTTTGGTTGAGAGCGTACTGCACAGAATGTAATGCTGTATCAATATGTGACACATATTGCACGGTACTGTACCGGGTCATAAAATGGACTCCCGCTAGCCACATGTTGACCGACCGAAAGTGCTGATACATTTGAACTATTTTCATATGAAGTTTGGTGTCTTGGCTACAATTTTCAACACCTTTCTTCCAACTTCCAAATGTGATTAAACATATGCACACAATAAGATGTCTGTAAATAGTAGGATGAAATCATTTTCTACATTATCAGTTGAATTAAACAGGCGGTCCTAAGAGCAAGTTCTAGTGTCGCAAAATGGCTTCACTTACACAGCACAACTCATTCCAGTTCTAGTGCACGTGAAGCATCTTATGCAGGTCCTGGGGGTATTAATCCGCGGTCCCCTGGCTCCTATGCTGGCCCAGTAATACCAGCCATTCGTCCTGAAGCTGCAGACTGGAAGAGTGTATAAAATGAATATGTATTTCTGCATATGAGAAACCGTATCTTTGCCGAACGAAATACGATAAAGCATATATGAACTTGTGTACATAGTATTTATCGTGCAAGAAGAACAATAGGTCGATTTGGAGAAGATCAGATCAGTATCAGGTCTATTTACAACGTCAATTGTGTAAAGAGCTTCCTTTATGAGGACACATCGAATTGTAAGTTTCCTTTTTAGCAAGTGATTGTCAACACATGTGTTAAAATAGGTACTTTACTGACAACTGTGCCATGTCAGAATTTGAATTCTTTTAATCGGAGTCCAGTTGACATGACGTTTGTTGGAGTATTTGAGTTTTAGAATGATAGGAATGTGAAAGAAATTATACTTACTTCCGCCTTGTTGTCTAACCCTGAACAAGGCTGAGTGTGCGACTTGACACGCCACCAACACCAGGAGACACAGAACTATGGCCCTCGTCATGATGCGGGGAGACAAACTTTTTTACGGCCTTTCGATGAATGATAAAGAAACGAATGATAAAAATGTGTTCCTCTTGACCTTTATATATGTGCCTTGATGCATACGGGTCACAAAAAAGCGACAATTTGATAATTGTTTTCATTCGAACCCTGGATGATGGAATAATCAACCAAATCACAGGATAAAGTGACATCATTGCTATGAGGAGGGGGGCGTAACATATGATTGGTCCAATGTCAACACAGTGGATTTGCTCTGTCTGGCTGATTTCATATTTTATAATAACACTTATAGGCCTAGTTCAGGAGGAACGTATTTAATATAAGTATCCCTAATGTTATTGTACCAGATGGGCCGACAAAATCTATTTGCTAGAAACTTGGTTGTTGAGCTGCACTTGTGCGTTGTAGTATTTCGAACTAGAACAAAGCATCAAAGTTTCTCTGTGTTCTCTCTGGCACGTTTAGAATCATATCTAAAGCTTTATAAACCTTTGGGGTTATTACGAAGCTTCAGTGAAGGTTCCATTTACCTAAAACCAGACGCTCTTCGCACGTGTTATATACTATAATTAGACATGACATGATTAGGTAATTGCAACTGGGTAGTGTGAACGAATATCTTTGGTACAGCACAGTGTTGGCTGCTGTCTTTCACATGGTACCTCCTGCTCGATCCTTATGCAATTTGAGATATGAGACCAGACTTTACCTATCGTACTGAGGCACGCATGAGTGATTTCACGCTCAATGAAGAAAGTGTCAGGAAAGTTTTGCTCTCCTTGAGATTAACTTCTGCCTCAGGACCCGACAATATTGGCAACACTCTCCTAAAAAATACTGCTGACTCGATCTCCAAGCCCTTAACAAAAATTTTCAACTTGTCTCTCAGTGTCTCTCAATTTCCCGACTCTTGGAAACGCTCTAATATCTGCCCTGTGTTTAAAAAATCGAATAAACAAATCAAGAGTAACTATCGTCCAATTTCCTTGCTGTGCAACGTATCTAAAGTTTTCGAGCGACTGGTCTTTAATTTTCTTTATGAATATCTAATAGGCAACAACCTACTAACTGATAAGAACTCTGGGTTTAAAGCTAATGATTCAACTACCAACCAACTAATAAGTATTCTCCACAATATCTACAATGGGCTTGAAAATTCCAAGGAGGCCAGAATGGTATTCTTAGATATCTCGAAAGCCTTTGACAAAGTGTGGCATGTAGGCCTCCTCTTCAAACTACGACAACTGGGGTTATCTGAAGGACTTCTTATGTGGATAAACTGTTACCTGTCAAACCGCTTTCAACGTGTTATTACCCACGGGCGTACCTCCTCTTGGCATCCTGTTCAGGCCGGCGTACCTCAGGGATCAATTCTGGGTCCCTTATTGTTTCTTGTCTATATAAATGATATTGTAGATGACTTGACCTGTGATGTCCGCATCTTCGCCGACGACACTAGTCTACTTGAGATAGTTCAAAACCCTACCGACTCAGCACACCACTTGAACACAAATCTCTCATTTATTTACCACTGGGGTAAATTATGGCGCATGGTTTTTATTGCCTTAAAATCCATTTCGGTTATTTTCTCAGCCAAAATCAATAAACCTTATCATCCCCCTGTCCTTCTAGGTGGTACAGTCATACCAGAGGAAGACACCCACACACACCTTGGAATTACTCTAGCCAACAATCTTTCCTGGCGTGCGCATGTCACACGCATCACAAACAAAGCCAGCCAGCGTATTGGACTTCTTCGAAGATTCAAATTTAAGTTATCCCGAAAAACCCTGGAAAGATTATATTTTTCAATGGTTCGGCCAATTCTTGAATATGGTTGTGTTATCTTTGATAATTGTGGGCAAGGTCTGAGTGATTTACTTGAGTCGATTCAGTACGAGGCAGCTAAAATATGCACTGGCGCACTAAGGCACACATCCCATAACAAACTCTTAGACGAACTTGGTTGGCCTTCACTAGCCAGTAGACGCAAATATTTCAAATTAATCCTTTTCTACAAAATGTATTTTAACTTAACTCCTTCCTACCTATCCAACCTTATACCTCGCAACCCCGCCATGGCTGGTCATACGCTCCGCCATAGGCCTATCAGCAACCTTCGCCTCATCAAATGCCGAACCCAGCGGTTTGAAAATTCCTTTCTCCCTGATGCCACCAAACTATGGAATAATCTCCCCACTGATATCCGTAACTCCCTTTCCCTTCAAATCTTTAAGTCGAAACTTAAAGCCACTCTGCTAGCGGCCGACATTGCTCCAGATTTCTACTCCCATGGTCAGCGATTTGCTAACATCTGTCATACTCAGTTACGATTAGGATTCTCTAGACTTAATTCCGATCTCCATAAAGTAAATATCATCCAACAGCCAACCTGTGCCTGCTCCCACCCAACTGAGGATTTCAAACACTTTTGTCTCTACTGCCCTAAATATGTCCAGGAAAGAAAGAAGCTTCTGCTTACCGTCACTCCTTTGTTAGCCCCTGGTGTTAATCCAAACCTGATAATGCATGTTGCAAGTGACAGACTATGTAGTATTTTATTGTTCGGGAGTCAAGAACTTTCAGAAGAATGCAATACAGTAATTTTCAGAGCAATGCAAAATTTTGTTGTAGAAACACGCCGATTTATATTGTAACTGGGTAGTATCTCATCATATATATGTATCCCGAAACCAGCATATACCATTGCAGTGTATTTGTATGTTCAACGTATGTTCCCTATCGTGTCTCCACAGGTGGGTCGACAATGACAAGGCGGGAAGGAACACCCGAGCTACTGGGCGCACTGGCGGCTCCACAGTGGCAGTGTGAGTTTGCAGCCAGGGTGCTTCGGCCGCGCCCAGCAAGCTATAACCTCCCCTTCAGTCGCTCTCTGTGCCGAGGACGAATTAGCTTGCTACTAAGCATATTCGTGTATATAAGCATGCTTTTTTAATTGGATTGGAATGCTTGATATTGTTTTTGTTGTTTAATTGTATTACAGCATGTCTACCAGAGTACATAGTCACATGTTCGTACATTGTATTGTCCCATGCGTCTTGTATATATCATTTTGTGCGTCTCCGTGTCTGGAGAACCCCTAGATTAGTCATATTTCATGTACTATTGGGTAATCCAGCGAAAATAAATATGTTTAAACTAAACAGACTTCTGAAACCAGTGGCTAATCGTCCGGCTATAGAGGAAAGCTCTTGGTTTATATTAAGCCAATTCATTTCCGGAGCACAGCCTTTACTACAAATCAAATCTACATCAATATTGATCCAAGGCAGCCAATTCAAAGTCTACATGTTGGGAAGCAGTTTTAATGGTGATCAAAAAGTATAATTGTTTACTGACATAACATGCAATGGCCCTAATTGTCATGAGAAGAAATCATACAGCCCCATTATTTGTTTTCGCTTACACTTATTATCATCGCCATAATACAGCGCGTCAGACACCTTATTCTCCTTGGTGGTTCCACCTGCTGACCCATGACATATTCAACAAAATTTCACCTTTCAAATCTTAAATACCTACATAACTATAATTCAAATATGACATTGTTGCTGCTACATATATTTTCCCGATCACTGCTCACTCAATAAATGTTGACCAAAAGTCAAAGCTGGGATTCTTTGTATGATATTGTTAATGTGGTAAACTCGTCTATTAGATTGTTTGCAAATGATACAAACCTTTTTTTTAAGTTGAAGACGCCACTTGCGCGACCAATTCTCTGAATCTGGATCTGAGTTAGACGGAGAGTTGGTCACATAGATGGCTGGTCTCGTTTAACCGTCTAAAACAAGAAGTATGATTATATCTAAGAAGCGAATACATCTGAATTATGTTGATTTAGTCTTTATGAACGAAACCTTACAGAACGAAAACGAACATAGGCATTTGGGCTTGATTGTAAGATCAAGACAAGTCACATTAACAGTTTGGTTACAAAAGGAACGAAATTCGTTAATATCATAAAATATTTAAAATATAGCTTGAGTAGAAAGTCATCAGAAATTATTACAGCTTCGTCTGTCCGATTCTTGAGTATGGTTCAGTTGTGTGGAACGGCTGCTCTTCACAGGAGTCGCAACAGCTTGAAAATGTCCAGCTTTCTGAAGCGAGGGTATTAACAGGGGCAACAAGGGAAACCAACCACAATTTTATTTACGAGGAAACAGGATTTAAAAAGCTATCAGAGAGAAGAAACTAAAGTAGATTGGTCCTCTTCTACAATATAATGCATGGTCATGCACCTCAATGTCTAAGGAATCTAGTTCCAACCAGTGTCTGCACGAAATAGCTATAACGTCAGATCACGCCAAAATTTGTCAAACATACGTTCGAGAACAAAGTTATTCAGCAGCTCATTCTGTACTTTCGTGATTAAATTATGGAACGGGTTACCTTTGTCTGTGCGTAATGCTGAGTCTACTCATGATTTCAAAAAGAGTCTTAACCGTATTAATAATGTTGGTAAAACAAACAAGCTTTTCTATATTGGTAATCGTCGACTAGCCGTTATTCAAGCTCGACTACGAATACATACATACATATATATATATATATATATATATATATATATGTTTATATATGTATGTATGTATGTATGTATGTATGTATGTATGCGTGCGTGCGTGCGTGCGTGCGTGTGTGTGTGTGTGTGTGTGTGTGTGTGTGTGTGTGTGACATGGGTTAACATTGCACATGCATGACATTGACCTAATTTGTAAGATTAGAATGAAAGTTTGGTACCTTTTAATTCAAATGTCTCATATGTCGCGGCTACACCGTTCGTTTTCAGCTTACCGGGAATAACACTACATCTAAAAAGCGAAATGAGGAAGGGTTCAGAATTTTTAGTTTGACTGATGTAGTGCTTAAAATATTTGGCTTGCTTGATACCCGTAGATTGCTTGCAGTTTATCTCCTCACCAGAAGCAGTTAGCACCCAATATAATATCATTTTCGTCCCACCGTTTACAAATTTGCAGTAAGCTTTCTGATAACGAGAAAATTCTGAGGGCCCTGAATCCAGAAAAAGTTATGACCGCACCATATTAAATCTGAACTGTCATCGAAAGGCCGCCACACAGAGAGACACAGGCAGACTCGGGGCCGTAACTTCAGCAGTACATAATTATTCATATTACTCTACGCATAGTAAAACCCAAAATATCTGTTTCTTGAGACTGTACACAATTATGAGAAAATTTCAGTTTAAATATTACCCCAGACTCTTTTACTATCTGTGGTGTACTGTCCTGGTCCAGATCTTTAAGTTGTGTGGTATAACCACTCTATCTGTCATGTCATGTGTTGTTTACACTTCTTATTGAACACTGTCTTGATTGTTGTGCAACCTCTTAATTCTCTGTTGCAAGAGGGATTAATATAGGGCATAGCCCCTGTTTCCCAACTGAGGTTTATCCAGCTATACAAACAAGATTTTATTAACCGGTATCTAGATATATGCACTGTGCAAACTGGTATGCCTGCAGTAATTGTTTCTACGGTCTCTTTTATCAATCATTTTGTGTGTATTTTGTCATCCTTAATTATTACCTTTATGGATTTCGCGGCAATTTCGTGATTAATCTATTAACCGGTATCTAGATATATGCACTGTGCAAACTGGTATGCCTGCAGTAATTGTTTCTACGGTCTCTTTTATCAATCATTTTGTGTGTATTTTGTCATCCTTAATTATTACCTTTAAGGATTTCGCGGCAATTTCGTGATTAATCAGTTCGGATTTTTTTTAATTACCTCTTTTTGGTGGCCCCAGTGATAAGGGACTCTACTCCTTCATTGAAACTAGGACAAGGTAATACGCAATATACCCCTTGCAGCATAAGAGGATTTGTTTTTTGTTTTTGTTTTTGTTTTTTTTTTTGTTTTTTTTTTTTTTTGTTTGTTTTGTGTTGTTTTGTTTTAATTTTTTTTGTTTTGTTTGTTTTTTTTTCAGTGAATACGACTATTCTATCTTCAGGATAGGTTTTGGTCTTTACAATTTGGTGGCGGAAGAAGTAAACCTCTACTCTATATTCCAATAAGATCTAGTTCACTCGATTATTCCAAGCCAAAATTTTATAAAAGCTCCATATATTTCTGAAACCAATATTATACAACTCCCAAATTTTCCTTCAGGGAAAGGTGGCCGCCCTATCGTTCTACATGCTGGTAGTGCAGAAACAGGATTTATTGAAAGTTGTGACTTGGCGTTTGTTTGGAATAAAAACTATAAAAATCCAGATTACCATTCTGAATGAATGCTGGTGTATTCCTGAAGTGGTGGGAGGAAAAGTTTTTACCTTCTTTGGACAAACGAAGTGTCATAGTCATTGATAATGCTAGTTGTCATAACACTAATACCTATGAATCAAAGTGCCCTACTATGAGTAACCGCAAAGCCGAAATGCACGAGTGGGTGAAGATGAGGAAGATTCCTTTCGGGGAGAAATTTTCCAAACCAGAATTGTACATGCTGATTAAAAATACAAACCCGCAATCATGTATGTTACCAATGCAATTGCACAGAAATACGGTTCCAAAGTTTTGCGCACCCCTGTGCGACACCGTGAGTTGAATGCACTTGAGTTGATCTGGGCTTTAATGAAACAACATGTAACACACAAAAGTGTTACTTTTAAATTAACTGATGTAAAATCTCTAATCCAAGAAGCGTTTGGTCAGGTTACCAGACAGGCAGGCAGAAAGCTGGGACATATACGACAAAAAGCGGAAGACCGATTCATGGAAGCTGATGGCATAGGTGAACATTACATAGACTCCATCATAGTCCACTTTAGAGAAAGTGATAGTGCTTCTGATGCCTTGGACCTAGATGTAGAGTCAGGCATCTAAACGAGTGTGCGATTGCCAAATGAATTAAAGCATGATAATTTGGTAAATATTCATTTCTATTCTCTGATCTAGTACAAGCTTAATAGTAGTTTAACTGATATGGATTAGGCCCTAGGGAATTCATGTTTTCCCCATAATGCAATATATGCCATACTTAATTTAAATTTAAACATATTTATTTATTCTGGATCACCTAATAGTATACATCGAAATACTAAAAAACAGGCTCTCCAGACAAAAACATACTTTATGTGATCCATATGTTTTTGTACAGAAGTTCTTGCTGTCTTCTCCATTCAATCACTACATTAGGTATGTTAGTTGCCTGTCAGCATGCTCACCTTGCTACCCCCTTTCACAATCATTTTACTAGGATATTCTGCATTATGGTAACGTGTTGGAGAGAGGGTTTTATATTTATTTTTTTAGGGGGTGGAGGTTTGGTTTAAACATATTTTATTTTAAAAAAAACAGTTGGGAATCAAGGCATAGTCCTATATTAATCCATCTTGCACAAAGAGAAGTATTTGGATATTACGCAACAAGAAGCACAATACGCTTGCCCGACAGTCTTGTAAGAGATGTAACTATACGTGACAAGACAGATGGAGTGGCACTGCCACACAGCTTGAAGAAGTGAACCAAGACAAGACTTCACAGACAGCATAAATGTTGGGGTAAATATTCACGATATGCCTTGCTTTAGATATTAGAAACAATGACTGCTTTGTATTTAAATGTACAGATACAATGCTATACCAACTTTCATGTCACTGCCCCGAGTCTACCTGTGTCATTTATATACAGTTGGGCGGCCTTACAAATGATCTCATTCTCAACAAAAGAGCAATTTATGGAACCATAAAGTAATGTCTGGATTGTAAATGGCGCTAATCTAATAACTGTGTTTTGTAATATGTTTCTATGTAATCTGTATTTGTTACCCTCGCAAAGAAAATTAGAATAATCTTTGTTTGTATTGCCACAGGCACACTCAGGGTAGTCTACCAGTTCTTAAATGTGTTTTGTAATATGTTTCTATGTAATCTGTATTTGTTACCCTCGCAAAGAAAATTAGAAGAATCTTTGTTTGCATTGCCACAGGCACACTCAGGGTAGTCTACCAGTTCTTAAATGTAAAGGTCTCCATGCAGGTTGTTGTATTTCATTCGTAGCTGAGCATGAATAACGGCTAGTCGACGATCACCAATATAGAAAAGCTTGTTTGTTTTACCAACATTACTGACACGGTTAAGACTCTTTTTGAAATCATGTGTAGACTCAGCATTACGCGCGGGGGTGGGGGTGAGGTGAAAACTTACTTTAGATTCATTGTTCTCTAATATTTATATTAACTGCAAAGTTCAAACATATTATGACGTAAACTATTCAGTTTAGTACATACTTATATTAGACTTGTGACAAGTACGGCATTATGTCCCATTTCAATGAGTGTGAGTCTCCCCTCCCCCACCCACCACCGCCACCACCGCGAACCACTTCACCCACTGGTCATGTGTACACGCTGTCAGAACAAGTCACGTGGTTACAGGGTCACTTTTTGTGTCGTCTGCTAGGCTGTTCTATCTCCGCTGCCGTAATTCACACAAGTTCACCCGGTGTCACTCATTTTTTTCACACACGCCCAGCTTTTAGAATGTAGGCGAAATTATAACATTTACTGTAGTAGGTGCGGCAAAAAATAACGTGTGAGGTATTTTTTCAAAATAAAACTGTACACTGTAATGCAACTTTTGTGTGCTTTTGTCCGGAATGCGATCATATATCTGACTTTTTAGACATACGTTATAAAGCGGTTGGCAAACTTATATTTCGACTGCCTACATGATAATAACATGATTTCAAGCCCTCGAAACAGGAAGATTGCAAATTGGACCTTGATGAGGATGACTTAATGGTCTAGTTGGGATTAAAATTAATGTAAATTGGAAATATGTACCAAATTGTGTGACTGCTTGAGTGTTGATCGTTATATCACTTTATTAGATAAACTGTTATTATATGATCTCCCATTTTCGTTGAGCCAGCGAATTTTACAATTCATTTCCTTTGCACTAATTTTTTCTTATATCCAAAGAGCATGAAGAGCGCTCCAGCACACTTCATGCTTTGGATAAACAAATCTATGGGACGCTTTTTAGGCATGTATATGGATAATGGTTTTGCGAAATCAATAAAATGTAATGTTCACATTTGAGCACACACACATGCATATATATATATATATATATATATATATATATATATATATATATATATATATATATATATATATATATATATATATATATATATATATATACATATACATATATATATATATATACATATATATATATATAATTTAGATTGATTTCGTACGCGTGGTCAACATATTACATATCCAATAGATGTGATAAAAGATAAAATGAAGGAAAAAGATAAAACGAGAGAAGAAAAACAAACCAGAGTGTGTACGTTATGGTATAAGTTAAAAACAAAACAGTTCATGTAATAAGCAGGAAAATGTGGCATCAAGAAATATATAAATGATCAAGTAATCCTGCTACTTCTGTCCGATGTAAGGAGAAACTCGCTTCTCATCACAAATGTTACAGAGTTCACAAATGACCTGCTGCTTTGCTCTGTCCATCGCTGATCCACGTCTATTGGTTACCCTCGTATTGTAAATTGTATAATTCGGGCTCATATATTTGCGTTCTAGCATGACGAGATTTTGAACCAAAATTAGTTAAAGGATCTACCCGCTTCCTATCGTGAACCTTCCATGATTAATTTGCAGCAGAGTGTGACCAATGGGTTGTTACTATTGCCATTTTTTTTAATAAAACCAGGAAAGAGCTGTCCATTTAAAGTTCGAAAGGAGTAACACAACATATGTAAGACAATAGAGTACTGTATGTCCTGGACGGGAACTTCCAAAAGGGATATCGCTCGACGCCACCCTGCGTAAACCTGACAACTTTTGGATTTGAACAATTCCTTGATTGGGAACTCTGAAATGACATTCGGCAGGACTGAAACAACCTGAGCCGTATCGATGGGAAGGCAAGGCCGAATTGTGCCATTATGATATCAGCACATGATAAAATTTACTTAACTGGATACGAGATTGAATATAACACAGGAGTGCATCAAGGCCAATGGCTGTTTATCCAACAATTGCCGCCAGGCGGAAACCACTCATAAGAGCTTTTTTTCAAATAAATTTGGGATCATGGCCTTTCCAACGATGAACACTTTGCTGATAGTTATGTGCATACACATCTGACAATATGGATAGTTCGCTGGTTTCATTGGGGACATGGCGAGATTTCTCTGGTCAGAGTAAGAGTGCGTCAACAGCTTTCCTTGGTACCAAGGACGGCTGCTGACATGGGGCATAATACTATGAGAATGCTACGTTACAGTTTTCACCAAATAATATTTTTTAAACGACAAATTTCACTAAAAACATAGTGGCAGACGACAATTTGCATAGGGGCGCTTTGGGCAATTATGAGCGGCAAGGATCAAGCATGATGAGCTCAGACCTTACGTGTAGTGCATGATAAAACAAACCGAGAAAAATATATATTTTACTTTCCGTGAATCGATGAGTGATACTTTATACGATTCAAAAGATATTTTCCTTCATGGAGAGTCATTTGTACCTCGATTAATAACGAACTTGATCCGAAATGTGCACATCTTTTGAGTGTGCATCAGGACGAGCATTTAATTGAATGAAATACGAGAAACTAGAAAAGATGATTTGCGGCATAGCAAATCAGTGTATGTGTCTTCAAAGCTTATCGGTATGACAATGTTCAATTGGTATTTCAGCACTACAGTGTATTATCGGTACAACAATGTACAATGGGTACTTCAAGTACGACAGTGTATGATCTATATGACAATGTTACGACAGTGTACAATGGGCACTTCAGTACTAAGTGTAGGATAGGTACGACAATGTTACGACAGTGTATAATGGGTACTTCAGTACTACAGTGTATCAGCGGTACGATAATGTTACGACAGTGTACAATGGATACTCCAGTACTACAGTGTATGGTCGGTACGACAAAGTTACGACAGTGTGTAATGGGTACTTCAGTACTACATCATACAACAGATACAACCAGTTAGCGTAATCATACAACTGGTTATCAGGGAACAATGTTGGAAAGCCACACTTGACACAAAGGAGTCTCAGTATAACAAGCTCCAAGTCTTACTGAAGTTCAATGCACCCAACTTATCTCTTGGGCGATGAAAAATACTTTTTTCAAATCGCCTCAAAGTACTGTAACTCGAGTTAAGTTCAATTTTACTACGCAAACATCATGTGTGTATTCCCTGCCGTATGTCTTACAAAGCCCAGCCAAGCTTGTTACCAAGCCTCTCTGGTGTGTGTTATACAGGTACAACCTGCCAGTGTGCATGCAAAAGGTGCAACTTTTACCCATACTATTTGGCAACATCTAAAAATAGAGCTGTGTTATAGCTGAGGTATATTCAAGATTTGAATTTTCAAATGCCCTAAATTTGCATACTTTCAATTTGGGCAGTCTTACCAATTCATCAGATGCGTACTAGTCCATAACATAGGAGTAGAATTTGGAATGGCATCTCTATCTATTATAGCTTTGAAGTTATTCAAGATTTAAAATTCCAATGGCACTACTTAGCATAATTTAAATTGTTGTAACTTTTGTTTTTAATTCATTAGGTGCGCAATGGTCAACAACCCCCTGGTAGAAGTTGTAATGACATCTCTATCTATTATAGTTTTGAAGATATTCAAGATTGAAAATTTCGAATACTGCTAATTAGTATAATTTAAATTGCTACAACTTTCGTTTTAAATTCACTACATGCGCAATGGTCAATAACCCTCTAGTAGATGTTGAAATGACATCTCTGTTATACTTTTTAAGATATTAAAGATTGAAAATTTCAAATGCCCCTAATTTTAAACATCAATCCTTTGCATAAGAAAGAAAGAAAGAAAGAAAGAAAGAAAGAAAGAAAGAAAGAAAGAAAGAAAGAAAGAAAGAAAGAAAGAAAGAAAGAAAAAGAAAGAAAAACGTGTGTGTTGACACACACACTTTTATCAAATAGCAAAAAGGTTTCACCGCTCACTCCTATCAGTTGTTTGAGTAAGTCGCCTTGAAGATATATGCGGGCTGTCGCCGGTAGTTTTGAGCATGAACTGTTCTGGGGATCACATCCTTTTGAATTTCATCCAGTTGTGTTTAAACGATTGCGACGCCTGATGTGAAATTTTATTGGGAGTGGTGCATCTACAAAATACATGTGTTTGCCGATTTCTTCCTACATGCACGTGCGCTGACGCTGTGTGTGTGTGTGTGTGTGTGTGTGTGTGTACGCGCGTGCGTCATCGCAACAGCACTAGTTTACCTGCGTAATTTTCTCTCTCTCTCTCTCTGCGGATGAAAAAAAGTAATAATACATGGTATGCTCGTGGTG
Organism: Hermodice carunculata; assembly: GCA_964020975.1. Taxonomy (NCBI): domain Eukaryota; kingdom Metazoa; phylum Annelida; class Polychaeta; order Eunicida; family Amphinomidae; genus Hermodice; species Hermodice carunculata. The sequence goes on from OZ026619.1 coordinate 60,839,354, forward strand.
TGATGTAATTACTATATATATATATATATATATATATATATACATATATAATTTTGCTTTTCTACTGGTGTAAATTGTGATTGTTCACCAGACATAACGCTCTTGATAGACTTCAGATTGCCAATTTTTCAATGATGAAACGAATTTTGCCGGTATGAGCGGAAATTACATATCATGCCTGGACAAAAGATACAAACATTTCGTGTTGTATCTCTTGCATACAAGGTCCCATGATAAATGAAATTTTGCGTATGTTCAGTATGGGAGACGTAAAAGGTGAGTAAAAACTCACAAAATTTGACAGTTGTGAGTTGTTCTAACAGGATAATTCAGGTCCAAACTGACCTCTGCGGTTGAGAATGCCATTGATACAGGGGACACTTCCGGTTGAATCTTTGGGATGTCCCTGTGCATGCCATGAAGTGCATGGCCTAAATTTTGGCCAGTAAAATATTGTGAATTCTTTTCCCCTCAAATTAATTCATCAAAGGCGGAGGTTCAACCCGATTCTGTCCCCAAAATGGACACAGCCAAAGTATGGAAATTGTTTGCTGCGAAAGTTAACTATGCATGGCGATGCGCTAGATGACAAAACTGTTATGCATTGTCGTGTGCTTGTGCTCTTCGAATCGTGTATGCCTGTTTCATTTTTGGTGTGAATCGCAGGACCTTCAAATATACACGAGATGTGACTATTGTATAAGAAAAGTGGCTTAAAGACTGTCTCAGTACTGATGAAGGATATGAGCGTAAAGCAGCGAAAATTGTTCGGAGTCATAGAATTTGTCCGTGGAAAATATAATCTTTATAGAGTTTGAACCCACGCTGCATGATAGGGATGATGTAACCTTAAATATCAACTGCGAAGAGATACCGTGGAATTAAGCTACTTATAGAAGAAATGTTGATGAACTCACGGATATAACTTGGTAGCAGTGAGACACCGCCATGTGCATTTATTCTTTATTACAATATAGTATGGAAATAAAAATGGTGAAGTAGCAAATCTGATTCCAGGGGTGAATATCTAGATTACCCCTAAACACAGTCTAATAATATGTATACTGAGTTATTCAGATCTATCCTTCGACATTTCAGCTTGGCTACAAATCGGGTATTATTTGTCATTTATTATTTGATATTTTCATTCAGTTTAACATTCTACTATACAAAGCATTATAATGTATCTCTCTACAACTTTAACATATTTGTAACATAATACGCGTTCTTGCGTTCTTATCTTGAGCAAAACGCATACCGCTGTGTTGTACTGATCAGCACCAAGAGGAAATTTATATGGGTACTTGATCGTATTGCTGCTTGTTCCATATTATTAGTCAACCTTCTGTAGCACTTTTTCATGATCTTTCCTTATTCAGTTTGCAGCCAGTTGCTATACAGTCAGTCATGTTTCCTTTTATAGACACTCTGCTTTACTTATTTTTGTTTATTCTCAGTTATATATCCACTTTATGCTACCTTGTATGTACCCCTTTCTGCATTAGCGCATGCAGCTGCATCAGTTTTCAGTCTTACGTGTATTGATGACTTGCAAAAATACCTAACAAGGTCTAATATTATACAAGTTTCTTTAAGTTCAGTCTTACATGTTTATGTCATACAGTGTTCTTTTTTGACAAAACTTACTTTTGAAATTACGTAATGGGCATTTGCATCCAACAATACAGAGCCGTTATTGGGCGCTTTCACAGCCGGAACGGCCATTCAAGATACCATATTTGTTCCCGGTCGATCAGTACCCATGATCAAGTATCTTCGTCCACCTTTTTAACAATCCTGTTCATACTCGTATTTCTGAATTTATTTTCGAATTTTAGACACGTTAATACAATCTTAGCTAGGGCTCTTCTGCTTGATATCCACCCTAACCCTGGGCCAATACAAAATACTCAAAAACATTTCTCCATCTGTCGCGCGAACGTCCGTAGTTTAAAGAGTGAGGGCAAACTAGAAGAACTGTGTCTCCTTGCAGAATTTGAAACTTTTGATGTCATCACTCTTTCCGAAACATGGTTAGATGCAAACTACCCCGATGAGCTATTGGTAATAGATGGTTTTCAACCACCAATGCACAAAGACAGAGATACTGGACCTGGGGGTGGGGTCGCTCTTTATTACAGAAACAACGTACCGTGTGCCAGGCGACCTGTATAGAGACGCTTATGGCAAGCCAACAGGGCCATAATGCATTGGTCTTACGCGTTGCCGAGCCTGCAGTACGCGTAGTCGAGCCAACCAATCAGATTTCAGTCTCCACTACGCGTTGCCGAGAATATGTTTTCCACTACGCGTAGTCGAGCTTCGGCTACGCGTAGTGGAGCAACTTATGGCACCTTTTGGCTGTAGAAAAGCAAATCAATCATTTACTGATATTAAAAGTCGAACAGGTCTAATACAGTTTACAAGAGCATCAGTGATTGGATAGTTTGGCTACACGCTATGGGAGGCATAGTTTCTCCACTACGCGTCGCCGAGGCTCGGCGACGCGTTCTAGAAGAACATTTTCTCGGTAACGCGTAGCGGAGACTGTAATCGTATTGGTTAGCTCGACTACGCGTTGCCGAGCCTCGACTACGCGTAGTGGAGACTGTGATCTTATTGGTTGGCTGGACTACGCGTTGCCGAGATTCTAGTACGTGCAGTGGAGGCTCGGCTACGCGTAAGACCTATGGGTTATGGCCCTGTTGGCTTGCCATAGACGCTTCTTGCGAGTGCATGTGGGTCGAAATTACGTTAAATGTTGGGAATGTTTTATTAGGGGTGTATTACCGTCCACCTGGGCAGACGGCAGCAGAAAGAGACCTGTGTACGGAATCCCTCGCACAATCTATTACTTCTGCCATCGAGATGAATACTAAAATGATTATCATCACTGGGGACTTTAATGACCATTGTCAATCTTGGGATTCTGTTCACAGTGATAGTGAACTGGGCCAGCGTCTGTTTGATCTGGTTACACAGAATAATTTATTTCAGTTAATTTCAGGCCAGCTCGTGCCACAGAGTACACCCAGAGGTCTGCTCGATCTGATGATCATGGATTCCCCTGGCTTCGTCCTTAACTCTTGGATCTTCCCACCCGTTTCCAATTCTGACCATTCTGTGATCTTCTGTACTTTTTCCATCCTAAACCGCACTGATCGTCCCTTTAAACATTCGATTTGGGATTACGAGCGGGCCGACTTTGGTAATCTGAATACTGCGTTACTTCGAGCTCCATGGGACACAGGTCTTGCCGTCTCTGACACTATTGATGATTCGGTATCTTATTGGTCTGATTTATTTCTAGATATATGTAAACGATTCATTCCTTGCAGAAGATAAACCATGGATTACATGTGCTATCAAAAGATTACTGAGACAGCGTAACCGAGCATGGAAGTGATATTAAGTAATTTGGAAAAATGTGATCTCTTTAACAATTATTTCGGCAATCAATGCAACCTCGCTCCCCCTGATGACCCTCTTCCCCTAACTGAATTTACTTTTAGAACTGATGCCCGTCTAAACACTTTCCAATACGCTGTATGCATATTAATTTCCCGCCAGAAAGCACGGGTTTGACGCGAGGCGATCACGGAGGACGTGCGGGGCACATCACTGTCACAGACAGGGCCATATGTTCATTTCTCGCAAAATTAGCGTTATTTTGAGAAATTTAAGTTCACAAATGCCAAACTAGTATTCATCTAGTACTTCCCGAACCACATATAAAGAAAGATTTCCTTCTGCTTTTAATCAGTATTCTTTATTTCCAAAATTTTAGTTATAGCGCGATTGTCCCACATATACCGACCCGTATCTCGCCATACTCGCCATATCCCGCCAAGCGAGACTAGGCAATCGGGCATGCAGTTGTGGCGGGAAATTAATATGCATATCGACTATTCGATGCTGCTAGTATTGAAAGAGTCTTGCTGTCACTTAACTCCAACTCCGCCTCTGGACCGGATGGTATAGGCAACATTTTATTGAAAAACACTGATCCTAGTATATGTCACTCTCTTGCACTAGTATCCAATACGTGAAGCAGGATGGTGGTCCAGATGTGAGCTTCGTTTCAAACATTTCTATGTAGGAGCTCCATGTGACCACGTTGTGGTTTTAGGCCCATCCGCCACCATCCTATTAGCACAAATAATTGACTGCACAGATGAATACACAATATTTTATTGCAGATATGGCACTATGTGGGTCATTGAACGCATAGATGTTCCAGGTCCAACCTTTTTACCCGCTCCCCCCCCCCTTCCCCGCCTGCGTATATTAGCACGAAAGCTTGACTGATTGAACGTCACGAGCGCCTGTGCCCATACTCATCTGGGAATTACTGCAGCCAACAATCTCTCTTGGCGTGCGCATGTCACACGCATCACAAACAAAGCCAGCCAGCGTATAGGACTTCTTCGTAGATTCAGATCCAAGTTATCCCGAAAAACAATGAAAAGATTATATTTTTCAATGGTTCGGCCAATTCTTGAATATGGTTGTGTTACCTTTTGATAACTGTGGGCAAGGTCTGAGTGATTTACTTGAGACGATTCAGTACGAGGCAGTTAAAATATGCACTGGCGCACTAAGGCACACATCTCATAAGAAACTCTTACATGAACTTGGTTGGCCTACACTAGCCAGTAGACGCAAATATTTCAAATTAACTGCATTTTAACTTAACGCCTTCCTATCTATCCAACCTTATACCTCGCGCCCCCGCCATTGCTGGTCGTATGCTCCGCCATAGGCCTATCAGCAACCTTCGCCTCATCAAACGGCATGCCGATCGCAACGGTTTGAAAATTCCTTTCTCCCTGATGCCACCAAACTATGATAAGCATATAATACATTATACGTCCATGATTGCATGTGCCTTTAATACTACCGTGTTCTCTATCGCGTCTCATTTGCATGTTTATACCTCAGATAATTGGTTCATCCAACAGGTCTGTAAGAATACATTTATAATGCTCCCACATAGGGTAAACTGCCCAAATATCAGCCGGTGTACCAAATCCCAGCCTCCCCTCCAGCCCTGGACTTACTCTTCATTGTTTACCTCACGTCATTGTCAGCGTATGACAGAGTCTCTTTCATTAAATCACCAGGCTTCTAATTGGTAGATTTATGCTCCTGCTCCTTGTTGCTCGTTGCGCCATCTTTCTTTCCAGCAAAATATTTCTGAACAGTTGGCGGTGGCGGCAAGTGGGTGGTAAATGTCGGGAAAAAGAAAGAGTAAGTGAAACTTTTTTGGATGTCGCTATTGATTTAAAACATGAGATAGTGCCAAGATATTCCACTCATCTACACAAAACAACACTTCCCGTACACATTTCACAAGTTTATCGATGCATTTAACCGACAGACAGATAATGTCAGCCACACAATCTTCTCACCATGCACTTGGTCTTATTATCAGCCTCCTTGTGACCAATTGACAGCCCACTAATTGACCAAACTCCAGCCGGCTGCTATTAGGTATCCCAGGGGGCTGGCATTGGGTCCAATAAAAATATTTTACAAAGCCTATAGGACTCTATTGAAAGCTACTGTTCATAGATGGTTTAGACTTTAGGTCTGTGTAATTATAGCTTATTTAGAAGTAGGCCTAGACCTATATAGATCTATATAGGCACAAAGGCCAAAACCTGGATCTACCATGTATACATGTAGGCCTATACCCTGAAACATGTCATTTCAGGGATAGGCCTACCCAGCAAACACAAAAATTTAAACAACATTTGTCAAAAGTCCTATTTGTGTTTTTATGAAACAATTTCATAAGATATTTCTTTTAATTTAATAAGTTTTGCTTTTCATTGAATTTCAGAAAAAGTACAGAAGGGAAGGAGCTCCTCTAACGTTAGGCCAAAGTGGAGCCAGGTCCAAATAGATATGGCACTTGCCGAAATTCAAAATGGAGCAAGCATCAGAGCCACCTCAAAAAAATATTGCATCCCAAGAGGAACTCTGCAAGACCGGATTCATGGTCGTGTGGAAAACGGCAGGAAACCTGGGCGACCCACACACATGACTGAAGCTGATGAGCGAAAGGTTGTGGATTACGCAGCCAACAGGGCTGCTATGGGTGTTGGCTTCAGCAAAATGTCATTTTGCAGGTAAGCCTACGTCACCAATAGTGCTTGCTTGGGAATACCAAAATGCTTCAATTTCTACATCGTCTATTTATTTTACTTTTAGGTCAATGATTTACTGATAGGCCTATTGATAGCCTATTCTTTTAAGCTTGTGCCTACATCCAAAATACAAAATAATTAGGCCCAGACTTGGAAATGTGGACCCATGCATTCATATTTAAAACAACTGATGAATATCTATACATGTACTTAGTATTTATCATTTTGTCCTCAATTCTACAAAGGCCACTGACATATTTGAGGTCTTACATCTTTTACTTGTTAAATACAGGATTGAGAACCCATCCAGCATTGTGAACAAAGTGAAAAGAGGGCCGTTGCTTTATATTTAACTGACTCTTTCATTTTCAGGTATGCAGGAAATATTGCAAAGAAGAGAAAATCCCCTTTCAAAAAGGTAATTCCAAGCAACAAATGGTGGAGACTCTTCAAAAAGCGTCACAGAGATCTTACCCTAAGAAAACCTGAGCCCACAGCAACTGCAAGGCACAATTTAATGAATCCTGGATACGTGGCCAAATATTTCAAAGCTCTGGAGCAGGAACTGTTGAGATGTGGAGTTCGTAATGATCCAGAGTGTATATGGAACATGGATGAAAGCGGATTTCAATTATCTCATACAGCGCCACCAATATGTGCCAGGTAAGCACTTTCATTTGAAAAAAGTTTGATTTTAATAATTATTATCATCATTATTATCATTATTATTGTTGAACCAGACTTTACAAAATTAAGACACCCGATTCGTTTTTTTTCCAACTTTATTACCCTGTACTTGTAAATTTTAAAGTGCGGAGCCGTTGGCGTGGCTGACCTTTTCCCTGCTTATCTGTAATACATCTTTGTTCGTGTGATTTTTTTTGCAATCAGATAAAAAAGCCACAATTTTTTACTGTACTACTTATCTGTAGACTGTATCTTACCGTCTCTAGCGGGCCAGGCTAAATTAATACCCCCGTGAAATCTGTTGTGCCCGGCGGGGCACTCAGATTTTTTCGCCCGCCAGGAGACTGAATGATTCTGTCTATACTTATCTGTAGAAATATATAGAATGACTCGACAACTTCCTCGCACGCCATTGCAAGGGATGTAGTGGGCTCAGTCTGCATTATGTAGCTCCTATACAAATAGGGATAGTCTTACCTGTTCAATTATATATACCCTTACCCGTACAATTATTTATAGCCTACCCTTAGGCCCTACCTATACAAGTGTGTATACCCTTATTTAAACAGCAATATTTTTCTACTCGTTTGCAGGACTGGGCAAAAATACTTACAATGCAGAGTGAGCGGAAATCGTGAAACTATATCCCTCGTCTGTGCAGGCAATGCAATTGGAGATACAATCCCTCCACAGGTCATCATTAAAGGAAAAACAATGCGGTCGTTGAATACAGTGCAGACACAGGATGCACCTGAAGGCACTAGATTCTCAGTTTCGGATACCGGCTGGCAGAAACAGGTACTATCGTCATTTTTTACCTGTTTCTGTTCCTATTAAGGTCATGTTTTTTGTCTTTTAGTGATATTTTAAATGCAAAGAGAGATTTTATATATGTCACGTTTTTGTTCTTACAAGTGCAGTTGCTAACCAAATTTGCGATACTTATCATCCTCTGCAGGGGCTTATGCTACTATGGTTTAAACACCATTTTCTACCAAGCATTACACCAAAAAGGCCACAAGTACTAATCTTGGATGGACTGAACAGTCACAGTCTTGTAAAATAGTCAAACATAATTTAGGAGCAATAAGTGGAACGTGTTTTCAAAGCAGGTGCAGAAAAATTAAGTTTCTCAAACTGGGCATAATAAAAATCTGTAGGGCAATTAATACATAAATTGGATAACATATGCTTACTTAAAAAAAAAAAGGCCGTAAATTTACAATTTCTCGTTGTTAGAGACTGGCTGTTCTTAATTTTTGAAGGTTTCTGTTCTAACGTCTTAAAATAAAATATGTAGGCCTACATTGGGAAGCCTATATAGCGCATTATTCATGGCTGTTAAAATATTACATGTCCGTTTGTATAAATATCAAAATTCACAAAACAGACAGGCTTGATGCATTTAATTCATTTATCTTTGAAGAAAATCCAATGGAGCGTCTTTTTCAGATCCTGGTTTCATGATTCCTTGTACCCTTTAGTTTATGTATTAATTGCCCTACAGATTTTTATTATGCCCAGTTTGAGAAACTTAATTTTTCTGCACCTGCTTTGAAAACACGTTCCACTTATTGCTCCTAAATTATGTTTGACAATTTTACAGGACTGTCTTTGGGCCTCTCAAAACAGCATATAACCAGGTATGCCACGAACTGATGAACGAAAACCCTGGTGTTGTTGTTTCTCGAAGCAACTTCTGTGCTCTGCTGAACAAAGCTTGGACCAAAGCTGTCACTGTATCAAATATGAGAAGTGGGTTTAGATGCACCGGAATCTTTCCCTTCAATCCAGCTGTCATTCCACCAGAGGCTTTTGAACCCAATTCGCTGAATACATTCAAAGTGGCAAGTACTTGGAATTTTTGTACTTAACTTTGTAAAACACCTTTGCTTGTCTCTGTTAAACTAATATACAGAAGAAACATTTCTACAATTTATAGCATGCTGGCATGCAAACACACATGCACATTCACACTCACTTGATGTACAACTTTGTTGGTTTTCAACATAATTATGTCATATTGTACATTGTAGTTGGCCAAGAAGAAAATAAATTTGTTGATCATTCACGTGCGTCTGTCCTTTTATCTATCAACGTAACACGGTTAGACTTTCATAACTATTGTGTTCCATATTAGTGCATGTGTTGTAACACTTCAGTTTTGGGGTTTTTTTCCTATCTACCTTTGTACCATTGTTCATGTTTATTGGTGTGTACATGTATCATTTCTCTTGACTGTGGTTTAATTACCAAACTTACTTATACATAGAACTTTGAACACTTGTGTGATCAGATGAACACTCACTTTGGGAATAAGGGTCATGGCAATTCATAATATTAAAATATTCCAATTGAACTGTCACTCAAGATTGCAGTAACGACTAACGTTACTTTTTGGTTTTGTTCAAAATTTACACACATGTTTCTGCTAGGTGAATTTTGTTTACTGAGAATTATGTTTTTGTATATCTTGTTCTTGACAGGCACTGGAGGTGACCGGAGTAATGCAGCCTGTGCACGAGAATGCTGCCCAGGAGACACTTGCAACGCAAGAGGCTCCAGTAGACCTCCCAATGGAAGACAACACTGTGCAGGGGAATGCTGCCGAGGAGTCATTTGCAGCGGAAGAGGCTCAAGTACACGTAGGTCTCCCAATGGAAGACAGCACTGTAGTTCCAGTAGTGGCTGATGTTCCTGACGAACGTCATGTAGATCGTCTTCTTGCATTTGTGAAAACAACAGGACCAGACGGTGTACCACAGGAAACTCTTTCAGAAATTCAGCGTTTTCAAGAAGTGCAAGAGGTTGTGGTATATGAAGAGGTCGTGACTTCTGAAGCAACTAAAAATGATGCAGCTGAGCCGCAAGTTGTGCTACAACTTCAGGTTGAAGAGGCTATCACTTCCTTGGATCCAAACCAGGTCGAAGAGGCAATCACTTCCTTGGAACCAAAGCAGGTTGAAGAGGCTATCACTTCCTTGGAACCAAAGCAGGTTGAAGAGGATATAATTTCCTTGGAACCAAACCAGAAAGCTACACCAGAAAAGGAAAATGTTGTACCATATGTAAATGAGGTGCTTGGTGTGCACTTTGCTATATTCAAAGTCTCTCAGGCATCTCAAGATAATGTGTACAGTTGTGTATGTGCATGTATGCGTATTTTTGTGTGTATGTGTACATGTATATATACATATATATATATGTATATGTATGTATGTATGTATGTATGTATGTGTGCCAATGTGATGGCTGCTACAAACTGGAAGTGTTGCGTGTGTGCGTGTGTTTGAGTGTGTGCATGCATCATACATGAGTATGTATCATTGTATGTTTAATCTCATAGATCTTTACACGTTAAGCTTTAATCAACCCTGCATAGTAATATGTCCAACATCACCATAATACTTGGATACTGTCGTAAAGTCGCATATTAACGAAACCTGTATACACTAAAGATACTTTCATTTACATATTTAGCTTCTACATGCTCTCTCTCTCTCTCTCTCTCTCTCTCTCTCTCTCTCTCTCTCTCTCTCTCTCTCTCTCTCTCTCTCTCTCTCTCTCTCTCTCTCTCTCTCTCTCTCTCTCTCTCTCTCTCTCTCTATATATATATATATATATATATATATATATATATATACACACATATATGCCTATATACATATATAATAGTCAGGCTTTGTAATTTTTTTTTTTTTTTTTTTTTTGTTCTTTTTTGTAGACTTCAGTGTGCCCCCCTGATTTTGCTCTTCATGCGATAGAGTTGTCAGCTGGGACAAACAGAATGAAACAGTTTCAGTCGTGGTTTGATAAGGGCCTTGACAAACAAGACCCTCTCTACCAAACTTGGCTGAAATACAGGAAACAGGCAGCAAATGTAAGTAGGCCTATGACCCCAATTACGCATTTCTTGAAGTATGTTATATTGAAAACAGGCCAAAGTAAAATTTCTGACTTTGACCTATGAATTGCATTATTTGCCGTTACAGCAGTAGGCCTATTACCCAGGGGGGCGACTTGGAGGGAAAAGTGACTGGCATGCGTGACCAAAAATTGGCGTAAAAAGGGTACTTTTTTAGGAGGAAAGTGTGTGGAAACGTGTGCACACAAAAACGGGGTAAAATCAACCACACAGAAAGGGTATCATTTTCAGCTCACATAATACCGTATGTGAAAGAAGTAGCACCATAGTCCATACATAAAATCACATAACTTTTAAATGCCTCAAACAACCAGAACTTCAGTATTTCTAGTAGTAGTAATATTGAAAGTGTGTGAAATGGCATGTAAAGTGTATTTTTGTACCTTTTGTAATATTGTCAGTATTAATGTTGTGTGTGGAAAGGGTGTTCAATCCAGCCTCCCTATGCAAAAAAATGTGTGTAATGGGTATGTTTTGAACATGAAAGTACACACATTATGGGTATTTTTCAATTTTCATGGTCACGCATGCTAGTCATTTTCACCCATGAGACGCCCCCCCCCCCCCCGGCCTATTATTACTTTGTGTGATCTTGTATTCTGTTTGCTTGTACTTTTTAATGATTCCGTTTGATTTTGATATTATTATATGTTGCAGGAGGAAAATCGTGACCAAGAGTATTTCCCCTTTAGGAACACGTCACATCCAAACGATCCGGATAAAGACGTGTTGCCGTACCCACAAGTGAGCTTACAGATTCAAAAGCAGAAAGAAAAAAAGCCTTACTTTGTCCTAACTAGCAAAGAATGTATACAACACAAAAGAAAGGCAGCAGAGAAACAGAAAGAACAAATAGAGCAAAAACAAAAAAAGAAGTTGGAGGCACAAGAAAGGAGAAAAAAGAAACAGAAGGAACTAGAAGAAAAAATGCAGAAAATAGCTGAAAAGGAAGCTTTGAAGAAAAAAAGAAAGTCCGAAAAGGAACCTATAAAGAAAAAAAGAAGGCTTGAAAGGAAAGCCAATATCAAAGATATAGACCAAAATGATCTGGAAAAGACACCCATACCAGATGATGATCGAGACTGGTGGTGCATTATATGCGGCGAAAAATATGAAAAGCCCCCCACCGAAACTTGGATCATGTGTAATCTCTGCCAGGAATGGTGCCATGAGGCATGTGCAGACACTAGCATGCCTGTGTACATCTGTGACATTTGTTACACTAAATAAGCCTTTATTTCAAGAGTTGTTCATATTATCACTATTATGATGGACATATAGGGAGGCGGGGGCTATAACTATAATCACATGTCCATTTAAACAATAAAAAGATATCTTTAGAATCTCTAAATGTTGTGTTTTCTACTGTGTTGAATAGTTTTTTAAAAGCCAGTTTTAACGGCTGGTATTTGGTCACTGTAGGGCTGGCTTTGAGTACAACATGGCTGAAATTTGGGCACTTACGGCTGGAATTTGGTCAAAAGTGTTGTTCGGAGACATGAGTTGTTTGGCAAGTCACTATCAAAACAATTTAATCCATCAAAACTGAAAATTGTGCGAAAAATAAAGTTTGAAATGTATTTTTATTGTTTCTTTATATTCACAAAGCTGTCTGAAAAAAATGAATTCACTTAGGGCTTATTACCGTAACTATTATGCTAAGGGGTCTGGAATTTGGTCCGTTTACCCTACGGGTCAACACTTCACAGGTGGGTCGACCATGACAAGGCGGGAAGGAACAAATGAGCTGCTGGGCTCACTGGCGGCTCCAGAGTGGCAGTGGGAGTTTGCAGCCAGGGTGCTTCGGCTGCGCTCAGCAGGCTATAACCTCCCCTTCAGTCGCTCCCTGTCGCTCGAAATAAAATATGTTTAAACCGAAGTCAGAATTTTCACGCGTTCAAGTATAAAAACGGGAAAATGCAAATAATAGCAATGAGCTGCATCTACATTGCATTTATACGCTTATTTGGCCAGGTATTTGTACCATGGAGCACGTTAGTGATCTATAATGTGTTCCATGGCAAATGCTTGTAAACCCCTGCAGGCTGTATGTGCATATAAACGCAATGCAAATGAAGTTAATTTCTTATGAAATCTTTTACCACTAGATATACGAAATTTACCGACTTTGGGCCAGTTCAGAAAGAGTATTTCAAGCCCCAAAAGATGTCCCGTGAAATATCGGAAACTTTTGAATGTGGGCAAGAGATATCTATCTATTTTAAATTGGGGGGCCGCATCCAATTGAACGAACGCCTTTTCCAAATAGGAATAAAGGAGTCTCCAGTCTATCCAATTGAACGAACGCCTTTTCCAAATAGGAATAAAGGAGTCTCCAGTCTGTTCGTGTAGCGCTGCTAGCGAAAGTATCTGGCATTACTTCCTCACATGTCCCCGATATGTTAATATACGTGATATTCTGCATCTGTGTAGTATTAATTCTGTTTCTGCAACATTCTGTCTTAATACAATTCTGTTTGGCGATAGTGACTGCAACCTTGAGAAAAATATTACTATATTCTTATCAGTGCAGAATTCATAGTTAACCAAGTTTATTTCTTAAAAAAAACACACACCTACGTTTGGCGTAAGAATCGTAATGACAAAAGCCAAAGTAATGGGATCAAGAAAAACTAAACAAGCAGGGACTTAATTGAGATAGCTTTGATTACGGCAACAACAATGTGTAATCTACTGTATAATATATAGATTTATCCATTGAGTGACGGTTACATGCTAGCTAATTGTTGTGTGCTGTGACTGAATTACACATTTGGGATGGTTATATTGACATTACCCATGAAAACTGTATGAGAAAAGACGCCATGAATGAGGGAATGTGTGACTGTTGTTTAAGCGCTAAGCAAGCGACTTGCATTTGGAAAGTATTACCACAACTACAAAATTGTGGATTTAACATGTAATGAGAAACTACTACCCCAATGTGGTCTACTTTATGATGCAGTCTGTATTTGGTTCATTTTCCAGGTAATTAAAACAGGGACAAGTACAGAACGCAAGATAAATTTACACTGAATAAGATAACTTTTTTATGTATGAAATCTCCATGATGACAGTTTCCATTGTTTAAAGAAATGTATTAAATCACATCACTTTGATAGGGGGAGGGGGGCAATTTTTGTTTCGTATCACATACACGGGTGATGAAGACTTCATCTTATAATAGGTATTTACTTACTTTGTTAAAGGCTGGAAGTTAGAATTAAACCCCTCAGCAGTCTGTTCCTCTTTACATTGTGGAGTACCTAGGCATGAAATAAACCATCAATGAAATTCATAACGTTCTCTTACTGTTCAAAACGAGACTCCTGTATGAAACACGGATCGATGGATTGAAACACTCACGAAGCCAAGGTTCCTGTGAGAAAAAAAAAACTAAGGACAATGACACTGAAATGAACGTGGCTAAAGCATGAACTGGTAAAAGGAATTTCATAAACATTTACACAAATAGAGAGACAGAAAAAACACCTACCCGATGATAAGATTAAAAAAGTTGTGGTTCCCCAAAGGAATACAAGCAGCGAGTTTGGTGCATTGGCAGGTGATTAGTCATCTAGGACCAATCCTGTCCGCGAAGTATAAAGCTCTCTTTCCGACTTGGCTGAACCCTTTACAAAATAAAATTTCAAGCATATATAGTTTTGTAGGGCTGGCTTAAAATACTATTTGGAGCTATTGAAGTAATATGTATATTTCTTAACGGAAAATAGGGACTTTGCCCATTCAGGTTAAACGGATTTCTCATCCAATTTTTTAGATTCAAGATGGCGGCATGTGGTGACGCCATTTTAGATTTGTATAATCCAAAACGAGTGGTTATTTGAAATTTTGAAATATGTTTTTTTATTGTGAAAGTGAAACAGATAAATCTATTTCTATGCATATGTCTTTTTGATGAAGATTATATTTCGAATGAATGAATGAATGAATGAAGTTTATTGGAGGCATTATACTAAGACATGACAATCTGCCAAAACACCAACACACAACCATGTACAAGTACAATACAATACAATACAATACAAAAGATCAAATACAATGCAATACAAAACATATGATACCAAACACATCAACTACATAGTAATAAGTGAAAATAAAGGTAAAAAAAGCACAGCCTCAAAAAACGGAAAAATTATCAGCTAACATGTCAGACATTATATTTCTTTCCGTTTCAAATCTTGAACCATTTATAACTAGCTTGATTTCGTCCTCTATTTTGTTGCATTGCAAGCTTCACATTCTTTCTTCGACTGTAATTCTATGGTGTCGCCTTTATCCGTTTCTATTTTAAGATAGCACTTGGTCATAACCTCTTATATTCTTTCTGATCTTATTATTAAAGGTAACAATTAGATATTTTTCCAAACTGAAGTCTGTGTCGCTTTGCAAGAACACAAATTTCACTATGTGTCTATGGATTAATTGAAAATTTGCTCCAATTTCAGTGCTGCAAAGTCCAAATGTTTGTCACACGGATAGGGCAAACATGTTAACCGACCTGCTTTTTACCAAGGAGACGCAATAATGGAAATTTTTAATAACAGTAATGCTCTTGGGATTAGTATTCCCGATGATCTTTTACGGGGCGGTCATTATTTACGGGGGGGGGGGGAGGCTCGGGATATTTGGGGGGGGGGGGGGAGAGGGTCACAAAAATTCTCTACCCAATTATGGGGGAGGGCACAAAATTACACATGCTTCTAATGGGGGGTCATAAAATTGCCCCCCACCCACCATGGCGGGGGGTATCATCAAATTGTGAATCCGTCCATAACAAAGGCATACAACAATAACCAATATAAGGCTGCGGGGGGGGGGGGGCTCAATGGAGGGTCACAAAATTCTGCAGACTTGCTGGGGGGATTCTTGTCGGTTTTTTTTGGGGGGGGGGGGGCACAAAAACCATGATGATACGCCATCCCAATATCCCGAGCCCCCCCCCCCCCCTCTGGTAAATAATGACTGCCCCCTTAGCTGAACCCCACCTAGAATCCCGTGTTAATAATTGCAAGTGGTCTTTTCATAAGTTATCAAAAGTTGGTTTAAAATTTTATGGGCTTGCCCGTATGAGAAACTCTTATTTATGGAGAACTATCTGTGTTCGTACACAGGTTTATTGTTTCAGACATCATGCCACTAAAGGATACCCAGCTTGAGACCCAGCTTGAGCAACTAGACTCTTTTTAAAGGTGGTTTATTAAAACAATGATTAGGTTTCGGTAAAAAAAACCCCGCCAATCTAAGTTACTCCACTCAATGACTATCCGGGCAGTTTCGCATGTTCTACGAGAACGGAAGATTTCATTGTTTTCACGCATAGACAGTGGACCTAGACCAGTATTTCGTCCGTCGGAACTGCAACACTGTTAGGTTTGAAACGAGGCTCACATCTGGACCACCATCTCACTTCACGTTTGACATAATTTCTCCGTTTCTTTACATACCAACAAACTGCAATTCACCAAAACTATTTTTTACAGGTATGCGACGCTGATAATCAATTGAAATTCACGTACATAATCCATGGCAATACTCCAATAATTGTCGCAAATGTCCCACAAAAACCATTTCGGGCTAGAAGTCGGACATTCCAGCGCCAAATTCAAACGGGTATGTCATCCTGAACCAAGTTGGTTCTGTTGCATCAGCCGTATGTCAAGTGTGATCGATTGTGAACCAGACCGTATTCTTTGATCCATTCACGTTTTATCCTGTGTTCTTTTCTACAAATCGTGACACCTGACCGAAATTATAGGTCTTGGACCAGTAACCTCGGCCTAATGCATTTACATGTTACAATAGCGACGTTCGCTGGCTTATTTCTTCTATTTCAAACGTAAAACCACAACTTCCTTTGCATTCTACTTCAAGTTTATACCGGTAGCAGCAAGTTAAAACCAAGAAAATGGGGAGTCATGTGATTAGATTTTTTTTAACCGGTGCATTTGGGTACCTTAACTCCACGATTGACCGGTCCACGCCAAATATGTGTCAAAAATGCACAAAGTTATCAAATGATTTAAAATATTTCTATAGAGTAGCAGTGCCTTTCTAAAACTCACAGTTGATAAGTATTTTCCCATCCAAAATTATTATGTGACTTAATTTGGGATGCTCTGCTCCTGTGATATTAACATCTAATAGACACAGCAACAGTATTCAGTACTCGATCAAAAGTTGTCGATCAGGGTTACTGGTCCAAGAACTATAGGAGTGTCGCCATGGATATATGTGGATTACAATGGATTCAAACCTTTCTTTGTGCGTGGGAGTTCCTTCTGAGGACGTATTGGTTCTAGGTCCACCCTCCCCCATCTTATTAGTACGTGTATTTTTGACAGGAGATTTTGAAATATTCAGTACTTCGGCAGTCCGATAACAATTAAGCAACTGGCAATACGTATGAACTTTATGCTTTACACGATAGAGAAAATAAGGACAACCAATTTATGAAAAACAGAAACTGGTGCTTAGATATATTGTTTGTTTTCGTATCAAGAAATATTCTTTGCAGTCGACCAAGACATACTTCATGGGTTTATCTGCAAGATTTTATAGCGTTTCTAAATGCCTCATAAGCACTTATTTCTATGTCAAAATAAGAATACATATATTCAACTTCACGCATTTCTTCTAATAAAAAGACAGTTGTTTGTTTCTTGCTAGCTCCAGGGACGTATGGCTTCCCCGTTAGCACTTGTTCATATGTTTGCATTTCCTTGTTAAAAGAAATTCTTTGCATAAATTCTTCAAGGCTAAATGAAGCTTATATCATTTCCATTGAAAAGCCTTGGTATACATCAAGTTTTGTGGACACAATTGTGTATCGGCTCCAGCGAAAAAAAAA
The DNA here is from genome assembly GCA_964020975.1 of Hermodice carunculata. Lineage (NCBI taxonomy): Eukaryota > Metazoa > Annelida > Polychaeta > Eunicida > Amphinomidae > Hermodice > Hermodice carunculata. The sequence goes on from OZ026619.1 coordinate 60,856,989, forward strand.
ACTCCAGGAAAAAGAGCATGGAAAGTCCATTTTAAACCAAAACCTGTCGAAATAAGTGTCAACATTAACCCTTCAACCCAAAATTGCATTCATTTTCATATGCTGAATGTATTTGAAAACACACCGAATATTATTTTGGATGAACTACATATTCATTCTTATAAAAGTTTTTCTAGATGTATGCAGCAATATTTTGCCACTCAATTATTTGAAATATGCACAATTGTAAATTGTTATGTCTGCAATATTTAATATCTTGCCTCTAAAGCTATGGATCTATGGGACAATTTTTGTGGTACCACACGAGTTGCCCACAAAAGTGGCGTGTATATTTTACCCTACCACTAAAGGTGCATCACTTACCACAAGTTGCTCGGGGATAGAATTCAGTCTATCCCCTACCACAAGTGGTAGCAAGCTAGCTAATTAGACTTGATCCTCGTATCACATGTGTGTTGTCCTGGCAACTGCATCAGCAGCCTCATGATGCGGGAACACATGACCAAAATAGAGTGGAGCAAGCCTGTAGTGGAACGGCTCATTGATCTTTGGGAAGAAAATCCCTGACTGTGGGATACACACACACACACACAAAAAAAACAAAGAGTACCATACAACAGAAACACCAGAAGAAATGTGCTTGAGAAGGGACACTTTTACTCCAGCAGCACCTTTCGTAGTCTGTGCAGCAGCCATGTTGAAATGCCCGCTATGTACATTTAAGCTGCAGGTCTGCATTAAGTTGCTGCCATATGTGGTGCCGTGTGTTGTGCCAAGTGGTGCACTACTATGTCAACTTTTGTGGTACCACAATTGTTGCCCCGTATATTCCTAGCTTCGGCATACAATGTTTGTTCTATGAATACTTTATTTATACATGTATAGAGTCAAGGACACTATACTCTCCTGCAGGTTCCTTGGTATTGTCTATATGCATATCATTATTCGTATCAAATTATTTCCTACTTTTTAAATTCTTCTATTTCATATTATTCATATTGTTTTCTCCGTTTTTCAGATTTTTAAAGTGTGTGTGTCAACACACACTTTTCTGTTTTTCCTGAAATTCTTTCTTTCTTTCTTTCTTTCTTTCTTCTTTCTTCTTTACCGGCAAATTTGTCCGACACTTTTCTCCGACACTATTATACGTAGAAACTCCAAACTTGGCATGATTGTACTTCCATACAAGGACTTTGACCGTTTTATACACAGGAATGAAGATGTTTAAAATTACGCAAATTAGGGGCATTTGAAATTTTAAATCTTGAATATCTTCAAAAGTATAATAGATAGAGATGTTATTTTAACTTCTACTAGGGGATTATTGACCATTGCGCATACAATGAATCTAAAACAAAAGTTGTAGCAATTTAAATTATGCTAATTAGCAGCATTTAAAATTTTAAAACTTGAATATCTTCAAAACTATTATAGTTAGAGATGTCATTTTAACTTCTACTAGGAGGTTACAGACCATTGCGCATGTAATGAATCTAAAGCAAAGGTGGTAGCAATTTAAATTATGCTAATTAGCAGTATTTGAAATCTTTAAACTTGAATATCTTCAAAACTATAATAGATAGAGATGTCATTTTAACTTCTACTAGGGGGTTACTGACCAGTGCGCATGTAATGAATCTAAAGCAAAGGTGGTAGCAATTTAAATTATGCTAATTAGCAGTATTTGAAATCTTTAAACTTGAATATCTTCAAAACTATAATAGATAGAGATGTCATTTTAACTTCTACTAGGGGGTTACTGATCAGTGCGCATGTAATGAATCTCAAGCAAAAGTTGTAGCGATTTAAATTATGCTAATTAGCAGCATTGGAAATTTTAAAACTTGAATATCTTCCAAACTATTATATATAAACTATTACGGGTAAAAGGCTCCGAAACATGTTGAGTAGTTACCCGCTGAAGACCCTTTAATTTATTTGGGCTGATACAGCCTATGTCAAAATTTTACAGAGGAACGTGTGCAATATAAACAATAGTAATTCCATATGTATACAGGTTAGACAGGGACAGGTTAGCTTATGGAGAGTAAAGAGTTCGAACTGCGGAATAGGATATTGACTACTAGGAAGTGGTTCTGGGCAAAAAGACACAAATACAATAGATAGAGATGTCATTTCAACTTCTGCTATGGGGTTGTTGACCATTGCGCATGTAATGAATCTAAAACAAAAGTTGTAGCAATTTGAATTATGCTAATTAGCAGTATTATTTTCAACCTTGAATAAGTTCAACACTATAACAGATAGATATGTCATTCCAACTTCTAGTAGGGGGTTGTTGACCATTGCGCACCTAATGAATTAAAAATAAAAGTTGCAGCAATTTAAATTATGTTAAATAGATAGCACCATTAGAAATTTTAAATCTTGCGTAACTTCAAAGCTATAATAGATAGAGATGCCATTCCAACTTCTACTCCTGTGTTATGGAATAGTTGTACATTGCCATACCAATATGCTTTGAAGACACACACACTGATTTGCTATGCAGCAAGTCATCTTTCCTAGTTTTCCTTACATTCCTTATGTAAAGTCACAGTTACCATATTGATATGCCAAATAATATTCCATTAAATGTGGGTCAGTTTCAGTGTTTTACATTTCCACACGTTCAATCCATCACAAGTAGCCCGACGGTAGCGGATCTGTGCATCCTTAGCTGGGGTCATCCTGACGTTTCGAATTTCATGGTTAATAACTCAATGCCTTGCCATCTATACAAATGTGATATTTTCATAACACCTATCCTTGTACCACATCATTTTGTTTGTGTCAAAGAAAGATGATCTGATCATGAGTCTGAGTCCCTTCAAAACGCCCTCATAGTGCCCGGATGGGCAAATCTCGTCTGTACTAAGTTTTTTTCAATTTGATTTTTTCTGCTAGAAGTTTACTAAAAAGTAATCTGGAATTATATACCGCAGCTCAGCAGTTTCCCTCTACACACTCTGCAAGCAATGTGCACTGACCGCGCCCAGGAAAGCTGCTGACGGTGTCTTCATATGGCCAGGAAATGATTAAAATTAGGGAAATAACAAAGTTTCATAGAAGCGATATATATATATATATATATATGTGTGTGTGTGTGTGTGTGTGTGTGTGTGTGTGTGTGTGTGTGTGTGTGTGTGTGTGTGTGTGTGTGTGTGTGTGTGTGCAGTAAAACCCCCCTTAGCAGGCAGCTATCTGCAGTGGACACATCCTTACAATGGGCACTTTTCTTCGGTCCCGTTTGATTATCCCCATTACCTTCATGCTAATGAAACCTTTCTGCAGTGGGCACCTTCATACTATGGGCAATGGGCACCTGAAACGTATACCAAAATCTGCTACAGAGGGCACTTTTTTAACAAAAAAAGGTAACCAGTACATGTATTTGGATTATTTTCTTCTCAAACTGTCATTTTCGCACCGGTGTTCATCCCCTTAGCCAGGTTCTTCCCCTCACACAGTGTAATTCCTTACCACATCAAATTCAAACAGTGCAGTGTAGCCCAACCAGCCAGCATATATATTCAAAGCATAATAAATTTCCTTGTACGTTGTTCATGTTATTAACTTCTGAAATCAGGTCTTTTTTTCCCCCGTTTCAGGTTATAAAGAACAAATTTTGACACATTGTTGTCTATTATTTATTTCATTTGGGGTTGCAGACCAGCATAAACATGTACATGTGTATGTACATGTCTTGTCTATCCTTTGTGTTGTGTAGCACTCATCCATACTACTGGTAACTGGTAATCTGCCTACCCACGGTGGTCAACCCTCTCTGCTGTGGGCACTTTACTTCGATCCCAAGCGTGCCCACTGTATGGAGGTTTTACTGTACACACACACACACACACACACATATATATATATACATATATATATATATATATACATATATATATATATATGAGGTTGCCGTATTTTGAAAGTCTGAATGTAACAATGACCATATAGTATCTTTTCAAAGTTAGTTGTAACTATCTCAAAGATAAAATCTTATGATTTGTCCTACTGGATATTAATAAATCACTGTCACGCTACTAAGTATTCATGATTAAAAAAATGCCAAGAAACAACTCACTTTGAAAACTTGTTGAAGAACAAACATGATACTTTATGAGACGACATTTTGGCATAACTATTGTGTCATTTGATTGGTTTACCTAAATTTCTGTACACTGTCAGTGATTGGTGTCTTAGCTTAAGTGCCGGTTCTCTTCTATGTGTTCTTCTTACGTCACAGTGATCCGACTCGGTGTTATTTTCGCAGGCAGACCATTGTGACCAATTTGCGAGCGCATGTATTTGTGCTTGCAGTGGTTTCAAGGAGTTGTTCAAATCTGCTACAAAAATATTTTCTCTCGGCTAAATTACGTTTACATTGTCAAGATGAACAACGAAGGATATAGATTTTAAAGATACTGATATTCGAATAATTGGATGGTGCAAAGACCATGTGCCATTGTAAACTATTGTATATTAAGTTTGTACTTACTATATATTTACCTTATATGCACATATACATGGGAAGCTAATGCCCCAACTGCTTTTTCTATGTGACGTATTGTCTTTGTCTTTTTCTAGATCATGTACATGCTTTTGCCATCTATCTGTTTGGTCATGTGGCCTTAATCCTTAATTAGTCTAAGTAATTCTTGTGGTCTCTTGTGAACTTACTCTGTACTTTTGTATGTACAAGAGGGATTTATGTAGGGCTCCGCCCTGTTTCCCAATTGTGTTGTAATAAAATATGTTCAAATCAAAGACTATGTGCCAGCATGTACAATGGCGCCCACTGGCGGAATCCATTCACAGTCATTGGACGGATGAAATTGAACACGATGGATGTAAAATGTCTCGAAAATTAATTACTAGTAACTGAATTTGTATCGAAAACGAGAAAAAGGTAATCAACCTATATGCTTTCAGTGAGGTTTTTTGTTTGGTTTGTTTCTTGTTTGGTCTTTTTTTCTTTTTCTGTGCTTTCTTTTTACCTATTTTTCTAAGTTTTATTTTTGATCAAAAAACAGTTTTATCAACAGGCTTCCGTCAGACGCGTTTTAATTCACCCAGAGAGGACCTCCTCCATGGAAACAAATAGATAATTTTCCAGGAATATTTTATCAGTTAAATTTTTCATAACACAGAAACAAGAAGGTAAGATTGTTTTCCAGGGATGCCTAAATTTATTATGTCCACGTCAGAGCAGCCATCCCAACTGAAATGAATTGACTCTTTAATTGGAACTCGGTATACATATACGAATTAATTCTTTTTGTGGGCTGTGCTTATCTCACATGTGTCTTGCATTCTTGGACACAATTGAGGATGGAACGTGTATTTTATATACTGCTTGTGTTTGAGAGACAACTTTTGTGTTAATAAAAACATTTTGACCTAAAACTTTTTCTTCAAAGGTAATGAAATAACCTCAATCATTCGATTCCCAAACATTGCACATATTCTTTAAGAAGAATAAAAATGTGGGCCACTCACTAAATCATTCACAAATAATGTTGGTTTCAATTCACTGTTTATAACGAAGATTATTTCTAATTGATGATGTGATATTTTAGATTTAAATACTGAAATAGAAGGAGATTTTCGTATGTCTACAGGTAACTCGTTCCATAGTCTCACTGTGGAAGGAAAGAAGGATTTGTCGAAGAGGACGGTGCGGGCCCTGAAACGTGGAAGATCAAATTTTTGACGGGTATTGGGAGCTTGTAAGTGAGGATCCGGAACCGAGGGAATTAGGGAGCACAGCATATCTGAGGCAAGGTTGTTCACCATTTTATACATTAGTGATAGATTAGACAATTCGCGCCGTTTTGCCAGGGTATGCCATCCCGTTTCCTCGTATGATTTGGCGCTGCTGGTCCCTCGCATTGCACCTGTGACAACGCGGGCGGCCCCTAACTGAACATTTTCAAGTTTAACCTCCTCGGACACTGTACAACCACCCCACACTTGGCTGCTATATTCAAGAATGGGTCTTACGAAAGACATATAGATGGTTTCCAGAGTTGTTCTATCCAAAGTAAACTTTAAACTCTTCATAATATTTACTAATTTGATAGATTTGTTAGTAATTTCCGTTATGTGATCAGTCCATCGAAGATCTGAACGTAATGTGACACCAAGATGTTTGTGTTGTTGGACATCTTGTAGGACATGATCTTGAAAATAGATAGGTGGATGGACGGGAGAATTAGTTTTGCGAGAAACAAGCATAGAATCAGTTTTGGATGCGTTGAATGTAACCAGCCAGTCATGTGACCACTGATTTATGGCAGATAGATCGGAGTTAATAGTTTCAGCAGCTTCAGCTGGGTCTTCAATATCCAAGTAAAGGGTAGTGTCATCTGCAAAGAGTTTAATTTTACATTTAACCAGATCCACAATATCATTAATGTAGATCAGAAATAAGAGTGGTCCGAGTACGCTGCCTTGTGGAACACCTGCACAAATTTTTCCCCAGCTAGAGGACTGTCCCTTCAAGACGACTCGTTGATATCGATTACTTAAATAATCACAGAACCAATCAAGTAAATTACCGGAAATCCCATTTTTACGCAATTTGAATAGTAGACCAGAGTGCCAAACCTTATCGAATGCCTTGCTAATATCCAGAAATATAAGGCGAACTTCCTTGTGATTGTCGATAGCGAGACATAGTTCATGATATAAAAATAAGAGTTGGTTTACAGTGGAATCATTAGGTATAAAGCCAGATTGATGGGCCGAAATGACTAGATTATCACGGAAAAAATTAAATACATGTTTGAACACTATTTTTTCAAAAACTTTACCAGTGCAGCTTAGTAAGGAGACAGGCCTTTAATTGTTACATATATTATCCGGACCTTTTTTATGTAGAGGAGAAACATTTGCTTTTTTCCAAAGAGCTGGGAATTCTTTATTCTCTAGTGATAAATTGAACAATTTAGTAAGTTGTGGCGCTATGGCAGGGGCAGCTTCCTTCAAAAGTCGCGCACTGATACCATCAGGACCGGAAGCCTTAGTAGTGTCCAAATTAAGAAGTGTTTCAAGAACCTCTGATTCCATTATAGTTAATGAATCAAGCCTAAGATCAGGAATATTGGATAGGTCTGGCAAGCTAGCTGTCGAAGAATCAACCTGGCACTGTTTCAGAAAGAACGAATTAAAAATTTCAGCTTTAGCGAGGTCATCAGAGATATGCTGATCTTCGTGTACAAGGGAAGGAACTGAGTGTACGTGATTTCTGTTTAAAAAGTACTTTACCGTACGCCACCAGCATTTATCCCTCCGAGAAGGGTTTATCAAATCAGCTCGAAGCTTATTGTTATACTCATCTTCTGCTGCTTTGAGTTTCTCTTGGTAAGTATTACGCATACGACAAAACGAGGCCCATTCATTATTTTCATAATTTCTACTTTTAGCTTTGTCATAATGACGTTGGACCTGGCGTTTTAGTGATCGAAGTGGGGAAGAGTACCATGGTAGGTCACAAGGTCTTACCTCAATTAACTTATTAGGAATACAATGAGCTGCTGCCCCGAGGAAAAGTTGGGACCACGACCCACAACACGAGTTTATATCGTTGGAGATAAAGCAAGGTGACCAGTCTAGCCCATGGAGATAATTTCTGAAAGCATTGTAATCGGCCTTTTCATACTGCCAAATTTTTCTTTTGTAAGCAGGTAATATTGATTTAAAGATATGATAAAATATAATTAAACATATGTCAAAACAATTTACTATTCAGGCATATCTATAATCGTTTTCATGAAATTATTCAATATTTTATGATGTGCCGAGATACTGATTCAAACAAGAAGCTGTTATGGTGTGAAATTAGACTCCATCACAACAAATGTCTCTTGTGTGTTGTATATCGACTACCAAATTCTCCAATTTCTTTCTGGAATAAACCTCTAGATAGTATTGACCTTTTTTTAACGCTGGCGTGCAAAATATTATTTTAACAGCGAAGTTATTGCGCATTTTAATACACATTTGGGCTACAAGATTCTTCACTTGGCTCAAACAATTTTTTACACTCGTATTACTGCACATGCTGAAACTTGTCTCGACCAGATAGTTCCATATGAGCTACAAGGTGGTAGCCTGTTCGAGTATGTTTTGCTGGGTTGAATTACTCGTGTGAAACCTAGACTGAAACACCAATCAGGAAGTTGATCATTATCACGTTGGCCTCCAGATGGACGGACTGACGGACGCAAACGGATATCAATAGCCCTGCTGACTGACAAGTCAGCAGAGCTAAAATGTACGGTCTCGAGACTGGAAATGTGCTTCGCATGCCACACTTATTCACATATATTCGTAATGGCAACTTTTGGAACTATTCATAATAACAAGGGATGTTAAATGATTCGGAAACAAAACACCAGTGCATGCTGCATAAGAGACCAAAAAAAAAAAAAAAAAAACTAGTTAAAGTCATAATCAAAAGTGTCATGAATCTGTAGGCATAATAGTTAGGCATCAAATAAGGTTTTAAGGACCTTGGGGCCATCGGGCCAGTGGGAATATTGAGGCATGCAAGTGCTTGTAACGGTTCTGGTAATATTGCATAAATTCCGTCTGAAATAAATATACAAAATTTGTCTGAAGTAAAGGCTGACGGGGCATGCGCAATGAATGGGTGGTGAACCAGACAACCCTCGCAACACAAGTGAGGTCGGTTTTAGCCGACCTCAAAAATCCACCGTCTTGGAGGGGCCTGCCCGTATCCTAATAAAAGCTGCGTGAAGCCTGAAAAATAGCACAAACATTGACGAGGAGCTACTGCTCTTAATTGTACTAACTCTACGGAGAAGGAGAAACAAACGGCGACATAAGCACATTTAGTGTGCTAAAACTACGATGAATATCATCGAGTTATAAAACAATTAAAAAACTAGAAAAGTTCGATTTGCTTGTCAGCAAATCAGTCTGTGTGCCTAGAAAACTTCTACAGATTGCATATTCAGTATTTATTTACCTTATGCAACAATTTTTTTTCATGCGGATAGGTCAAAGACCTATAAATCGATTCATAGTTTTGAAGCTATTCAAGATCTAAACTTTGTGTATTTACGTAATTTGCATAAATCAAACTGCTACAACTTTGACTCCTGCCTAATTGAATGCAACTGTCGTATAAATCTATCAACTGAAGTTTGAATGACACTTGAGTCTATAATAGCTTTGAAATTATTCAAAAATTTAAATTTTGTGGATTTGCCTAATTTGTATCAATTAGAATGCTGCAACTTTGGTTCATATTTCAATGGATGCGGCTATGTCACAAACCTACAAATTGAAGTTGGACAGACACCGCTATCTCTAATAGTTAGAAAGTTATGCAGAAATTCAATCTTGTGTATTTGCCTAATTTTACATAAATCAGAATGCAAAAACTTTGGCTCATAATTCATTGAATGTGGCTATATCACAAACCTATAAAATGAAGTTGGATTGGCACCGTTATTTACAACAGGTTTACAGATATTCAACTTTTAAATGTTCAAGTGCTGCTAATTAGCATAATTTCAAATGCTACAGTTGTTCACTGTCCATTAGATTGACAGATGTCCCAAATCTGTATGCACTACTTTAAATTTTGTGTCTGTCTGTAATAGGTTGGAAGATACAGAGGTTTTCAAATTTTAATTGCCCCTTATTTGCATAATTTTTAACTTGACATTTAAATACAATGTTTAACTCATTTATTAAATATGATGTTAAACCCATTTATACTATGAAGCAAAATTTACTACATCAACACCAGATTCCCATGTTTTGTAAATCCGGGGCAAAAAATGACTGCAACAAATGAACCATGAAAACATGAATATTCATGTGCATGTAGTTATAAGTATATGTATTTGAGTTTCACTATTCAGAGGAACATAAAAACATTTACGTGACAGTCTACTTTTGTCAACCATTAGGCTCACCGAATCCATTGTCATACATGCAATTCCACTTTGAATTCACATAGCTCTCACAGAAATCCGCGTCTTTAACTATGGAGTGTCAGCAGCCTGAAAGTGTCAGCAAACCCAAGCTGTAAGTTTGGACAGACAAGAACACCCAACTTCTCATAGCTCCTAAATAAAATCTATACCATGGTACATGAACATGTTTTACTGTCGAATTTTCAACATGGAGGTATCTGTATAATACCTCCATGGTTTTAGCAACCTACTGAAGGTGTGGATAAACTTAAGTTTCAAGTTTAAACAGGCTGAACAGGGATGGAATAAGATGAATCTTTGTTGGGACTGTGAGCAGTGTAAAGATTATGAAATTCATGCTATAGGATTTTGCTTAAGCGTCATACCCACATATTCACCTTGGAATGGCAACTCTAAACTCTACAAAAGTGTTAAAGAAATGCAAGATTTGAAATTTCCACAAATATGCTTCTAATTTGCATAAGTTTCAACATCATGACTGTTCCAAAACATATGCACAACTTCACTGCTAGGTCTATTCCCATGCCAAGTTTGGTACTTTTCCGGACAATAGTGTCCGAGAAAAGGTGACCACAAAACTGGCACACGGAAATAAAATAAATAAATAAACTAGAAAAAAACTTATTTGCTTGTCAGCAAATCAGTCTGTGTGCGTAGAAAACTTTTACAGATTGCCTATTCAGTATTTATTTAACTCCTGCAACAATATTTTTTTTCATGCAGATAGGTCAAAAGCCTATGCATTGAAGTTGGAACAGCACCTCAATCTGATCTAATTTTGAACCTATTCAAAGATTTAAAATTTTTTTTATTTGCCTAATTTGCATAAAACAAACTACTACAACTTTGATTCATGGTTCATTGGATGCATCTACCCTACAAAGCTATCAAATGAAGTTTGAATAACACCTCAGTCTAAAATAGTTTAAGTTATTCGAGTTTTAAATTTTGTGTATTCACCTTATTTGCATAAATTAAAATGCTACAACTTTGGTTCATGTTTCATTGGATTCGGCTACGTCACAAATCTACAATTTGAAGTTGGAATGACACCTCTATCTGTAAGAGTTTGACAGTTATTCAAGAATCCAATCTTGTGTATTCACCTCATTTCCATAAATCAAAATGCTACAACTTTGCTTCATAGTTCAATGGATGCAGCTGTCACGAACCTGCAAATTGAAGTTGGATTGACACCTCTATTTATAATAGCCTTGGAGATCATTCAACTTTCAAATGTTTCAGGTGCTGCTAATTAGCATAATTTCAAATGGTACAGTTTTTGTTCACAGTGCATTAGATTGACAGGTCTCCCAAACCTGTTTTTGCCACTTTATATTTCGTGTCTGTTTGTAATACGTTTGAAGATACGGAGCTTTTAAAATTTTAATTGTCACTAATTGCATACTTTTTAGCTTGATATTTAAATATGATGCTTAACCCATTTACAATGAAGTAAAAATTACAACATCAACACCAGATTCTCATGCTTTGTAAATCGGGGGCATAAAATGACTGCAACAAGTGAAACATGTATTTGAGTTTCACTATTTACAGGAACATAAAAACATTTACGTGACAATCTCTACTAATATCAATTATTTGGCTCACCTAATCCACTGTCATACATAACACTCAGTTCAACTTCACAGAGCTGTTACAGAGACCCGGTAAAATCAGCCTACTATCCACTTTCTGGCCAAATAAAGCGAAAAGTATTGATGTAAACATTTCCGAAGTATATATTTTTGGTTATGACCAGCAGATTGTGAATAAAGAAACAGCATGACCATTTTGTGCTAAGTGTTGTATAAACAACCATTTCTTTTATCTTGAATTTCAATGAAACATGGTTATACACGTGTGGAAATAACTTCTTCCTGGTTTAACCAAACTTTAATCTCTTTTCACTGGATTACTTCCAGCATATGTGGCTAAAATAGTTTCCCATAGATTTTTTAACACGGTGTTTGTTTTGGAGTTATGGAGAGCTAAACCTTAGGAACCCATTTTGTCTGGTGACAGAAACTTTGAGGCCCCATAACTGCAAATCAAACACAGTGTTAAAAAATCTATGGGACGATTATGTGGCCACATATGTGGCTAGTAACTCTGTGTAAACAATTTGCAGTTTGAGAATACCATTGGGTAGTTATTTCCACATTTGTATGCCCATGTTACATTGTGTTTGGGGATCAAAGAAATCGTTGTTTATAAAACAATCCATATCAAACAGTCATGATTTTAGGTTGTTTGTAATCTTGAGATTATGATCTTTCCAAAAGTATATATTGTGCATAGTTAAAAGCTTGAAATTTTGACAACTGATAGAAATGACATTCATCTTGTAAAAACCGTTAAAATCTCAAAATCGGCCATGCAAAGGTTTTTGGTGTCTTACCAGTCCTTAACATGAATCATTTGTACTTTATTTGGCCATAAAGGAGATAGTAGACTGATTTGACCGGGGCATGGCCATTTCACCTTAACTATTGAGTGTCACCAGCCAGAATTTCTCGGCAAACTTAAGTTGTAAGTTTGCACAGGCAACATCAAACATCACATATCTCCTGACAAAAATCTATACCATTGTACAAGTACATGTTTGACTATCCAGGTTCAACAACCTGCTAAAGGTGTGGACAAACTGAGGTTGCAAGTTTGGCTGAACATGGTGAAATAAAATGAATCTTTGTTGGGAGTGGGCAGTGTTTACAAAGGTTAGGAAATAATGTTATAATAATAGTAATAATAATAGTTTATTAAAACCCCCCGTTATAGATGAGCAAATGTTACTGCTAGGTCCAGAAATACAACAGCAATGCCTATGGGAGCTTCGGCTGCATGCCCCAATGTACCCACTGCCCTGACAAAAATCCTTCCATATTGCAGTTGGTCATTACAGGCAGTTTGGATCTGTGTTTGAGTAATTTCTAGTTCAAATGTATCAGGCCAGACTCTCACAGTTCAATTATCTCTGGTTGCATTACAGCCTAGCTCTGGAAACAGTGACCAGCTTCTGGGCACAGTGGGGGGAGCCAGGGTTGTGTCTGAGGCATGTTTATTCACAGGAATTTCAGTGAATTTAACATAAATGAACTTTTCAACTTTGTTTCCATGCTGTAGAATTTGCTTTAGCAATGGACCCACATATTAAGCTTTGAATGCAACTCTATCTATAAAATTGTTGAAGATATGTAAGATTTAAAATGTTCACAAATATGCCCCTAATTTGCATAATATTCAACATGATCACTGTTCTAAACAATATGCACAACTCCACTACTAGGTCCATGACCGTGCCAAGATTGGTACTTTTCCGAACAATAGTGTCCGAGAAAAGCTGACCACAAAACTGGCACGGAAAGAAAGAAAGAAAGAAAGAAAGAAAGAAAGAAAGAAAGAAAGAAAGAAAGAAAGAAAGAAAGAAAGAAAGAAAGAAAGAAAGAAAGAAAGGAAGAAAGGAAGAAAGAAAGGAAGAAAGGAAGAAAAAAGGAAGAAAGAAAGAAAGAAAGAAAGAAAGAAAGAAAGAAAGAAAGAAAAAAGGAAGGAAGAAAGAAAGAAAGAAAGGAAGAAAGAAAGAAAGAAAGAAAGAAAGAAAGAAAGAAAGAAAGAAAGAAAGAAAGAAAGAAAGAAAGAAAGAAAGAAAGAAAGAGAAAGAAAAAGAATTTGAGGAAAAAACACACATAGACTTATTGACGATGACAGATTCAGGGATGCCAACATTCAACGTGTCATTTCATGGACAAGTAGTCAAGATCAGTAGGGACACTAAATAACTGACAAAGAATATAGCACCAAATACTCAATTTAGACGAGGGACACACACCGTAAATTAGTCGAATTTTTCAGCTATTTCAAGGACTGTCCCTGATGATGAGGGACAGTTAGCATCTCTGCAGATTCAAAAGCTACTTTCGTGTGTCTGAAAGACGCTATATGCACGGCCATTGGTTCGTGTCATCAGTATCACGCCAAAGGACCAACATTAAAGACCTATAGGCACAGAAAAAAGGCTCGCAATAACCCCGAGGTTTTACTTAATATAAAATTCATTATGTTTGGATGAGGCTTGTTTTGGTCGCGCATGAATTTAAGACATATATATTTTATGTGAAACGTGAAAATGATAAATTATTTTCCGTGAATCACGATCATTTGCTTGCACATAAAAATTAATGTGAAGGTCTATACATATTTAGTGTGGAATGAAAGTCTCTTTATTCACGTCAAATGGTTCTATTTAGTGTGAAATATGAAACTAGCAAATTATTTCTGGTGAAAGTCAAAATTACGGTCTGTTTAGTGTGAAATGTGAAGGCAGAGAAACATGAAAGGTAAAAATTATGGTTTATCTAGTGTGGAATGTGAAATCAGAGAAACATGAAAGGTGAAAATTGTGGTCCATTTAGTGTGAAATGTGAAAGTAGAAAATTATTTGTGAAATGCAAAAGATAAAAAGCGTTTTGCGCGAAATGTGATATACGCCTGCATACGTCCATGTGACGCAAAACTTTACCAAAAGCAAACAAAACCAAAAAGGGGGGGGGAAGACTCGTGAGCCATTAGAAGACCTATTTTATGAAACACAAACCGAACTAGAGAAATTGATTTGCTTGTCAGCAAATCAGTCTGTCTGTCCAGAAAAGTTTTAAATTTGCCTGTTCAGTTATATATTGACTCTTAATTTTTATTGAAATGTTAAACAAAATGCAATTGAGCTGTGTCAAAAACCTATAAATTGAAGTTGGAATGGCACCTCTGTCTCTAAAAACCCTGAAGTTACTCAAGATTGAATTCTTTGCATTTGCCTTGAGTTGTGTCAAAAAACTATAAATTTAAGTTCGAATGGCACTTCTATCTATAATAATCCTGAAGATATTGAAGATTGATTTTTTTTCTTTTTTTTTTTTTTTTTGTTTGTTTTTTGCTAATTAGCATAAATCAAAGCTGTATAACTTTGATTCATGATTCGTTGGCTATTTCGCAAAACCATCATCTGAAGTTAGAATAGCACTTTTTTTATGCACTCATTATGACAATAAATTCAAATTCTGCAACTTTCGTTTCTAGTTAATTGTATGCGCCTATATAGCACAAACGCATGAAATCAAGTTGGAATCGTACATCTAATCTACCGTTAATAATTTTGAAGGTATCAAGGATTTAAATTTCAAATGGCCGGCCCTAATGTCCATAATTTACAATATATTGACTATTCCAAACCAGATGATTCATTTCACTACAAGGTCAATCACCATGCCATGTTTGGTACTTTTCCAAACAAAAGTGTCCGAGAAAAACTGAGGACAAAATTTACTGTAGGTAGACATCATCTGCGCTTTAGGCTACAAATCACAGGTGGCGCCTGTGGCCTGTGGTACTTTATATATATATATATATATATATATATATATATATATATATATATATATATATATATATATATATTATATATATATATATATATATATATATAATATATATATATATATATATATATATATATATATATATATATATATATATATATATATATAGTACGTATGCTGGAACAAACTCTGTTGAAATATTAGCAGCACTGACGATCGATAAAAGCAACAAGAAAGTCAAACATCAAATAGGATGGCAGTTTTTATTTTATATCCATGGTGGTACTGATGAATTCGCGCTTTTTTCGCTTTATTCTTGTGCATATACATATAAACAATACATATAATTAAAACATACAGATTTAAATGAAACTGGCTGAAAAGGATTAACGTTGGTGTAATTGAGACTTTTACACAATAAATCATTTAGCTTCCCATGATAAAAATTTGCAAGACTGTTGTAGCGTATAAAATCACCAAAACGTGACTTTTTTCCCTAACATAAAACTTGATACCATGTTCATATTGTATGACCATGTAAGTTGGAGCAATTAAAATATATATATCCTATCACAGATATTTGAACATTTCATCGGCATCAATACTTAAAAAAGTGGATTTTCAAGAGGATGTTAATACTTACGTCATCATTGTTATTCTTTGACATTGAATGTGATCCATAATCATATCCACATTTGCAAAGAGTCTGGCAAGAAAAATCTGCACTTTATAAGTCTACATAAATTACTGATCAGTACTATTATCAGTATATATTTTTACAACACAACACAAGCTGCAACCCGTATCACTGATTGCTTTTTCCGAACAGAATTGAGGAAAGCTCCGTAAAATTTAGAGGAACTAATATTACAGCGGCCATACGTAACCGTAATACAAGTCTCTCACTCAATTGTATCTTCAAAACATTCGTTGTATGTGTGTGTTTAGACTAAATAACTTTCTCTATTTAGTCTATACTTGTATATCACCTATTCTTTATTTTAATCCTGAGTGCTTTGTTAACAGGATGAAGGGCTTTGTGCCGTATAGCGATATCAATATCCCATGTTATTCTTATTGGTCCAATATCATCTGGTCGGATAGGCTCAGTCTCAGGCTCAGACCTAGGCTCAGACTCCGGCACCAGCAGAGACAGTTTGCACAAATTGCTTTTCTATTGATTCTCCTGGGCACCAGCGCTGGGTGGATTTCCTTGTTCTGCAATCGAGTCGTAGCTTGGTGGGAGATCTTCTTGGTCCACAACGGCCGGATTCGACACTCCTATTGCTGAGTAAGGGGGCGGAGATGGCGTCGGGGTGCCGTATATGGAAGTGCCATTTGAATTGGATATAGTGACGTTTTGTACTGGACTCATATGTACGTTAATGTTTGACATTGGGTGCTGCTGCCGCTGTTGCTCCTGTTGCCGTCTCAGCCGCCGCTTGTGACACATACATCGTCGGTAGATAAGAATGGCACAAATGACCATTGTACCAAAGGCGATAGCGGACATAGTAATACTCGGTGTAATACGATCAGCCTCTATAAAATATATAAATGAGTAATTAAGTGGTCAGACAGGTAAGAGGGCAAGTATAACAAATAAAAATAAACAAGGAAATAGAATTATTACGACGTCGGAAAAGAACCAGTATCTTCAAATTAGAAACACGAAACTAAAACATTTATCGACAAAAATATTTATCATGGGCAGCCTTTTTCTTCTTAGACTATTCTTCCGCGAAATTAGGTGGGTAATGACTGTAAAATTTAAGAAAAGGACTGAAAGAGTCCTGTGCTTTGTGCATGAATGAATCAATGAATGAATAAACACACAAACAAATTTCGAACCTTTCAAAGTTGCAACCCTTGCGCCCCCCCCCCCTCAAAAAAAGGAAAGTATAAGAAAAGAAAAGAAAAAGCGACATCCGTTAATTGTCTACTCGTTCTTCCGATTGCTCAAAGTTGATATTTTCCTGACCAACTATTCTGAGCAATATAATGAAAGTTTAGTTTGTCCCAAATCAGTGATTTCCCTCGACGCATTCCATACCCAAAATACAAACTGCGCACCCAGGAAAGCCGCTTGAGCATTAAATTACCCAGGTCACGCGAGACTGCATGGCTTGATATGAGAAACATAAAATTCAAATATTTACGTACAAACATATTTAGCATGGGCAAGTTTTTTATTCTAAGCCTATTCTGCCGTGGAACTAGGTGCACAATGACAGTAAAATTGAACAAGAGGACTGTAAAAAGCCCTGCGCTAAATGCATGTGGTGACTAATAGTGCCGTCTTAAAGATATGCGTGGTGGAAGGACTTTGACCTTGTCAGGACCTTTGAAAGTTACCTCAGCAGAATATGTATTAAGTGGGTCGAGGCTTAATCAAAATTCAATAAAATGGTCCTGTGAACTTGGGAATGGTTAGCTCAGGGTTATCTGTATGCATTGCTACTCAGTCTTACAGAGGCTAACAAACATATGCATGCTTAATCAAAGCCCTAGCTTACATAGTTCTCGAGTTATTATGCGAACGAGAAATTCAAGAAAGTATGGTCCCTCTTCTTTTATAATTATGTCAAGTGCACCCAAATACAGCTCACACCTGGTCCATGTAGAGAACCATCACATATAATATCCATCTGCTCAGATAAACATTGATTCATTATCCAAACGGTTACATTTACCAAACTGGCGCCGTGACCTTGCGGAAAATGTGATGGTCATGTGTACACACCCTTAACTTAAACCCTATCCAGGTCCACCAAAAATGTAAACTACCAAAAATGTAATAGCAAAGTCCCAGCTCCAATAGTTCTTTTAAATTAGTTATGAGCTAAAGACTAAACTTTACTAAAGTGGCCCAGTAACCTGGGAATTCACTTATGCATCAACCTAGCCCTCATGAAACAATGTAGGCGCAATATCAGTCCCAGCCCAGACAATTCTAGATTTACCCCCTAAAATGTATTAAAGTGACTCTGTGGCCTTAGGAATTAATTCAAGGCCACCTGTGTGTACTGTGAAAGTAGCCCATAGGCCCTAGGGTGCAACGCCATCACATATAATATCAAACTCACAGGTCAATAGATCTAAAGTCATCATCGAAACACGAAAAGTTACTAAAGGGATCCATCCAAGTGACGCAAATGTAGTCTTTTTCTTATGCGTACAAACGGCATGGTGTCACAGGGACAACAGTCATTACCCAGCGTGGATGTCATACTGACTTATTCCACTGAAGGTGAGGTGTCAATGTCTTTGCCACAGAGAGTCGCTGTGGAGTAATTTGATATAGCCTTACAGCTGGGACGAGCCAGTTCCATTTGAACCATATATTACAATGCGGATGGTGGAGAAATGTGTCACTCGAATGGAATTGGCAAATCTCATCTGTGAAGCTGTATCTAGTTACACGATGGTGATTCCATGTGATCATATACTAGTATATATATATATATATATATATATACATACATATATCCCAAGTTTCAATGTAAAACAAGGAACATGTAATAGATTTGCTCGCGCAATAATGCTCGGCGCATACACGCGCAGCCGATAATGGTAGAATCATTAAAATTGTTCCGGTTCAAGTTTTGGAAAAATACATTTTTTAATTGTTTTTTTTTTTTTATTTCTGCATTTTTGTATGTTTGTTTGTTTTCTTTGGTGGGTGTTGCTGTTTTTTTGTGTTTTTATATTTTTGCTTTTTATATCAGTTTAGTTTTGCTGTCGATTGTGTGAACGAAAAACGGGATTCCCTGCAGATTTGTATTCGTAACTGAAAATCAATTTTGCAATCTATACTATCATGTGCAAGGACACGCGGAAAAGTAAATCACAAAAAACCACTCACGTTTCTTTTTTTGAGAGAAATGAAATTTGAAGCCCCTGCTTTCCCCGCTGTAGTCCGATCTGAATCGAACGAACAATGAATTACCAGTACTTTGGAGTGTCCTTGTATCGCTGAAGCGGCACCATTTGGCCACAAGAATTGCATTTGGGCCACCTCCTGCGAAGATGAACATATAATCTATAACACCTCTATATTTCAATAGAACATAAATTTTGTGTGAAACAGCCACTTGCATGAAAAAGGGTTAAGCAAGTTAAGCCTTTTTGAGGCCTTAAGTGATCAAAATTTTATTCTTCCTTATTTTAATAACTCTTCGAAAAATGAGGTGGAATGGCATTGCGATGATCACAATTTGTATTGTTAAACTTTACTTAAACCTTAATGATAAGTATACTGGTTTTGGCTAAGATGCGAGTTTCATCTTGCATTCATTTTCATTGTTTCATGGTAAATAATTTGCTTCACGGTTTTCCAGAAAATGCACGTTAACAGGAGTTCACCTATTTGAACAGTTCACATGTTCATTTCCCTCCAGCTTTCAACTGTATTTTCCAGATATGGTTTTTAGCTCCCCCCCCCCCTTTTTTTTTTTTTTTTTAGAGATATGGAGGTCACATTCCCCATTGATTCACACAGCCTACCAACGACAAATAAGCCCTTTTAGGAATCAATATTATACCAAAAGAGTCGAGTTGGCTGAACCATTAGTATAATAAACTAACCAAACTTGATACATTTATCCACTTACACATGGCTAATGTTAATCCAATAGGGATGGTTACTTTTTTCCCTTCAGGATATAATTTTGGGAGATTCACATAAATCATTGGCAGCTCGCATGTTAATGTTATCGTGCATGCCGCTAATACTTGTCATTCTTGTCTGCATATTATCTGCTCAGGGTTGCCAATTTCTGTTTTTGCAATAATTTATCCATTATACGATCCAGAACCTTACCAATATCATTTTTGCCCAGAAATGGGGTTCAATAAAATCAATCAATCAATATTAAAATTGATTTGTCACGTACAATTTTATAAATGAAATCGTACCATCTCGGATTTCAACAAAATCTTTTCTGCACGAAGAACTGGATTCTAAGGAGAGGTCCAATATCTGCAAAATCACCGTTTCGTCACTTTCGGCTTCTAGGATCCAGCAAATGTTTAGATTTCTACAACATATACAAATCATCGTTATTACCACATGTTTTGTTGCCTCCTTAATATCGCTAATCCTTTCTATAGTGGGCGCCTGACGAGAGCACATCAGTGTCAGATCTATGTAAGAATGCTTCTAGGCAGCTAAACTTGTTAAAAAGAATCGGCCACTACCTAAACATCCCCAGCAGGGTCTTCATTTATCACTCTTCCATTATGTCAAATTTCAGTTATTGTCCTTTTGTTTGGCATTTTAACAAACGAAGAAAACACTCATAAAATAGAAGGGATCCAAGAGAGGGCTCTGAGATTTATTTATAATGATCAGAACGCCTCATACGAATAACTTCTTCAAAATTCAAAAATTCACTTCTCTCATAATCAAGAGGATGAGAAGTATGGCTTTAAAAGCATACAAACTTTACTATGAACAAGGACCAGTTTACCTCCACAACTTATTAGATCATAACTCTTCCAAATATTCTTTCCGCTATGAAAATACAGTAAATATACCAAAGGTACGTACAACATGTTTCAGACTCCGCTCCATCAGATACTCTGCTGCCAAATTATGGAACGATTTACCAAACCATTTTAGAACCATATCCAGTTTTAATCAATTCAAACGACTAATTGAGAGCTGGGACGGCACCACATGTACTTGCAGTGCTTGCCGGCAGCCGGTCCCTTCAGGATAGCCAAAATTCTATAACTTATATTTTTGTTGTTTAAAGTCAGGGGCGTCCTAATTGCTGGAGGGCCTCACGGATCGGAGGGTGCGGGATGACGCCGTACGAACTGGCCCTTCTTATCGGTGGCGCCCCCCGTGGGGGCTGCCCCTTACATCAGGTGCCAAAATTCATGATTTTATAATGCACATTCTTGCTGTGAAAATTCTAATTCTTACTGCTGCACTGAGCCTGCTGTCAGTTTGACTCTGCAGGAGAACCAAAACACATAATTTATAATTCATATTCTTACTGTGATAATATCGGGGGCGCCCATACTTGCTGGCGGCCCTACGGATCAGAGGGTGAGGCTGGCGCCGCACGAGCTGGCCCTTTGACCGGTGGTGCCCCTGGTGTGGGCTCCCCCTGACACCAGGAACCTTGGTTTGCCTCTAAAATTTATATTCTATATTCTTGTGATAATGTCAGGGGTGCCCATACTTCCTGGCAGGCTCTACGGAACAGAGCCACCCTATAATCTCTAATCCACATTCTCACTGTGATTAAGTCAGAGGCTACAGGTTTCCATTGCTTAGCTCTTTCCCTGCATTGATACTTCTACTTACTGGGCGCTACTATGCAAAAGCAAAACAAAGAATGTTTCACATGTGTATATATTTTAATGAGTCATGATCAGGTGCCGAATATTTTTTCTTATTTACTTATCTTAGTACTTCATACACGTATGTTTTATCAAAGAGGTTAAGTTTTACACTTTTTATATTGCAATGTCGTCGGTAGAATAGCTCATCAGACCTAATGTTCATTTTTGTATTGGAAAATAGACTTTCAATAAAGCTTACTTGAACTAGGACAGATTTCCTCGGTGCGGTTTTTTTTTTTTTTTTTTTTTTTTTTTTGGCACCTTGCGCCCAAAGCGTGCCGAGGAAAGCTGTTGTCCTAGACTTTTATATTCTATGTAACTACAGTCATGCTGGTACTTGAATGCAATTGTCCTTTTACGAAAAGCATGAATCTTGCACCCTATAATCATAATTCAAAGCAGTTCCTTCTGTGTAGTTCGGCTGTAGTAGCAGTTGGCACTGAAAGAGTTCAATGTAAATATGGGGCGACGTTTTGTTAAAAAGTCCTATTTCTGCTGTTAGCCACGCATAGGTGCAGCCATATTAATGGCCTGAAGGAAATTACCAAGCAACAACTTATGCTGGAAGAAATATCTTTTTAACTCAGTTCACCAACAAGTCGGCTGTTGTAAAAATGTGCACATATGCGGATTTGTCTACTAACGGATCCACTTTCCCTTAGACAGTTTTTCCAGCGCAACTAAGAATATATTCCAAAATGTGAACATTCCATTTTCTGATAGCCTTACCATTTGTAAAATTGACATCTGACACCTCCAAGGATGACCAGTATTATCTCAAACCACGATTTTACCGAGACTTCAAAACAAAAACCTGTAAAAGGTTATAGAAATAGTTGTACATACGGATGATAGTTTACTGGATACCCAGGTGACACAAGATATTGATGCTGGGAATACCAAGTAGCACGTTTGGCAGTTTCACAGTAAGCTGGGGTAGTCGCTGTAATGTAAATAAATGCATAACACACATCGTTAAAATAAAATCTTACACCATTGTTTAAAGTGGGATTATTATCAGGCATTCTTATGCCTGGAACGTGGCCTCGTATCAAAGGAATTGAGATAAGAGATAAGAGTCTACTTCACATTAAATAGGTCAGAAATAACAGAAATAAAGTCTACATCGCAGGCAAAACGACTTTAACTTTATATTATCATTGTTAAAAAATTTGCGTAAGAATTAATAATACTGTTATTCTGTATGTGTACAAGTCAGACTGACCCCTTTGATATTTTCAAAACAGAGTTACATAACCATACTGACTCTTTACTGAACAAAACGATACAACCCGTGACGTGGACCAGATATTCCGCTGCTGTGTTCGCACATAATATCACAAATAAACACACTAAGAGTAACGAAGTTCCAAACGTTTAACGTGCTTGTTTCTACATTTGATAGATAGCGGTTTCTGCGTGTTGTGTCCATTTCCATACGATAAAAGAAGTGCTAGAGACACAAGAGTTCAAGCACATTTGCCTCGTTTCCGCTAGTCACATATTCATAAAATGGAAGTAGTTCCGACCACAGGCGATGTAGCCGATAAAGAGGGTGCACTACAGACTTTAAAAGCCTATACATTTCTTTGCTAATCTTGCTGTATTTATAGGCACGTGTCATTTTTAGTACTATTTACAGGAAAACCAAAATAATGCAATAAAAGTAGAGGACTGAAGTATTCAGTTTTTGATCAAATTACCAACAAACAAACAAAACAAAAAAACCGGCGGAATTTTTCTATGGCTGCTGCACGAAGAAGACTCCTGGTGGTCACCAGACAAATGGACAACACATAACCATATATTTTGTATATGAATACATTTCACCTGATACAAGATTCAGTTTTTTAAAAAAAATTATGTATGTGACAGCAAAAATACTATGTGTCTCAATTTCAAACACAGTATTGGTCTCCATGTGAAATAACATCTGCTGGAAATTATTGAACGCACGCACCGTGCTAACTTTTTAGTGGCAATTGATCCGTTATCATATATCGCGCATTAATTCTGTAGTGCTACCTAAATATTGTCTGACGATCACTGGCACATTTTGTAGTTGCATGCTATAAAGTTCTTAAGTTTTATCAACAATTCCTTATTCTGCACGGCGACAAAATATCATGAACATCAGTTAATAAGGAAGTTACCTAAAACAAAGGAGCGTACAGCGAGTCTCATTGTACGCTCCTTGCTAAAATTTAATGTATTGACCAGTTTATGTTGCTAGTAGTGGGATGGGTGGAGCCATTCCGAACATATTTTCAGAGTTATACACGTGTCACAAGTCCACACAGGAATCAATCGGTGTTCAGGAAGGTGCCTCAATGCTGACATGCATTCTCGGACGAGTCTTGCGCGAAATGAAGTGACACTTCGTGGCTCAGTCGACCACACATTGTACCAGCACAGCTACAGAAGTCGGCATACGTATACTTGACATCTTTTAGATCATATCAATATGACAAAAAAGTATCGTGCGTGAGTTTCACTGAGAAGAATCGATCAATCTACAATTTGCTTTTAAGCCAAGCTCCATGACGGTAGCACATTTCGTCAGTTGCTATATTCTTTGTAAAATATTTTGTGTCCCTGGTGGCCTTGACTACTTGTCCCCGAAACTACACTTGAAATGTTGGCATCCCTGTGCATATAAAGGATAGCATTCGCTGAATTTGATTTTGTATGCATTCGGTGTGGAGAGCGATAAGGGCTAGGGTCACATACACAGTACGTTGGTACAGGTAATATGTTTGCTCCAGTACAGGTACGGAAAATAAGAAACTTAAGAAATAATGGCTGGTATAAATACGGAAAATAACGGTGCACCAAGCGCCAAAGGCCGGTAAATAAAAATGCTCAGTACGACAGCGCAGAAACCCCCTTCTTCTTCCTCATAATTATTCTCTTCCCTTCAAACCATTGAGCAACGGAGAATGTCTGACGAGCGCCATGTGTCGATCGACAGATGTGACGAGCTTTACCTTCCATGGTACACACATGTCGAAGCCGCAGGCCGAGCCACGTTTGGCCCAAAAAAATGTCAGTCATGTCTTTCGATGGACACATAGGCAAGAGATCTGAAATTCTATTTGTCCTATGTTAAAAAGCAAAAAGACAACATTTTGTTCAAATACTGGCGCATTTGTAAAACGGGTCTTCAAAGATGCAAAATGCTGACAAAATTGCGCATGCCATTTGACATGTTAGGTAATGAGGACGCAGGTCATTCACCAAAAGTTCATTCATTCATTGCAAACAAGGAGTTACTGCAATGGGCACATGGGTTACAAGTGATAGTTATAACATGTCACATGACCATTACGCCACATAATCAACGAGGTCAAAGACCGAGTTGATTGTGGCGGCATAATGGTCATGGTGCCATGTTATAAATGACTTGTAACAGGGAGGTGTATGAGAGGGAGAGGGCACTTGCCCACTTCAAAGGTTCCAGGCGAGAAGACATGAAAGAGTTAATCTGCTCACCCAAAGTCTCGCGGTCTCGGCAGCTTGCCCAGCTGGAAGGACGGTATCTGAGGAGAACACGTGTGAACAGCGCCATTTTGGTTCAAGTTCAAATTGTGCAGCACGTTGTAAACAAATTTTATACACGGATTTCACCTTTATTGAACATAAATTATCAGTATTCTTGATCTGCGTCATACACAGATATGTATTAACTTTCTTTTGTGTAATTTTGCGGTGGTTCGATGTATGCTGTTGTGTAGAAAATGACGATTCAGTTTGGGCGCTACGATTTGTTTGTGTTTGCTTGTCGCGGGTAAACAAAATCCACAAAATGCGACAAAACTGTTGAAAGTAGCCGACTTACTTAGTCTCATACACCTCCCTGCTTGTAACAAGGGTGGTAGGAACTGACCAAGATATTCCTTGGTACACGACATGTTTTCCCTGTTTTTTGTGCACTTTGCCCCTTACGTAAGTTGTCCCATGCACAGTCAAGTTTGACTGCTTGCTCATGTATTTTCCACTTGCCAATATGGCAGTTGGAAGAGCAGGTGGTGGAAGCCAAAATGACAGATTTAAGAAAGTTGGGAAGAATTCCCACTCAACAGTTAATTTTTCAGAGGAGTACGTATTATAATGGAGAGAGTGCACGCTACAAGAAACCTATTGCAGGTAAAAAAGCAATACACTTTCGGAATTTAACTCACTTATTTTTTTCAGGGTTCATGCCTGGCACAGCCACTGATTAAGTGTTGTAAATTGAGGCATGTACATCAACTTACATTATGCCGACAGTGATATCATGCTGGATATGACAGATAACTTGGAAAGTTCTAGGAATACACGTCTGTACTATTCCAAGTCTTGTGGTCATCTGCACAGGTCCTGCTGGAACAACACTCAGTTTGGGCTGTTCAGGGGAAGGCGTCAACAACAACTGTTTCTAGACCACACTCGCTGTAGGTCATGCTGCACTGTACAACACTAGCAATGTTATTGTGTGACAAGTGTTCATTATGTGATATAATCAACACTTTTTCCGGATCCCTACTGGTTGGTTCCTACCACCCATGTTACAACGCACAATATGACAACAGTATCCGGTGCTTGAGTTAAGGTCACGTGGGAGCAAAGATAGGATACATGGTTCTCTCTCTCTCTCTCTCTCTCTCTCTCTCTCTCTCTCTCTCTCTCTCTCTCTCTCTCTCTCTCTCTCTCTCTCTCTCTCTCTCAAAAAACGCGAAGTGAGCCAAAACGGCCAAAGTAACGACGATACCATCATATATCTGAACGTGTCAGCGCATTGCCACTGGGTTAATATACACGTTTTTTTGTGCCGACACAGAGATACATTGCTAAAAAGTGTGTATAAGAGGTATAAAATAATATGTGGGGTGCGTGAAAGCAAAGGGGTAATAAAAGTGTCTGGCAATGCTAGAAAATGACCGAAATTCAAGTTTGACCAGCATGCATGAGCCGAAAACTTGCATGTTTTGTTGATAATGAAGACAGGAAAGAAGTTTTGTTCACCAGTTCGGTGAAATGGACAAAGGTTCATATGTCAGCTATTTATTTAGGTCATCAAATGCAGAGTTATGTCGCTCTATGTTCTTTCAAAGACACATTTTACCGACGCTAGGAAATTTCAACGCACCGTTCAATACCTGTTGGCGTGTCCCCCTGTCTTGTTCTAAGCTGATGCTTGCCATCTGCTCGTCGCGCTTTGGGTCCGATTCATGTTATTCTTTTCTTTCAAAATTCATTTTAGTGTTAAAACACAGATGCCTATGGTCCTACCTTGTGGCTTCTCAATTCTCACTTAAATATTAAACTACGTTGCTTAAAAAAACATGCACTGTAGTAACCAATCAATAAATCAATCAGTCAAGCAATAAGTCTGTCTAAGAGTAATCATATTCATGTACAAATGCATATATCATTATGCTTAGAATAATTACATATGAATTTTCATTACCTTGTTTAGGTTTAGGTATAGCCTGCACAGTTAGTGACAATTTCTGATCTCCGCTCTCTTTTCCGCTTTTGAAGTGCACAAAAATGGATGGCTGTTCAAATATATGAGGGGAGCTTTGTGCTCTTCTGCAAGCCATGGATGATGTGTAAATTTCTGAAACAATACAAAGCACAATATATTAAATGTATTTCCATCTTATTCCATTACGCTAATCTTTGGCATGCACTTTAAATTCTCCTTTAATTATATTCGTTAGTAGATCATTCCTTAGCGGAGCAAACTCGTGGAAAGCTCAAGACCACATTCACCGAACTTACATAACAAATTTGTTCAGCAAACCACCAACAATTTCGTATGTATGAAACGTGAATAAGTACTACCTAGCAAGGTGCGGTGATTATTATGTTGTCCCATGTGAAACGGTATTCAAATTGAAATATCAACAACCACGGCCATATGTGGTCACCATAAATAAATAAGCTTTCACCAACTTCTCCCAAAGTGTCTCGCCAATTTTAGCACGGGTACATTCGGAAAGCCATCAGAAAATCAATGCACTGGTCAGGGAAGAGCAAACAATGTCACGTCAGCCAGACCGACACCTACCACTTTTTATTCGTAAGGTGTCTCCAATTCCACACTTGAAGGAGGGAACGATCCTTATCTCGATGCGATGATTTGGATGTCTGGGGTCGACACTGATCCTCCAGCAGTGCTCGCTTCTAAAACACAAGCTTACCGTTTGTATCCAAGCACTGACTGTATACTTCACGAGAAAAATTGTGTTGTCCACAATAATAGTTGAGCAAATTGAACTTAAAAAACATTAACAGACATAAAAATAATAGACGGGGAGGGGGCGCATATGGATGCCAGCGAGTCAATTTTGTGACGGTGTGTGTTCAACAACTCAAATCTGTTACACTCCTGTCTCTCATGATTGACCCCAGAAACGTACACCGGTTCATCGGCGTGCATTTTTTTTTTTTTTTAATGGTTCAATATGCTAATTGTCGTCTGCTTAATTTTTCAATAAGAATAGCAAAAGGTGATTAGTGAACAGAGTTTCTAAGTGCGGTCTGAGCGCAACTCACTCTTCACATGCCAAGGAATGCTATTTATTCAGTCCCGTAAGGACTGAAACACAAATATGCAAACCATGCTAATGTTAGAAATTTCTCAAGTCGCAAGGAAGGATCAATTTCAACGAACACCCAGGATGTGATCACTGGAAATCCATATCATCGAGATGAGCATATGTCAGTGTATCATAGAAAAGTTAATTTTGTTCATCTGAAGTGCTTTGAGTCTTCGTGCATCATGCAACGCCGTTTAACTTTTTGAGAGTGTGTGTACAAGAACTACACGTGAAACAACTTCCTCCTTCAATGAAGACATCATTCATTGTGTTACGGAGAAGTGGTAGTCATGGAGGCTCCCAATACTGTTATTTTACCCGTAAAAGTAGAAAGTGTACAAACAAGTAACAGAGCGAACTGGAACAATGACCCGTACCGCCAGTCAGTGACACCACAAATAACAACTTCCTGGTATCTAACTGTAACCAATGGAGACAAGAGGCGTTACGCAAATCTGGTCTTACACATTGAGAAAAATTCCATGTGACACAGGAAGCAATTGCTGCCACCAAGCAGTTTAATGCATGTGGCATATCCTATTGCAGCTATAGTTGTAATTTCTCTGCTATTTACTGGAAATTATAGCTTTTTTTTTTCAAAATTCGAGCATCCCATTTTTTGTTTTGCTTTTATTTATGTACGTCAACACATTACTTTTACCTGTTTTAAGTGGACTGGTTTTGTTTACCTGTTGTTAGTGGCGTTTATTGAAATCGTCAGCGACTGTTTTTGTTCTCCAGCCGTCGCGTTCCAGCATCCTTGAACTATAAATATAATTACATTTAAAATGTAGATTACGAACAGAAACAGTTTTTATTACCAGGTCAAGTAAAACATACGTGGAACATGTATGTGAGATTCTCCAACGATCTGTATTGGAACAGCTATGTGTCCTACATTCGTTTGCTCATATTTTTTTTCTAATACGATGTATTGAGCTTTCAAAAAATGTTCAGTGAAAGTCCGATAAGAACACCGTTCGGTTGATGTGCATTTCGGCAAAAAAAGTAAGCTTATTTTTGTTGCAACTAGGTCTGAGCTGTTAGATTGAAATTCCTGGGTGCTCATTTTCTTCATTCAATTGAAAAAGAATTTAAAAAACCGATGACACGTTTTTGCAGTAAAGACCTTACAAAAACTAATGCTGAGTTATTTTCGTCCAGCCCTATTCCTGCAATAAAATTTTCAAGTTCGGCCTTTCATCAGATTGTCCTTCAATAGAAATTAGAACATTCACGTCGAAGCCTCGACAGCGGCCTCGTAGCATTGTTGGTTTGTGTTTTTCCATTCATTTCTATTTCGGCTGCGGATTGAGTTTTGTAAGCTGTTAGATAAGATATTTACTTATACACATCACAAAAAAGCAAGTGAAAAGGGTTTCTGCTGCGTCTCGAGTCGTTAATTCATGGCTGTATAATATGATTGGTTTACGTTTGAGTCATATTCGCTGAAAATACGATGGGTTTTGGCAAAAAAAAAAAAAAAAAAAAAAAAAGAAGAGAAAAGAAAAAAAATCCGTGCGATCACCGTGGAGTCTACTTTATGCCGTACCAGTGTATGCGAATATAGTCCCATGCATATCAATTGTTATTACCAAATCGGATAATTGAAACGGAAACGATGGTCTATAACTTGTATTTCCCATCAACCATGCGGTCAGCCTTTGAATTGGGAAAGAAACAAAACTCGTGCCGGTCAGTATATAATGCGTGGATCACCTTTTTTAATTAACCCCCTCCCATTATTATACCAGAAATTTCATTGCCCCTTCCATATTTGAGAACAGTTTGAGCTCCCAAACCAAACGTTGCAAGGTCGCCGTATAGTTTTTGCTACATCAGCACGCAGTTGACACAATCTTATTTGAGAGATTTATCCACACTGGTACTACATGGCCCAAATTATCTGAAAATGTCAAATTATTAGTCCTCTACTGTAAATATCTTCAAATCATTAAAAAGACGAAGACATACCTGTAGGAAGTATGACAAAAGTTAAAGCCAAATGCAGCACTGCATAGTGTTGTCCCATTCTGAGGGTTGTTACAGGTCATCGTTTAGATGTGATTTCTACAAAAAAGAATATGTTTATGTTCTCCATTCAAAAATTTCATTCGGACGAAGCTACAGAGTCAATGGTGAACGGTATAAATCCAACAAAGAAGCTACAGGCAATCAGCTATACAGTGTTATCAAAACAAGATGACTGGAGGTGCACTTGCCAGTGTAAACATGTAAGATGCTCCTCCCACTTTCAAGAAAAGAGGAAAAAAACAACATAAAAATGCACTGCCAATACTTCATTTCCACCCTCTATATGTACTTTTTCTGAACTTAGATTTACAATGAAAACCCTGAGCCACATCTGTAAAGCCCTATATGTCATCAGTTCCCACTAAACAGTCCTGTGTGCGACATCATATATATATATATATATATATATATATATATATATATATATATGTATATATATGTATTATATATATATATATATATATATATATATATATATATATATATATATATATATATATATATATATATATACATATATATATATATAAATTTCATTGCCCCTTCCATGTTTTAGAACAGTTTGAGCTCCCAAACCAAACCTTGCATGGTCGCCGTAAAGTTATGTATATATAGTACAGAAAAAACATGATCCAAATTCATTAATTCCAAACAGCAAAGAGGTTCCAGACTTGCCAAAGCATCAACGTTTCTCTTCCGATACCAATGTGAAGAAACAAATTTCACTCCTGACTTGAGACAGGCAGTCACCTATAAAAGGCAACTGGTGGTTTTAAACCGGTCCTCTCAACCTTAGAAATATTTATCATTAACTGCAGACACTGGTTCTTTTCCAAAATGTATAGGCCTAACCACCCAAATATATGTATATATATATATACATACATACATACATACATACATACATACATACATACATACATACATAACACCCTTGCAAACTAACTGTCATACTGGATTCAAGAGATTTCAACCACGGAACGTGTACGTCAAGTAGCTTGTGTTGGGCAGCTTTTTATGTAAACAAAATGCATCCATCCGCAACGATAATTTTACTTTGTAATTAAAACTTCATCTTTACCAAAAGCGCAACGTGGAAACGAAGAGCCATTTATCATCACCACCATCATCATCGTTGTTAGATAGTAGTTATTTCTTTGTCTTATCTAACGACTTAAAATCCGATATGTGAAGGTGGTGCGTATTTTTCTTGCCCGCAAAGCAGACCAAGTTCCGTGTTTTTATACCCAGCGGAGTAGACAAAATACGCAGCTTGGGTCTGCTTTGGAGGCAAGAATCTTTCTTCCACTTGATGTCATGGACAGGA
This sequence comes from Hermodice carunculata, assembly GCA_964020975.1. Classification (NCBI taxonomy): domain Eukaryota; kingdom Metazoa; phylum Annelida; class Polychaeta; order Eunicida; family Amphinomidae; genus Hermodice; species Hermodice carunculata. The sequence goes on from OZ026619.1 coordinate 60,888,646, forward strand.
CTATGTTTGGAACAGGGCAGCTCCCTAGTTGGAACTGATGACAAGTTAGATAACACAGTCTCACGAATCATTCACCCGCCGTCAAAGGGTAGCTCCAGATCAGGTCTAGGGGACAGCGCCCGCCCAGAAACTCTTGCATTTTATGTGTTTACAGACCCCTAAAATGACTTCTGAAGCACCATAAATGTAATGCAATTTAAATTTTAATATTGGTTAAGAAAAAAGTTATCATGAAGAGTTTAAGTCCTTTTATTCATTAAATACTGAACAGGAGGTTTTCTTCAAAACATTTCAAACTGAATAGTCTATATTTGGGTTAGTTCTAAATTCGCCTAAAGGTGGTGCTGCCCATCGCGCTCATGGTTGACCGCCCACATCTTGGGGTCACTTTCCACGACCCTCACTTTTTCTCCATAGATTAACATGCAGAACTAGCAGACATAAATTTAACCTCTATATATGTTGCCAAATAAGCATTAAAGTTTCATTTTGTCACACCTGGGTGTAAATGAAAGATAATGTTATGCACTTCAGCTAGATTGGAAGATGACAATTCCAAAAATCGTCCTCATATGCAGGGTGAAACTTTCAGGTTCACTGTAATGTAATAGGCTTTGCTGACCCATCTGACCTCAAATGGGTTGCTAGGTGTCACAAACATGTATCATGGGAACAAAGGCTGTGTGTCAAGAAATTAAACCAACCCAGATCATCCATATTGTAAGACCATATTCATGCATGCAATATTAAGCACATTGTCTTTTGTTATATAAATTATATTTTTCCCCTGTTGAGTAAAAATGTAAAGTGGATAATTAAATTCAATTCAATTACGAACAAGGGATTTCAACAAATTTATTACATTGTGTAAACAAATGTGTGAGGTTTTTTTTCAGGAAAAAGAGAATCTGGTGTTGCAACACAGTTCAGTGCATCTTAACTATATAGCAGTAATAATAACCAATGAAGACTTACTCCCTCTCGAGGCTTCAGGACCCATAAAGTCACTGAATTAAACAATATATATATATATATATATATATATATATATATATATATATATATATATATATATATATATATATATATATTAACTTCTCTATTTTAAATGCCCATCTATATCATGTCAATATCCTTCCAGCCTCAATGTGTGCATGCTCTGATAGTACTGAAGATACGAAACATTACCTTTTGTTCTGCCCAAGTTCACTGTGAAAAGGGTACGTCTACTAAACACTGTGTGTCACTTACTCGCTCCAGGTGTAAATCCGACTTTAATAGTTCAGTGCTCTAGTGACATTTTACTAAATATTCTCTTGAAAGGTAGTGAGGACTTGCCAGACACTGATAATGTATTCATCTTTGAGGCTGTTCAGACATTCTTATCAGAATCTAGACGTGTTATTTACTAATTTAGTATATGATCTAATTATAAGTCTCCATTATCTGGCATCAATTGTATTATTCGTGTACAAGCCGTGAATTTTGTCTTCTGTTTTCGTCCAGTGTGTATTGTATATATTCCTGTGAGTCCTCTTATGTACTGGAGAGCCTCCAGATTAGTCTTTGTGTACTATCAGGCAATCCAGAGAAAATAAATATGTTTATAATATGCCTTAATTAATATACAGAACTTCATATTACATGTATGTGGAATATAAACCTTTGTTTGGACAAACCTATTACATTTTCTCTATTGAAATACAATGTATTTGTTTATCTGGAGCCAGATATACTTAAATTTTATAAGAATTGATGACATCCAGCATCTGCACATGACATTGTGACTACAGTTACATGTTTCAAACTTAAACCAGTACCACACTCACTAGTGAACATCAAAATGTCAAAATAAAAATAAAAACAACAACAACAACACACAAAAACGATATTATGGATGGTGAATCGCAGCACATGATCATTGGATACTTTAGTCTGTAAACTTGGTCACAGTAGGCCTAAATATAAATGGATCACGTGATATACACATATAAGCAAAGGGCATTTCCCCTGACTGCAAGTTTCAAAATTGCATCAAATCAACATGATTAGCACCACGTCAATATGTTTACATACTGTTGAATATAAAATGGTTAAATACAAAATAAAGATTTTATGAGCAGTTAAAAAGATTAAATTAGCGTTGTGTCATGACAACCAACACTCTATCAATGGAGATATCACTCTGCAGTGGCTTTTTTAAAAAAACATTAAGTGCTATAATGTACACATAAAATAATCTTTGACTCTTCCTGTTTCAAAATTAATCATCCAGTGCCACTCTAGACCAGTGTGTGTGATAACACTTATGTGGAAATGTTTACCGGTCACTATACAAGATAATATAAAAGAAATGATTAACACTACTGAATCTGCATGCATCAATAATGTGTACTTGATTAGCATTCTTCTCTGCCCCCCCCCCCCACACACACAAAAAAAAATTATATTATTATGGATTGTGAAAAAAATTTCTGTGAAGTACAAGCATGTAAAAGTAGCATTGGTTGGTTTTATATGGCCAGTATCTGACAGGTAAATTGAGTTTAATTGACCTTTTGTTTTCACATTTCAGAGGCACAATATTTGTTTAACTTCATGATCAATATTGGAGACTTTATAAGTTTATAATTTGTTAACTTTACTTCCTTGCCTGCAAAATTCAAACAAACGGATCATCATCATGAAATGTGGAGTGAAGTTAGGAATCAGCGCTAAGTGGGCCTAAATTCAAACCACTTATCATTCAAGCAAAAAAAATGAATGTCAATTTGACAATAGAACTTATCGACTTCTGCTGTCAAAAACTAACTTTGGATTTTGTGCGAATAAAAAATGGCGATTTTTGATAGTGTGAACGCGGTATAATTCTCCGTTCTGAACCGAAGCAACGAAGTGCCTGCTAGGCAGATCGGTCGGACTTGGTTAACTTCCACTGTATAGATTTTTTTTTCCGCATCAAGTTGGTCCGACCAAGTCGGACCGGTCGAACCCGGAGGCTACGACCCTGCGATAATAGCTTACATAGGCCTATTGGAGGGCCTTGAAAGCTGTTACATTTGTACCCGTACGTTCACATAGTGTCATTACGGTGTAAATGTGATCCAGAAGTGAACTATTGGGGGCACATTTTCCGTATGACTTCATAGGCCTTGGAGTAATCATTATCATTGATGATTCCCCCAAGCTTAGGCCTACCTAATATTCTGGTTTTTGTTAGGCTAATTCACAAAGCCTAATTTAAATTCATGTCTTCTGTGAATCTGGTGGTTTAACTTCACGTCTGAGTGCTACGTTGTTTGGGCAATGAAGGATTTTATATATATGTAAAATATGCAGTATGCGGTATATTAATCGATGCTTGCCCAGACCACAGAGATATAACATCCATATCCTCCATGACTGGATAGACCATTTACCGTGTTTTCTCCACAGTGCAGTAAAGATAATGCAGAGATTGGTCTGCTTCGAAGACAACTGAAGCAAGTTTAAAGCGATTGTTCACAATGGAGGATCAAAGGCGCACCTGAACACATGCAGAGTTGCACGATCTGTGATCAGTCGCCCCTTTCCGCAAAGATACCTGGCTGGCTGGCTCGCTGCGTATGTACGTGTTCTTGTGTGGACTATGGTCTGCCGTCAGCGTCCATTACAACTCCACAGCAATAAATAGGACAGATACTGCAAATTGAGCAGAAAGCTTACCATATGCATATCATTTCAAGCAATTTATAACGAGAGATACATCGTGCAAATGTGAAAATAGGCTTTAGACTTATTACTAAGGTATTACCTTCAGCATGCGTTGTGCCGCGGCCACTCTCCCGAACCAGCTTTGGCGATAAACATTTCTTCGATACAATGAAAGTTCACTCAGCGTGTCGTTTCACTTTGTAAATATACCTGCCAGTGACCCATTTATTTGAAAACAACATGACTTTTAATGGCACAACCAAAGGACACTTGTGTGATGCCCAAAGTTAGCCATGCGCGTCGATCCATGGTAAAGGTCATTCAATATGCAGGTCGCCTGTTTTGTCACAGCAAAAAAAAGCAACCAGCCGGCTGCCACCCTCCTGACGTCAACTGCGAGGGTGAAGGAGAGAAGGTGAGAAGGTGAGCAAGGTCCCTGTGAGCCTACGAAGGTACAGGTGGTAATTTTGCGCTAGTACAAAGTGCGCAAAATAAGGAAAATCATATAAAAGAAAAAAATGCCGTGACAAAGAACTGTCAAAGTACGGCGAGTAAAGGGGCTTCCAGTACACAAGTACGGTTTTTAAAAAAGCACAGTACACCATTACGGAAAACCCCTTAACCCCCTCAACAACTGGTAAACAACGACATGGCTTGTGCTCAAGGAAATAGTGTGCTGTAAATTGCTTTAATTTCCCTGTATTCTTATTTTAGCTTATTTCGCTGATGGCACAAAATCGTGAAAGTAAAAATACAATGAAATAGAATTTAACATCGTTTGAAAACTAAAATTATGTCCAAAATTAAATTCAAACTACAGTGAAATGTCAAAAATACCAAACCGTAAAAATTTTAAACACGCGAACAGAAATCAATTTACAGTATATATGAATCTCATTCCACATTCCCGTTGCGTTCCTTGAATCATGTTCAGCTTCCCAATGAATATCGAGTAGCGTTGTAATTCTCAGACATTTAACTTTTGAGAGTTCAAAATATGGGTTACAGCCCTAGGGCAATATCCCGTTGCATAAGTAGTCATCATCAAAACGTGTGAAACGGTTGCCGCCCGTGCTCCGCATTCGGCCAATAGTTTTTTCCTTTTTTCTTTTTCTTTCTTTTTTTTTTTTTTTTTTTTAATGCCATATGGATACGATATTAGGCCTATTATCCGTAGAGCGCCGGTTAGACCACAGCTAGGCCATTGAGGGCATATCCCGAGATTCGCACAATGTACTTGGCAAACTTGATTTTTCGTAAGTGTACCAGACAATAATTTATTAGTATTCGGAGCTGTACCATGAAATTATATTAATAGAATCCATGGAACCATACATGCATAGGACAAAGTTGGTCCTTTTTTCTTAATCTTTTTTTAGTCTTTATAAGGAGGCCCTTATGGGGGGGGGGGGGGGAGAGAGAGAGAGAGAGAGATATTTATCTCTCACGTGACACACATCAATATTATTGCGTAATTTTTTACAAATTGATAAGGATGGATAGAGAAGAGATCGATTTCCTGTGCATCTCCCCTTTTAGTGCCATTAGGATGGAAATATGTAGAAAAGAGAAACATCAGACAAACGGTTACAAAGAAAAATGTTATTTTTTATATTACAGTACAAATTCGATGATGTAGTTATATATTCATGTTGTGCATTCAAAATAGACCTAGGTTTACCCAAATTCTCTGAAAATTGTGTGCAGTATCAGTTCCTACTATTTTTCAGTTGGAAAGACTGATAGTCCGATTATTTAAAACCACACAAAGAAATTACTGAAATGGTTAAATGAAATTAATGAAACACTATAATCCATTTGAACATTACATTCCTTACTTCCCTATCTTTTTGAATGATGTGTTAACCTGAAATGGAGTAAAAGAAAAATTTTGTTTCATTTTCTCATGGGGTGAATCTCTTTACAATTTACTAGTGTTCAAGTCTTCATATAATATGAGGCCGCAATATTTGGTTTGATCGCAGCGAAAGCCTTTTTTGTATCAGTAACTTTTTAATTGATTAAACATTCAGTATATGTACCAAAAGATAGCTGGTGATCCTATTATCATATTTTTATCAATTTACACCTCTTCCAACTTTACAATCACAGAACTGAACGCATGTAATCTAGGCACCCCCCCCCCCCTAATCATTTGAAACATTTCTGTACACTTTAAGGATATCAGCTGAAACATAATACGTAGATTAGATAATTAGTATATCTGTCCGGCTTTTCCTGAATGTTGCTGCTCGAGATACAATGAAAAATCAGACCGGCTCGGACCCACTCTAATGCAACAGGAACTGAATTATTTTGTATCAATTCTAAATTCCGTTTAATTCACAAGCACCCTTCCCAGGTGCTGTCATGAAATAGACCAAGCTGCTTTAATGTATTAAATACATATCACAAAGAGAGGCTTAATTATGAAAGGCCTTTAAAAACATTTTTCTTTTACCTTGTTGAATATGACCAGTGCGCAGCACATTAAGATTTTGAAGAAATTATAATTTCATGAAATAAATCAACATCGAGTCTTGGACAACTAACCCAAATCTTTTTCCTTGCAGTATATTCCCTGTATTCGTCAAAAGAAGCCATAAAGCATAAGTGTCCGACTTAATGTGGTGTCCGACTTTATCCATAATCTCCCTACAGCCACATTTTTGATCATTTGTATACCTTAAGAGACTGCCTGGATTGAAATTTCATGCAGCAATCAAGTTACCCTAATTATGCATTTTAAGAATATTACAATGAGAAGAGACACTTCTTGACTTGTCTTATTGTTAGATTTAAAAACAATATTAGGTGTTGCCATCGTAAAGGTATTTGTTGTATGTAGCCTATGGCTAATAAAGTCAATAAAACACCACCTGCAGATACCATATCTCTGGGCTAGTTGCAAGCTGAAAGGATTCTCTTTAAGGATTGATGTAGATACAATGTATGCATACAAATAGCTGTTCTTTTCACATGTTCAATGTTGATCTATACTGCTGCCACGGTTGTAACAACATGTACCTATATAAAGAACTATACACATGATTAACAGGTGCACAAGGTGTTTTCATTTTCATGAATGGTCAGTTTAGTCCATGATAAATTGTTCACCTATACATGACCACAGAAATGCGATTGTGGTTAATGTGCAGTGTTATCTAAAATTGCTGCAAAATATCAAGTAAACACTATAAACACATTTCTTCCTTCTCCACCCACCTGCTGGGTCCAAGTCACACATCTGAATGGAAAAACAGAGTACCAGTTTGGACATTTATCTCACAACAGACGACGCATCTTCCCTATAATTGTGATCCTCCATTGTAAAATTTCCGTTTGGTCTGTTGAGCCCCAGTATTTTGACCCATCGTATCATTGATTGAAGTCTTCTTTTTTGTTCATGTGATGGTGAAGCAGAAGAAACATGGAACTACATGTAAGGACACAATTGATATTAACTGTAATATCTACAGCCTATTATAGCAAAGCCAACTCACTGCTTCTGTGAACAAAGCCAAGTTTTTGGATTTATGTCATTTTTATGCCTGCATGTCTGCACAGTGAAGGTCAAGGCCACGAGTACCGGTATCATCGAATATTTGACCCCCCCCCCCCCCAACGGATTGGCCCCCGCGTCCAAATATTTGCCAAACGGATGCCCCCGCCCCCCACCCCCGGCCCAAATATTCGGGCCACCTGGGGCCAAACATTCTGATTGTTGTTGTTGTTGTTGTTGTTGTTGTTGTTGTTGTTGTTGTTGTTGTTGCTGTTGTTGTTTATATAGGCCTATTTTTGAATTAAATTGCTTAGGTAGTACATAGACTAATCTGGAAGCTCTTCAGTGCAAAACGCACAAAGTATATACATGACACACAGGACAACACAGTATAACTCGGAAAAAGTCTAGGATACGAGCTTATGGCACCAGAAAATATATTGCCTAGCATTCAAATTTCCTAGATAATGCGATATAATTTTGCACAGGATCAAAAATGTTCACATTATTTCCGTGATTAAATCCGCATTTCCTTGCTTAAAATATGCGATAAGCAGAACGCGGCACAGATGTGAGTTTTGGGTTTACTCCCGGTGCCAGAATATGACATACAGTGTCCAACAAATCATACCTATAGGCTAAAAAGAGAGGACAGGATAAGAAAAAGTGATGGATATCTTCGCTTTGGAAAGAACATGCACAATCTGGTGAGGGAATTTTGTTAACGTTATAAAGATGGGAGTTTAACTGTGAACAGCCTAGGCGCAACTGAGTGTGACAAATATTTGGGTAACTCTCTCCGTAGCAGAAATAAAAGGGTTTAGTGTCAACAGATTGTAATGTCGATTTCAATTCTGACTTGAAAGTTGCCCGTGAGACAGATTCCCTGATGTCAAGCGGTAGGTTGTTCCAAAGGTGAATGCAGGAAGGGAGGAAGGAGTCGCCGTAACGTTCGGTTCTGAGTTTTCCTGTCTTACATTGAGGCGGTTACGCAAGCTAAGATAAGTGGTAGTACCGATGTCACGAGGTACCAGGTCATATAAGTACCTCGGAGTTTATTTAATGACAATCTTATAAAAATAGGACCATAGTTTGTGACATTTACGTCTATCAGATCGAGTTTGCCATCTTGGCTCGGATAGAAGAAGGAGATGGGGTGTGTGCTTCCATGCACCAGTACAAATCCGAGTGACTTCATACTGAACGGCCGCAGGAGATCATGACAAGCTGTCCGTACAATATCAAAGAGTATACGACCATATTCAAGGATAAGCCGTATCATTGTTGTGTATAAAAACATGAGGGCTTTGCAGGATATTTTGTATTTCAGTCTGCGCAGCAGGGCTAATTGTTAGCTTGATTTAGTTATGATTCGAATAATATGGGACTGCCCTTACAAATTATGTGTCAGTATAATTCACAGGTGCATATGTTCATTTGCTTCAGATACAGCTGTGTTTCCCGTGAAGAGAGGTTAGTGAGCAGGTTTGTCATTTTTGGAGGACAAATATCAGATAAGGATTTATTTTATTTATATATTTAGGAATATGTTTACCCTGGGTGACCCTTTCAGAGCACAGCCCTGTTCTTCCAAGGGGCCCAGGATTTTGATTTCATGGACTTCGATTTCGCACTTTTCACCTAACCAGATGCCACGGATATTTGACAGCTGTGAGATTTTTCTAACAGGTAAATAGACAAAAAAAATTTAGCATGGAGGAAAGCTATACGTCTCATTTGGTGACTGCCTACCAGGACACACGGCAATTTACTGTCGTTAATTTCAAGTGACATGTCTATTGAAATCCAATTGCACAAGCGATTCTTTAAATTCGTGTATAGTATACTTAATAGCCAAAATAAAGTTGTCAATTTGTGTACCCGACTGACTTTGGGTGGAAGCCGTTCAGCTTCTGGCAAATCACTTAATGCTTTACTAGCAAAATACGAGACAAACAGGAATCGGATTGTAAATTGCAGCTCCTTCAAGAGAATTTATGCCATGATCATCAGTCATACCCAGTCAGTGGACCTCTGTGGCCAGACTAAGGCGTCCCTCATACGTGAGCTCTGTGACGCGCGACTTGGTACAATATTGTGTCATACTGAAATTGATGACTTTATTGAGTATTTGTGTATTAGCTAAGTTTATTTATTTACTTTTTCTAATGCTAAAGTTACAACCTGTTTGAACTGTGTACCACGAGTACGAAAATAAAGATATATATATATATATATATATATATATATATATATATATATATATATATATATATATATATATATATATATATATATATATATATATATACACATTGAAAATAACTCGCCAAAGTTTGCCCCAGGCATGGATCCTGCCGATACCGGTATTGATACGTTCAGCCGCAATATTAGGATTATGGACAATTTCAATAACGCTGGTGTTGTCGGCAAGGAGTTTGATATCACAGGCTATGCCGTCCGGATGTCATGATGTCATTTATAAAAACAAAAAAGAGCAGGGGGCCAAGAATAGAGCCTTGTGGTACACCAGCTCCAACAGTTATCCAAGAGGAAGTTTGACCACAGATGGTGGTGCGTTGCGAACGATCTGACAGGTAACTGATCTGGGAATTGTGAAGCCAAGTTGAACAAGAGACCCTCATGCAGTATACCCGGTCACATGCTTTTGTTATGTCGGGGAAAACCATCCGTGCTTCTTTGCTCAGTTCGAGTCCGTTGTAAGTGTCGTGGAGGATAGAGACGAGTTGATTTATTGTCGAGTCCTTTGCTTTGTAGCCGGAGCTTTTAGTGGTAAGGAGGTTATTTGTTATTAGGTACTCATAAAAGACGTTTATAGAAGGCGTTCAAAAACTTTTGACTATTCAAAGCAAGTAAATAGGCTGATAGTTTTCTTTAGATTGTTTATTGATCTTCTTAAAAACTGGACAGACATCGGATCTTTTCCAGGGAAGTGGCAAGTGGCAATGCTGTAAGGAATAGTCAAAGAGTTTAGTGAGAGGGCAACAGATTCCAGCAGCAGCATTTTTAAGGGGATGTTTTCTATATTGTCAGGACCGCAGGTGAAACTAGTTTTAAGAGATATAGTAGGACTTTTTTAACCTGAGCAGTGTCTATTTGAAACATGTTCAGGCGAGCATCAGTCCTACAGGAGAAAGTGGGGAGCGGTATAGGGGGTTACGTTGTTGCGGGAGTTTGCATTGGTTGGCAAAATGTGTATTGAAGGTTTCACACATTTCGATCTTACTTGATATAATCTTCCCGTTGTCATCAAGCGGTGGAATGGATTGATGGAGTTTATTGCCAAAGATGGATTTACTTCGGCTCCACCATTTTGGGGGGATTAATATCTGTAGAGTCAAGGTCGGAACGAAGTTTTTCAAAATAGGACCGGAAAGACTTTTCAATAGCGTTCTCCGTGAGGTTACCATTCTTTTTATAATGTTGGTACAGTTGTTTACTCTTGGTGGATATGAGAAAGGTGTAGGGTCTAGGCTGAAAGGCGAGTCTCTTTTACCTGCTGCAGGCACGGTTCCGTTGTCTCATGAGTCTCTTGATATACTCATTTAATCATGAGTCTTTAGGCTGAATTGTTATAACCGTGTTGATATAGCACTCGCACATAACTACCTCCACTGAACCGTTCTTTTTAAAGAATGAGGATTTGGTCGAGTGGATATGTGCGTTTCCCATGTGAGCTAGGCGACTGGTGCCAAAGGTTGCAGGTTCGAGTCCCGCTCGTTCCGAACATAAAATATATCTTGGGATGGAATAAATTGTTTGCAAATGTCAAATAACAGGCCTCTTATTTGTATCTTAGTGACTTGATGTGGGTATAAATTGGGAAGCGATCGTTTAGTTCCAGAATATTGGGCCCCTATTAAAAAGTTCAAGTCCTTTTAGTCTGTTGGAATGGTGGGAGCTCCAGGCTTATGATATACTTGGGCCTCTTACATATATCTAAGCACCAAGTTACGGGGGCGGGGGGGGGGGGGCTTTTGGTTCCAGAATATAGGGGACCCCTAATTTATGTTTATACATATACAAAAATACTTATAATGGAATACCTAATTTTTAATCTTGTCATACAATATTTGTATATGTGAGCTTGAGAGTGATGACCCTCCTTGACCTTGATTTAAAAGCACTCAACAGTCAAGATCACCAGACCACACACATCAGAGATGTGTTTGGCATGCCAGTAAACTGGCGAGTATTTGGTTTTTGACAAAAAAACATTCACAGACACTTTGTCTACATAACCCAAGGTTAACATTGCGACTGATCTCACGGGCCTATTTGAGTCAGTGTCATACATTTTACATACATCCAACTGCAATTAAGAAAATATATATATTTAAAAAGAATTAAGCTTTGTGACATCTGAATCAGTTACAGTGTTGTGCAGAATGATCAAGAGAGATATTAGGAGTCAAGAATGAGAAAATAATTTTTAAAAATAACATTAATTTTTTTTTTTTGGTTGGTTTTTTTTGTTTTTGTTTTTTGTTTTTTGTTTTTTTTTTTTTGTTTTTTTTTTTTTTGTTTTTCTTTTTTTGTAAGCAAGGGAGGCTCAAACATTCAACAAACAAATGGACCCCAGAGGGGCCATCCGTTCGGGGAGCCCAAAATATTCTTTGACACCGGGACCAGCTAGTTTTTATAAACATAAGGGAGCATAAATTTTGTGTGATAATGGATGCATTCACACAGAGCAGAATCATCAAGTTTTGTTTAATAGTGTGGGGTGGACTTTTCAGTGATATATACAAATGAAGAGGTGAAATTTATGATATATAAATTTTTTTAAAAAACATGATATACGATATTAAAAGGTCATGCTTATAATAATTTTAAGTTAATAATTCATTGAGTGAAAACTACCCCTTTACAGCGGGGACACACGTGGGCAGGGTACGACCCACGGTGCGTCAAGCAATCATCATATATATATATATATATATATATATATATATATATATATATATATATATATATATATATATATATATATATATATATATATATATATGTATGTATGTATGTGTGTGTGTGTGTGTGTGTGTGTGTGTGTGTGTGTGTGTGTGTGTGTGTGTGTGTGTGTGTGTGTACAGTATAAAAACATTGCTTCATTTAAAGTATATACACTAAGCCGGTCAGTTATCCAGGAGGTTCCGCTACACGTCCCTCCTGGTTTGCAATGCTTCTACCAAAAACCTTTTACATGTATGATCAAACAAATCTGCAATATTTCTATCATATTTGTGTCCGAAATTTCCCAGCAAAAATTCAGTTTCCCAATGCTAAATGCTGCCATGAATTTTTACCATGCAACGATACCGTTCTTTTCCTGCAAACTTTTTTCCAAGTATCTAAAACATTGAATTATTATATTGTTCCAACGGGGGCAGGTCAAAATTAACTGGGCTTTATCCTCGTCTTTTTCCGTACAACCACAGCATCGTGTACCCGAAAAAAACCCACCTCTCTTTATCTTCCCAAGGCCTAAACATCCTGTGCCAACTGCAAATTTTAATCGGGCTCCCTGGAAATCTTTGACATCCGCTTTTTATTAACCTCTGTTCTTTTAGTAATTACCATAACATTTGACTTATCCTTATTGAAGGTCATTCCCCATTTAATTACAAAATCATTAGCCACTTGAAGTATACAACATAGCTGCTGTGTTGTGCCATAAGTACCACGTCTTCTGCATACAATAAGCATGGGGTACGATGATTTGCGTAAGGTAAACCTAATTTCTTGTGGCTTAGCATATCCACTAGGTCTAACATAACTAGAAAGACCAGAGAAGGTGTTTCTAGTTATGTTACATCCTTGTTTTACACTATTCATTACTTGAAACCAAGAACTTTCAAAAGGGATCGAAAATTAACTTATCCTCAACTTTACTGTATACATTCATTATAATTCGCCAAAACTTCACCTTGAATACCTTTCTTCCACAACGTGATAAATAGCTTGTCTCTATTAGCTGTATCGAATGCTTTTGAAACATCTAAAATGCCAACCATGTTTTTAGCTTTCGTTGCTTTCTTAAACTGCAAAGGCCCTTGAGAGTAAAATATTGATCCTCCAATCTCCTATCTTTTCTATACGCACCATGTAATTCCCCCAAAACCCAAAGAAGGAAGAAAGAAAGAAAGAAAGAAAGAAAACAAGAAAAAGAAAGAAAGAAAGAAAGAAAGATAGAAAGAAAGAAAGAAAGATAGAAAGAAAGAAAGAAAGAAAACAAGAGAAAGAAAGAAAGAAAGAAAGAAAGAAAGAAAGGCTTTTTTGGAAGAACAAAATGTCTGGGTTTGGATCCAGCATGCGTCACAGCAAATCTGTGTGTGTGTTAAAAAAATTCAATCTTGAAATGTTTCTAATACACAAAACTTGAGAATGTGTAAGTTATGCATGGATATCTGCCATCAATGAGAAACTTAAGGTTGCAGATCACAGTTGTGATTGGCTGGTTGCGCTTCCCAACGGAGAGCTTCTGTTTAAATAAAGTTAGCTAAGTCAGGTTTGCTGCATCACAGAGTTGCTTCATTGGTGGTCATATAGGTGCACTGTCTTCCGGGCCAGGTGGGAACTTTATGGTGGGGAAGGACAATGATGTGACCCTGGCAAGAGCACAGTTCATACACCTGTATAAAGCTGACATCCAGGTGTTGTTTCGTATTTCAATTATACAAATTAACGAGCTGGGAATTGTATGACAAAAATCCATCCATGTTTTTCTGACATTTGTATCTGTTAAATGCCGTTCACGGGATTTTAAAATACCAAAATGCTGATTTTTTTAGACTGAAAAATGCTAATATAAAAAATACAAGGATTTATAACTGTGGTCTGTGGTCTGTGGTCTGTGGCCTGTGGTCTCAAGAAGTTGAAAGTTATTGTCTCCTCCACTAGATGGCAGCACCTCCTGATACTGCCTATCCATTAGATATCCCATTCTCATAAACCTGAAGCTGGCATGTAGAATCATGTCTCTTTCTATATTAGTTTTGAGGATATTAAAGATCTAAATTTTCAATGTCCCTAATTTCCATAATTTCAATTGCTAAAAATCAGAAAACATCTCCATTAGATAGCTCATCCCCTCAAACCTATGGCTCGCATTTTAGACTGTATCTTTATCTAAAATAGTTTTGAATATATCAAAGATTTTAAATCTTAAATGCCCCTAATTTACATAATTTTGAACATCTTGATTACACAGTGCAATTTGCACAATGCCACTGCTAGATCAATCATCATGGCAAATTTGGCATTTCTAGGTATCGCGGTGTCCGAGAAAAGCTCCAGACAAAATCAGGGCGAAAGAAAGAAAAGTAATCTGTCTGTGTATTCCCGCACCCCCCCCCCCCCCCCCCCGGGAAAAAAAAGCAAGTTCGAAATGTTTCTAGTACACAAAACTTTAGAATGTGTAAGTTATGCATGGATATGTGGCTTCATGTGTCTCTTTATATATGTATTAAAGATATTAAATATTTAAATTTTTAAATGCCCCTAATTTGTACAATTTCAATTGCTACAATTCTGAAAACATTTCCATAGATAGCCCATCCTCACAAACCTATAACTAGCATTTAAGATCGTGTCTCTATCTGAATTGGTTTTGAAGATATCAAAGATTTAAATTTTTAAATGCCCCTAGCTTGTATAATTTAGAACATCTTGACTACATAATACAATTTGCACAATTTGACTGCTAGGTCAATTATTATGGCAAATTTGAGATTTTTTTAGGTATCCAGTATTCAAGGTCTGAGAAAAGCTCCGGACAATCGTAATATTATATCGTTCCATCACAATATTATTTCGAGGTAGCGTTATTATTGCGGGGGAACAGAATTAAATATTGTGACGGAACGATATAATATTGTGAGGGAACAAAATAATTATTTTGAGGGAACGAAATAAGTGTAGGGATGTGAAAAGAAATCGCAGAAGGTTCGCTTTTTGCTGAGAGGAGCTCTAATTGGTCATATGATATGGTTTTGTATAAGCATAACCTTCCTTCTCACACTCACTAAAACGGCCACAAAGGTTACAAAATAATTTCACACATCTTGCACAAGAAAAGGGACACAATTTTGCCACCAGAATATGGAAATTGTATTTCACATGATCACCAGTGGGATTTAAAATACATCTATGAATTAAAAGGATACTTCACAACATCACAAGTGGGATTTAAAATAAATATGCATCTATGAATTAAAGAGAAAGAGACACTTAACCACGGTACCTTACAAAACGGATTGGCCACGACGTGCAGCCGCAAAATTGTTTATATTTTCAATTGAATGGACCAACGCAAAGGAAATGAATGGTAGTTCAACAGCAATAATACTGTGGCTGAACGAATTTTCCCTCTTTCTTTCTGGACTCCTTGTTACCATGAAGACTCCGTTAACTGCAGACTGGGTTGCGTGTAGTTTTTACTTATTTAATTTACGCTTGTAAATGGCAAAATATCACATTTCCACTTTATTTAAACAGCAGTATATAGTCAGACGTTTTCACGTACGTTAACAAAAATTAATTCTGTCACATCGACAGTTTGATGTTGCCCGCGATCTCAGAACTGTTACACTGTCCCCTTCCTGCTCTTCTCCTTTCCCGCTCCCCTTTTCGGCATATGATTTTCATCAGTTTGCCCACTTAGGACATTAAACCTTATATTCTAAAACAAAACCGAATTTATTTTCACAAATAATGATTTTTTTTTTTTTTTTTTTTTTTGCCAGCTTTACTCTGAGTAGGCCTACTACATAGTATCGATCCAAGCTAGGCCTACGCCTTCTGTACCTTGGCCCAATTCACGCCCGAGAATTATTGAACCAACTTAACCCGGGTGTCAATACAGGAGGTCCAAAGTTCGTTTGCAAGGTGGAAAGAAAGAAGAGCAAGAAAAGAGGGAGAGAGAAAAAAAGAACCTGGCATAAATTTTACAATTATAAGTGCAAACCATGCAGTATTGAAAAAAAAAATCCTTGCCAAGCCCTTAGTCAGAAGCACATTTTTATTTATCAGCAAACTGGAAAAGTGACATGGTTGAGTGTCTTCTAGCAACTGTTTCGTATATTGACAGACGGACAGCCAGCATTTACGCGGCCAGGAAACAGTACTACCTCAGACGACGACAAAACGGCAAAAGTCCTGTCACACAACTGTTTAGTTTACTAGCAAGGACCCAGCTCTTGCTTATACTTGGAGCCGCTGAGGGCCGTTATCTTGCACTGACAGTGACACATTCATTCTAGCTTGCCATGCCAGCTTAGCTCAACCTCTCACCAGGGGGCCGCACCAGGCACGTCATGTACAAATGCTGAGTGAACAGATGGCGTGACAGGCGCCCATCGACGCTTTCGCCATGAATGACCCTTGAT
This sequence comes from Hermodice carunculata, assembly GCA_964020975.1. NCBI lineage: Eukaryota > Metazoa > Annelida > Polychaeta > Eunicida > Amphinomidae > Hermodice > Hermodice carunculata. The sequence continues at coordinate 60,905,248 of OZ026619.1, forward strand.
TTATTGGTTACAACTGATCACTGTCTGTTCAACGTTCCGAGAAAAGGTACAGGTCATGAGGAGTGAGACTGATTTCTCTGTAGTCATGATTCATCACCAGAGAATCTGATGATAAAGACAATTTCAATATGGGTTTCGCCGTTTCTTCTGGATAAAACTAATAATGCTCTGAGGCCTAATTGTTAATAAAAACAAAGTAGTTGGGGTTGTTTAGATTTATCGAAGGCGTTTCATACTATCAATCACAAAACTTTAAAACTGGCTAAATTAGAATATTACGGTAGGCCTATACGGGGCATAGCATTAACATGGTTTGAAAACTATGTATATAATAGAACCCAGTTTGTAATCTATAATGGACAATCCTCTGCTCATGAAAGTTATAAAATGTGGTGTCCCACAAGGTCCATCTTGGGACGCTTGTTATTTTTACTTTATATGAATGACTTATACTCACTAGCTGACCACTCGTATCATCTTTTATTTGCAGCTGATTGGGATTTTTTTATATCTTACAAAAATCCTAAATTGATTATGGAATAATAAATACTGAACTTCCAGAATTATTCCATTGATTCAAAGTAAACGAACTATGTGTAAACTTTGAAAAAGACAAATTATTTGATGTCCCATCACAACTTAGAATTTTATTGTAATCAGTTTAAAATTTGGATCGATCACAATAGAATAACAAAAGTGGATAAATCAAAACCTGCAGGCATCATTGTTGACTGCTATTAGAATGAAAGGTATCTTCACAGTGAATTTAAATCTGGTAACCATTATATGTTAACCGGTGATGAGAAAAAAAAACTATAGCAGTGATTAACACTTTAAGGGTTAACATTCTGGCATCCTCAAGTACTCAGTTCACCACTATTCCGCTCCCTTGCGATTAAACCTTCAGCAAAATAACTACATCTCTCATTGGTATATCCATGCTTAAACATAAATGTAACGGGATACCAACCGTCTTAGGTAACTTTTCCGTCTCAATTTAAATACACAATCGCACAACACAAGACAAACACATAAATGCCATATAAAAACAAGTAAGAATGATGAAGCAAAATTTGGGAGAAAATACACAGGACCGGTACCCTTAATCTGGAATAATACACCAGAAAAATTAACATGCCTATCTGACATACACCTATCTAAACGAAAATACATAGTCGATTCTTACAGAACCTGTTTTGTTTTTTTTAACTTTTGTTTTTTTATTTTTTTATTTTGTTTTTTGTTTTGCTTTGTTTTGTTTTGTTTTGTTTTGTTTTTTGTTTGTTTGTTTGTTTGTTTTTCTCAGAACGTCCGTTGTAATATCATATATAAATAAAATGATATTCAAGACAGACAGATAATACTAATTTTACCATTTAAAATCCGGCTTGTACACTTCTATAAGATCTACTTATGGCAGGCCTTTCCCGTGTTTCAAAACAGAACCGAACTTCCACTTGAACTGTTTAGAAACTTCTGCACGTTCAGCTAAAAAAATGGTGAAAAATGTATATATATGTGTGTGTGCGTGCAAAAGTAAGTTGTTTGTGATGTGCATATGATAACACGGAAAGGCCACATTGTGCCACATGCTTCTCACAACGAGGCAACATGAAATATGAAATGCCGGTTTCAGTACTCACTCTCCTTTTTTTTTTTTCGGTTAACAGTGAATCTATATGAGAGCCTACCCTGATGGACACACCATATCATTATAATGTACCTTGTGCTCCGTGTACATTAATGTTTCCCCCATTTTATTGCCATATTAACAATATCAGTTTATACACATGCAGCCTACAGCGTCTATTGTAGTGAAAACTGTAAAAATGAAAAAAGCGACACACGTGTTGTGAGTAAGTGTAAATATTACAGGATTCTATCCGTGACAGGGGGCATAAACACCTCTGCAGGCTTGTGGGTCCATACAGAGGAAAAGATTCAATATTTAATACAGACATTCAAATATAAGCTGAGAATTACTGGAACAACATATGTAGTTTAGGAGGTCCTTAAAGTAAGCACGTGTCATTTTGCTTTTTCTCTTGCTTTCCTATGATAACATATAGGGGACGGTGATCGGAAAAAAGGAAGGGAGATTTTCTTGGCAAATATGGCATAACAATCAATTTTTGCACTGTTAACATAAAGCAACATGAAATTGATATAAACCTGATATAGCTTAATACGACACAGGCTAAGTTGTAGGGAAGCCTAATGGAAGACACACGATAAAACTTGTCAAATAAAACAAAACACTCTTCCCGCAAAAGCAACGACAGCGTTTATATTCTCGAATATTGTATATATTTTTGTTAACTAGAAACCCACGATTGGCAAGAGGGGTTTCTCGTATGTGGCGCCATAGCCAGCGAGTTGTCATAGTCTGGTGATGAAATATCAAAAGGGAACTAAAAATCATGCTTGTGAGGCCGGAAGTGCAGAGCTTAGTGGCCGCAGCAGCCATGTAGTATACACATTCAATATTCTTCTTGAAAGGCAGTTCTCTCTCTCTCTCTCTCTCTCTCTCTCTCTCTCTCTCTCTCTCTCTCTCTCTCTCTCTCTCTCACACACACACACACACACACACACACACAAAATGCACTTGGCATATATTGTTCAAATTATGGCTGATACCTTGCAATAAAATCTATCACGTTTAAACAAAATTTCACTTCATATCATGTGTTTTGTGCGTAGCATTTTTAAAAATGCAAATGTCTTCAATATATGGGGTCACTCAGAGGTCAAGGTCAAGATCCTTGGCCATTTTTTAATCCAATTTTCATTAAAAGTGTACTTTATTATAACGTCAATGCTTTTGATAAGATTTTTGAAAAGGCTATGAATTACGAACAGGCCAGCCGTATCAACACAGGTATTAACATTTATTAATATTTAATCTGTTGTCCATTGGGGGGGGGGGGGGGGGGGGCTGATAGTTGGTGCTGTCCATTTTCTCCTCAAGTTTCCAGTTCTTGGTTATTTTCCATTTTCACTCGATTTTCACTTGGAGTACTGTAGCTGCTATCCGGCGCCAGTGGCAGAGTACAGGTGGTGCGATCCCTGTACATTTTCAACCCTAAGCCAATCATATGAATGAGGCAACAGCTTTATTGGGTGTCTTTTCGCCTAGAAATGTTGCTGACTGTGGATGCCTTACCCTGGTGTGTAATTTCCGTTACCTGCAGGCAGAGATGTAAGTGCACAATCTGGCAGATGATATCCAAAGGGATTCCTTCGTCCATGGATGACAAGTTCATAAAGAAAAGTGTCACACATGATTACTCCTACTGAATAGCCAGTCAGCCTATGAAAATTCATCCTCATTTCTCAAACCACTTACGTCAAAAAATTAACGTTTCCCTCTCAGGATCTTAACGTGCGTGGATTTGCACAAATATGTGTTGACACGGACGCCCAAATACATGCGGGCGCAATAGAATCGTTGACATGACAACCACATTTTTTTTGTAGAGTAGAAAAGTATCAACATGAAAATTTTACTTAAAATTCTGCCAGATTTGTGTGCAGATATGTGCAGGCTACGTAAAGTTTTCAAACTTTATATCTGTCCTGTATACGAATAACAAATCTATATGCAAATTTAGGGGAATTTTCCTGTAAAACTGTTGCCATGGCAATAGCTTGTCACATCTACCATAGGTGGTCTCCACATATTAAAGGTACATAATTTGAATTTACATTGATTCAAATTATCATCCAAACACAAAATACTCTTGACTTCCAACTTATGGAATGCCTTTAGAATGGTTTCAACGTTACGAATTTTCCAACAAGTCACCAGACGTCAACTATTAGGACTTAAAATACAGACAAGACTTGAAAAAAAAAAATAAAAATTGAAATTGAAATTTATTTTCATCTTAGCGATTCAAATAGCCCAATTTCGAAGAATTGATAGCTGTGCCAAAGAACGTGGACAAATAGTAAAAAGTGATTTTGTAATGCTTCCATTAAACCCTAGTTTGGTTCTTTTTATAATTTATTGCATGGGCTTTATTTAGAGATTCTAGTAGTGGTATGGACTCCACGCTACTTCTGGTGTGTGCAAGATTTTTCGTGTGACGACTGTACATCTCTATCGGGTCTCAGATCATGAGATATTTGGTGAGATATCCCACATGTCACCTTGTCCTCACATTTTGCTATGTGCGTATGAAAATTAGACCACTAACGTACCTGGTAATCGCGTTTTCTCATCATTTGCATTTTTTTTTCTTTCTCTTTTTTTTTTTTTTTGCAAATGCAGGTAAAGTATCCAAGCACTACATGAGTCAGAAGTGCAGTAAATACAAAGTCATCTGGAACGTTTGAAAATCGTCTAAAAAATCACAAATCCTAAACAGATATGTATACCTGTCGTGTTCTAGCTGCAGGCAGAGAGCGTGCGTGGCACTGGCGTATGCAGATCAAGTTCTCATGAAAAAATGTCGTCTACTATTTAATATAAGTGGCATATGTGTATATTTCCCAAACATTATCTTATAAAGTCCTGTTCATTATAGAGAACATTACCAGCAGTTGTCTTCAATTAACTAATAGTGAAGATACTTTTACGACAAACATCTATCTAAATTTCCTACACCACACATAACAACAATAATTTGGGCACTGTATATGAATAAATATTTCTGCATACATTAATAAAATCCTGGTATTTGTTCTGATTCCATCATACAATTCAATATTGAAACATTTTTTCTTGTAAAGTATTATGTTCCTCTCTTGTCTTGTTTGTGTTCAGTGTACTCAAAATATATATATTGTATTTGTGTCGTTTCGTCCAGAACCACTTCCTGGTAGTCATTACCCTATTTCGTAGTCCTAACTCTTGACACTCTATAAACTAACCTTTCACTGTCTAACCTGTATATATATGGCAGTACTTTCGTCACGTTCTTCTGTAGAATTTTGACATAGGGTGTATTAGCCCAAATAAATGTAACGGTCTTCAACGGGTAACTACTGAGAAAATGTTTCGGAGACTGTACCCGTACATGTCTCTCTGAGTAGCGGCTCCTTGTCTAAGCTAAATATTCAGCAAAGATAACCCACATAATAATGAATAAATATGAACGTAGCAATGATGAGTAAGCTAAATAAATAAAGTTTTGCTTATAAATTCAGAGCTTCAATATGAATGCAGAATACCTACCAAACCAAATATAATTACTAAATAGTATAGAACAAGTTCAGATAAGAAAAATGTGATTTGGCCCTTAACTAGTATCTAGCCTTGCTAGCTGGATAGGACATATTAGTCCAACCACTTGCCGGTGTATAACTGAGGTAGAAACAAAGTGGGGTTACATATTCAATCCCAATAATTACAAAATAAACAGTTACAGCCAGACACCTGTATAAACATGGGGAATTCCTAACAAGTGCTGTAACAATAAACATCCTGTACAAGAAATGTAAAACAAACTCCATGATGACACCTACTCCTCACTATGAAAGTCTCCAAGAAATCAAGTTCTCTTAGTTTATGTTTCAAAAGAATGAATCAAATCTGTAATAATTGAGTAGGCTAATTCCTGCCAATTTCTGGCAAAGTGCTTGGGGCAGCCTACGACGGACTCCCGGCCCTGGAGTTAATGTTTCAAAAGAATAACTCAAGTTTGTGACAATTGAGTAAATACTGCCAATTTCTGGCCAAGTGCTCAAGACAGCCTATGCCTGACCTCCGGCCCTGGTGAGTAATTTTTTGTATTGAGTAAATGTACACTTACATGTTAGCCTAAAATGTCGGAAAGGTGAATATTAAAACATGATGATGCCAAAGTTGAAATTAAGTAGCAAAACAGGCAAGTCTGAAATCTGTAAAATATTGAAACCATATTTTCTAACAATCTCTGGATATTTACAGCAAAATTTGTAGAAGTATTTGATAAAAAAAAAACACATGCTTGAATCTTCTTCACTCAAGTTTGTTGTAAAAAGATTTGGTCCTGGATGCAAAGCCCTGAAATTGAGAACAAATATGACCAAATCTAAAAAATTGTGACAAAAGTGTATTATATCCAATAGGTTCTGAAATATTACTGTCAGGGAAAGGATAATTGACTACTTCAAGATTAAACTCCTCAATTTTGTGAACTTTCTGTTGTATAAACGCACTGAATACATCAGATACCAGCCAAAGGCAAACAAAATGAAATTGTAAAACTAGCACCACATTTCAACATGTATTGGGATTTCGGTCGAAGATTTCATGGGGTGCAGGATTTTGCTTCCAATGTGGTGCGTAAATGAAAATTATGTATGTATGTACGTATGCATATGTATGTATGTATGTATGTATATATATATATATATATAATATATATAGTATATATATATATATAATATATATAATATATATATATATATATATATATATATATATATATACATCGTGTGCGAGTCTAAATAGTTAATATAGCGAAACTAAAAAAGTGCGCAAAAGTCATGCTCCGTCATTGAAAATACTTGAGGCAAATGCAGCCAAATGCTTAATCAATTAGTTGTGGGGTTGGGGTGGGTGGGTTGCATACGCCTCCCGTTTACATTTCATTTCATACCATAAAAATAGCATACACTGGTGACAATGCAATGTATCGATCCAGAATTATTTGCCAATTATCTAAAGTGGTCTCCATGCAGTGACAAAGTTGCGGGACCGCTTTTTATGTTTAACCCCCATATTGTTTCAGTACCTTTCATTCGTTTTACCTCACTTAAGCATTATCTGTATATCTGGGAGAAAACTACAGTAAGCAGAACAAAAACAAAACTACTATTATTCAAAAGTAAATATGCACCATTTCATTCAATACCACCATGGTTGATAATTTGCATTATTTTCAGCATTAGACGAACGGCCAGTACGTACAAGATTTCTCTGAATGCACATGATTAAACATTAAATTTTAAAATATCATGTTGATTATACTGCATTGAAACTGTCTAAAATAACGATATAATTATTGGAAGCACACAAGAACTTGTGAAATATAACGTTTACTTTTATCACACGTTTGCTTACCCATTTGAAAATATAGCAAGGAGAGCAAATTATTGCACTGATTTATCTAAATTATCAAGTTCCAAAAGAAAGTAGCATTATTCCAACTTTGCCAAGAATCAGTTATTAATGTTTGTGGTTTCGGAAAGAGACTTTTAATAAGATATTGCCAAAGAAGAGGCCCATGGCCCTGGTGCTACGCTATATAATATACGACGTGTAATCTGATGACCTTCACCAAAAATTCATTTTCTGAAATGCATTCCTTACATGACACTGAAAATTTTGCCAAGGTCATCCGTATGATGCAACATAAACCTTCACATGAACACACATTTGTGGTACATTTGGCATTGGTCCTTTTATTCTTTTTAAACATATTGAATTTAGTGTCTTGGTCTTAAGCGTTTAATGACTGTGAAAGTATAGGTTAAGGTCACACAACATTTTACAAAATTTAACCTTTGCCCCAATTAATGTATATTTAGTGTACGTTTTGCAGTTTCATCTCAATTTTTTATGTCATGGGCATCACAATATAATCATTTCCTGATATGCATTCCCTGCGTGAGCTAGTATTTCAAGGTGAATCACCTTATGCAATATCGAATTTCTATATGTAATGCACATTTGTGGTACATTGGATACTTCTTGGCCTTCTTATTTCTGATCATGTAAAATTTAGTGTCTTTTACAACATCGTTAATGACCTTGAAAAATAGTTCGTCACCAAAAATGTTAAAAAAATTAATCATTGGCCTAACGCATATTTGATGTAAATTTAGAAACTTTATCTCAAGTTATAATCAAAATATTAATGTACTCGTAATACCCATGATACTAGTTTTACTTCATATTTCACCAGTGGCGCCACCATGACTCCATGTTATAGACTTTTATCTGTAAAATATGCATGTACTGGCATCCCCCGACACTACCCATATTTTAGGGTGGGTGTGCTCCACTGTGGGTATGAAACCCAGATCCAATGGGAGCTAATCAATAAGAAAAGCATATACACACACGCGCGCGCGCACTGCTTCTTGACCTGTTGAGCAAACTTGGTGGAGACCCACCCAAGGTAGGCCTACGTACGTCACCGTTAAGAGAATCTGACCTAGGCCTAAAGTTTCGGGAAAGACGTTGAAATGTGAAGAGTGGGTGGATGACAGTGTGGGTGGATGACAACACATACGCGAGGTACATGTACAACAAATCATCTTTATTTTCATGATTACCTCATCAGATTTACAAGTCACAGAGATGCCAACTTTCCCTCATCATCTGTCCCTGAAATTAGCTGAAATTTTGACCAATTTACGGTACGGTGTTTATCTCACATCGAAGCTGAGTATTTTCTTATATATTCTTTGTTAAATATGCTCTGCCCCTGATGGTCTTACTGAAATCAAAATAGATGTCCCTGAAACACCATTTTCAGTGTTGGAATCTATGAAGTCACCTGATGTAAAAGTGCGCTATAGCTTACAACAGATGCACCAGGTCGCTGACAGCTTTATGCAAGCCAGGGGCAAATAGCATAGAGGTCTCTCTTTATGTTATAGGCCTGAAATACCCTTGAAATTAAGGAAAATCATCATTGCAGGACACGCCCAATGCGGCCGATGAGTACGTAAGCATAAAACGCCATCTGTTAGGTGAATAACAAAACATTGGTGTAAGTATAGGTTGCCATCTGTCGGCAGGTACAATAAGTACCAGTCCACGTGCACGCGGGTCAGCTAAGCATTCGTTTAACATATTAAAAAATTTTTAATTCTAATGCTACAACGACAAATAGGAGAAAAGTAACAATCATCGTACGTGTGCAAGTCTCATTTCCTGGGGTGCGTGACGGTAATATTTGTCATATCCGTTCGCCCAAGAGTCATTGAACTTTGATGAGGAAAACAAAAAAATAAGTTTTTCGTTGAAAGTTTTGGAACCTATAGACAAAGTCCAGTTTCACGTGGTTGGAAGAGTTGATGACTTTGATGATGCTATCTGGTTTTATGTCACCACACTCAAACAGGTGGCTGACCAACAAGCGTCGCAGAAAATAAGGCGAATCTGGTCCAATGAGGGACCATTCATTAATGGCGATTTATGAACCGCTGTAATTGTAAAACATATACATACTTAACGCAAACGAAGCAAAACGTTATAAAAGCCTGTGGGAACCTTACCATATTCAGGAAAACAAAGTAATATCCCTGATAATAAGGGAATCTTCCATAAAGCGATATATTGACAACCGATACCCTATCTTAATCCTACAGCAATCCTGTAATGTGTTGAAAGGAGTGCTCCGTTGGTGCGTCCTGGTGCATTTTGGAGACCTACATTCCAATTTTAAACAAGTTTTAGCATATTCTTACTTCCCACAACACCCCCCCCCCCCCCGAACTTACTAATCATATCCCATATCCCCAGCCTATATCCAAGATGTATACATTTGTTTGAAAAATGAATAAGACATTCAGTTCACTCAAATAATTATTACCCCTATCCTAATCCAGCTGTGTACATTTTTTTCGGGGGGGAGGGGGGCTTTTCTAATCCTGGGAGTAATGAAAACAGGGCCTTTCGCACGGCACATACCCAGTACAATCCTACATAGAACTTTGGAAGTACCCTCACCCCCTCCCCCGGGCCTATAAACAATCAGACTTATTTTTAGGAAGCTGTACGTCAATTTTTGAGTGATAAGTCTCATGGAAATCGAAACGACACGATCATTCTCATGGAATAAGAGCATTTCCACCATGATTCGCAGGAAGCATATGTCCATATCCTCCCAGTTCCAATGTCAAAGGCCGGAGTCAAAGGTCATGAAGGATTCATGAAGGCCCAGTTCCCCCGGTGCTGCTGTGGCATGACCATTGGAAACGGACAGGGAACCAGTTACTGGATAAAAGTAAAACAGGAAGCACGTGTCCATATCCTCCTAATTCCAATATCAAAGGCCGTGGTCAAAGGTCATGATAGCCAAGTTCCCCCGGTGCTGCTGTGGCATGACCATTGGAAACGGACACGGAACCAGTTACTGGATAAAAGTAAAATCAACCGCGTGGAGCATCTCGTCACACAGACTGGCCTCGGGCAAGCTGCCAGGCAGTGTGGTAACTCGTATGCTGCACTTTGCTGGTTTTACTATTTCATCCTATTTATCAAAAGTATGATTCTTTAAACAAATGTACCTATCGCCCCTTAAGCCTCTTATTTCTATGTTCTTTGAGGACCTTCTAAGCGACCAAAGGATTCACTTATTTGAAGATATGCTACACTTCTTGTTATTTTATGTTCGGAACGAGCGGGACTCGAACCTGCAACCTTTGGCACCAGTCGCCTAGCTGAAATGGGAAACGCACATATCCACTCGATATGGGTTTTTCGTAAAAACTATAGCTGTCAGACTTTACTGATGAAATCTGTATGAGACTGGAAGCATACATAAGACAACTACGAGACAGTGAGTTTCATTATTACGGAACTGTCAAAGGCATTTGATTCTTTACCCCGTGATCTTCTACTACAAAAGTTTAAAGCATACAGTATATCTAATAATGCCCGTGATTTAATTGGCAGCTACTTAACTCAAAGAGAACAAAGGGTGAAGTATGGAAGTACATTAAGCGAATCATGCTCGGATTTACGGGGGGAGCGCCGGGAGCGTGCGCTCCCCCCCCCCTCCCCTGCCTACAAAAAAAATGTAATTATTCAGCCAGATTTGAGATCTGGTACTCATTTGTCACAGAAGTTGGATGTGCTCAAATTTACTCACATTCAGGACTTTCCCCCCACAGGTGGGCCACTGTGCCCAGCGATTTTCTCACCTCCAATGCTCAGAGAAAGCTCCTTTGCTGGGGTAAGACTATATGTATAGGCACTTGCCACAGAGCAAGTATCACATGGTAAAATAACATGAATATCTCAGCTGAACAAGTTTAAGTATGGAAGGAAAATGGCCTCTAAACTGTTAATGAAACCTTTCATAAAATGTTAAACTTAAAACAATAGGTTAAGACTATTTTAGGGCAGTAAAGCTTGCCGCATCAGTGAAGTGTCGGTCAGAGCTGAAACAATGGGGTACTAATCAGGAAGTTTTACAATTTATGTTAATGTTGCAATAATTGACCTCACATTTACTCTGAAAATTTGTACTTTTAACATGCATTACCCTATGGCCACAAGTATCCTGCCCCGCGATGCCCTCTTCAGTCAGCTGGTGGTAAGAAAATTCTATGCTTGCTGGGTCTGTGAAAGGAGTCAATTGTGTGTTTTCGATACTTTTTTATGGGTGTTCAGATTTGGTATATGCACATGCACACCTTGCTAGCTAATTACGTAGCTCACTAGGTGGGTAGTCTTTGATTCAGTTTTAAATAATGTTAGAAACTTGATTAAAGACACACTTGTCCTTATTTAATAATTATTTAGATCTTTTAAATTTTCATATTTACGAAGTTTGGGTAGAAAAAACTTGTCAGCGGGTAATTACAACCGATGCTTCCATAAATCTTATAGCTTGTATTCAACTGGTCTTTGTATCTTTTATTTATAGGAATTTCAGAATTTATTAACGAACTAAAGTTTGCGTGGCAAAAAAGGCCATAAGGAGAGTTTTTCTGTCATAGAGTAGAAACATGCAAAAATATGTATAAAAAAAAAAAAAATAAAGTAGAAATTGTAAAATTAATGCAAAAAATTTAAACATGCATAATTTTTAAAAAGGGCATTATTGACAGATTTCAAATGTCAATAAAATTTCAACATTGTGACTAAATTCAGCTGCCAAGATGATGAGATTAATTTATACACACATTTGTGACAAAGATGTACAATTTTACTTGCCTACACAAATGTAATTATAAACTATGGCAACATACAGTGGCCTGTTTTGGCGAAAACACGAATGCGCAGTCCAATTCAAAAACAGGTGGAAGTCTCTAAATAAGGCCAACAGAATTTGTCATCAAAGTTTTATTAAGGGACAATCATCCGAGTCTCAAATAAAGCTAAACCAAAGCTATACTATCTTTTATTTTAACTGGGCGGCCCCCAACCCTGCCTCAATTGTCAGTACAACTCCCCCCCCCCCCTTTTCGAAAAAATATGGATCCGCATCTGCGAATGGTCCAACATTCTAAAGGGAATGCCCCAGGGAAGCATTATTGGACCTCTTTTATTTAATATTTTTATAAACGACTTCTTTTACGTCATGGAAAGTCGCTGTGACTTCTTTAATTGTGCAGATGACAATACGTTCTCTTTTCATGATGAAGGCATTCAGAAGGTCAAATCTGCACTCAGTGTCAGTAGTTTATTAAATGGTTTAAAGAAAACGAAATGAAAGCAAACCCTCACAAATTTCAGACCGTGGGTCTTTCTCCTTTCATCTGTCTTTTGGCACCTAATAACTGTTACATCATAATCGTCACCATAATCTCAGCAAAGCGAGTGAAATTACTCTGTATCTATATTGATGATAAGCTCGGGTTCCATGAACATGTTTCTTATGGATGTAAGCAGGCTGCCAAACAAATATATGCTAACACGTTTCTGAAAAATTGTCGATGAAAAGACAAAGCTACATTTTTTCAATTCTTTTATTATGTCTAATTTTAACTGCTGCCATTTAGTATGGCATCTTTGTGATGTCACTGATACAGATAAAACGGAAAAACTCCAAGAAAGAGCTCTAAGATTTGTCTTCAGCGACTCACAGTCTTCTTATAAAGACCTATTACCGCGAGTTAAGAAACCCCGCTGTACTTAAGCAAAGTCTCGAAAATTTGTGTAGAAGTTTACAAAATGCTTAAGAAATTGAATGATCCCCTTTCTCAAAGATGGGTGTGTAAAAAATAATGTAACTTTTGATTTTCGAGACAACCAAAAAGTAGAGCAACACAATGACTTCTGGAAGAAATTATCTTGCTCATCAAGGGGCCAAATTGTGGAGCAGTCCACCCTCTGATGTTGAGCAAGCTACAGACTTACGTCGATTGAAAAACCTGATCTGCAAGTACGTGGCTCGGTCCATCCTGCTCGTGTTCTCTCTGTGTTCTATGTAAATTCAGATATTAAGTTGATTCCCTCATCAACATATTTTCTTACAAGTGGCAGTATATATTTGCATTGGGACAAATGGCGGTACATATTTTCATTGTATACCATTCTCCATCTTGTTTTCCACTTTTCCGGGTCGGAAAATAATGCCTTGGCACTAATGTTTGCTTTGTACTTTTAAATCGACATGAAATAAAGGTATTATTTGCAACTGGCAACACCTCTTATACAAGGAACATAAGAATTAAGTTAGTGAAACTTGTTGCTGACAGAGAGGTTTGTAAAGTTGTCGTGTGTATTAGAGACCTCTCTAATCATTTGGAGCACTAAATTGCAGTATAGCTGACACCGTAGAAAATGTGCTCCTCCCTATCAACTTCTAAAAGATTGTATAAAAAAGTAGATAATTGTATTTGTGGCTGTTATGGGTTTGAAACTAAGAGGTATATTAAGGTCCCTGAATAGCACAATTTGCTGCTAATCAATTTTCATTAGACGAACTGTTCCCCATAAGCTGTATGAAGAGGTTGTAGAATGTTATCTCTGTGTATTATAGTTTTGAAGACATCCAGGATTTACGCATCGCTTGAAATGCTACAACTGTTGTCCAATATTCATTGGATGCACGATGGTCAATGGCGTGTGTGTGGAAGTTGGAATTGCACCTCTAAAATTTAACATTTGATATGCTTCCAATTAGCATAATCTAAATTGTTGCGAGTTTTATTCAATGTTCAGTGCATGTAGAATGGTGAATAGAATATAGGCACAAGCTGGGCTTTAATTTCTTTCCATTAAAGACAAAACCCTATTTAAGATTAATTATATACAATGCGTCTAATTTGCATCATTTTCAGAGGCTTTACTTTTGCACATAATATCAAAACTTAACATAAAGAGAATAGAAAGGAAGGAATCGGGAGAGAAAGAAAGGAAGGAGAAAAGAAAGAAAGAAAATGGCAGAGAAGCAAAGAAGGAAGAAAAAGGAAAGGAGGAACCGTGAAAGAAAGAAAGAAAGAAAGAAAGAAAGAAAGAAAGAAACAAAGAAAGAAAGAAACAAAGAAAGAAAGAAAGAAAGAAAGAACAAGTTTATGGTGCAGTGGGTTGAAGGTTTCTAGCTTTCACTTACCATATATTGCGTGAGCTGGTTGAGCTGAAAGGAAAGTTTGCTTATCAAGTGTGTCTGTTTGTCAAGAACCGGTGCGAGTTGGAATGACATCTAAGTGTTACAAAAATTTTATCTCATTCAAGATTTAAAATTTTAAATACCCGTTATAAGCATAATTTACCCCAATACAGTTACTGTTCAAAATCCATCGGGTGAACAAGAATCAATAACACTAGTGTTACAATGGCACTTTGATTTAAAAATCGATGCCTTCCTGGATGCCCCCTGGTGGGAGGACGAAAATGAGGCTCCCTGGTAATACATGCACTTTTTCAAGGGTACAAGTGCAAATATTTCTTCATGCAATGCTGAATCACAAAAAGGGACACTATAATGTACACACGTATAATACAAATGTCAAAGAGTTAAACAACAGGAGATATTAATATAGGGCATCGCTCTGATTCCCAATACGAGGCATGGATATTGATTTCCCGCCATAACTGCATACCTGGTTGTCTTAGTAACCATAGTCCCGCCTGACGAGATACGGGCCGCTGCCTGTGCGGGGAAGCGGGATATTACTAATACTTTGGAAATAAAGAATACTTAGTACGGTAAACGGATATTTATTGTTGTTAGGAAGCACCAATTGAATATGAGTTTGGTATTTGTAAACTTAAATTTCTCTAAAAGACACTGATTTTATGAGAAAGAGGTATCTAGCCCTGCCCATGACAGTGATAAGCCTGTGTGTCCTCCGTGATTGAAAGGCGTGAGCCCCCTGCTCCATGGCAGGGAATTGATATGTATGTCTCGTATTGTATTTCTTTTTCAGAAATAAATATGTTTAAATCAAAAGATCTTCCCTTGCAAGAAATCGTCTCACTCCCATTGTTAAAAACAAACACATCTGGCTAACTTATTACCAGTATAACCTTTATGCTGTTTCCAATTCTGCGTAGAATGAGAAAAAAAGGAAAAAGAAAGAAAAGAAAAATACATGAAAGGCACAAGTTACCTTATTGCAATGAATATATAGATATTAGGATTACTGAATGATTTTTTTTTTGCATGAAACAACATACAATTTGTTTTGGAAATATTCATGGATAATTTTGTTCAACTAAAACCATTGTGAGACTGGCTGCCTTTCCAGATTTATATCCTAAAACCCTTTCCAAATCCGTGCAGTCCTTGCCGCTCAAAACACAGTTGTGTCATTTTCCAAATTCTTCCTGTCCTTGGCAGTCAGAAATGTAATTGTGTCATCGGCAGACAAAATATTATCGAGGGACAGATGTTGGACACGTTGCTAAGTCGTGCATGAGTATGCAATAAAAATTAAAGGAACCTGACGCCGATCCCTTAGGAACATCATATTGATATTTCCTCAGTAAAATTGGCATTTATATTCTTGACAAGTTGAAATCTATCAGCTCACTAATCTTGAAACCAGTCGTAAGCAACACATCTAATTCCATAATGTTCAGCGTTTCATATAAGCTTGTATGACAGTCTGTCAATATCCAGTGACTAATCCATTAACACACCTAGCAATCTCCCTGCTCGGTGGCAGTGATTATATGATTAATTGTAGTTAATAAAGAGGTAGCTGTAGAAAATACAGAATATTCCAGTTGTTTAAGTAGACATAAAACGAGCATCGTGTAACTTTCTCTAAAATAAAAAAGGAGCAGGTTGTCAATACAAATATTGGTCTATAATGACTAAAAATTGACATACCGCGGAACTTGTAAGTCGGATTAGCACAAACTGCTCCTCCATTTTCATTGTCATTTTACCACTCTTGGAACGATTAAATTACACGCAAACGCAAGAGCGTCACCAATATCATATACCACTATTTTCTAAACCACAGAACTTAATTAACCTCAACCTGCGCTGCAACATAGTTATCCTCACCATCTCTTCAATAAATGCCGGACTCAAGTAGATTGAATATCTATAGTTTCCCTTTAGATATGAAGATATGAGTATGTCAGAAACTTCAACACTTTTAACTAGACTTGGCCCTACATTAACAAAATAATCATTGAATACGTCAGCATAATTCGATGGTTTGAAATCAATTTCAAGTATTTTGGATGGAGTAGCTATTTTTTGTGTAACGAGAGAGAGGGAGAGAGAGAAGAGAGAGAGAGAGAGAGAGAGAGAGAGAGAGAGAGGAGAGAGAGAGAGAGAGAGAGAGAGAGAGAGAGAGAGTGAGAGAGAGAGAGAGAGAGAGAGAGAGAGAGAGAGAGAGAGAGTCCATTCTGTTAGACATTTCTACTCCCCAGATCTTGGCATGAACACAAGCCCATTGAAACTGAGATACGCAACATTCCCCGTCGTGCGTTCTCCATTTATTTTAAGCCACAAAGATTTTCGTGACTGCACAACCCTGTCCTCGTGGATGTAAATTTCTGAACCTTTTATTTTATTTATTTTATTTATTATATTTTCATTTCAGTTTTAGTTATTTTTTAAACTTATTCTTATTATTCATTTATTCATCCATCCATCTATCCATCCCTCTATTCAGTACGTTAGTTGGTTGGTTGGTATGTTGGTTGACTGGCTGGCTGGCTGGCTGGTTGTCTGGTTGGTTGGTATGTTGGTTGGTTGTTTAGTTGGTTGGTTGGTTGGTTGGTTGGTGTTTTTTTTTTAAATGCATTTGGTAAATTTCGATTACGATCTTAAAGCAAAGGATTTTAACATTCACATTTTGCGGCTAGTTATGCTTATCACTTTGTAAGTTTTGTGAGCTCTTTCAACTTCAAAACTTCAATTTCTCCCCCCCCCCCCTTTTTCCGTAAACTGTACTACTCTGAGCGCAGCTCCCATCATGTGACCCTGGTAGCCTCTTGGTCTTCTCTCATTTTTTTTGGGGGGGTGGTTATTTACGAGTCACCTTTTTCAATTGATATCTGTTTTCACAGCTTCTGTTTTTTTCACAGTTTCTGACTCTTCCACAGCCTGTTTGTTGTATTCACCACCGTCTTTCAGTTTTGCCCCCCTCTGAGATCAGTTATGACTTGACGCATGGACTTGTCAATCCATTTGTTTGTGCTGTCCATACAGCGCCCAATTAAAGCCTCACTGGTTTCTTAGCTTGAACGGCCCATGGTTCTTTCCAAGAGATTGGTTGTCCTTGTGGATCTTGAGATAATCCATTGTGACATAAACTTCATTGTTGTGGGACCTTTCTACCAAAGAAATAGAATAAAAATTGTAGCATTGGTTTATTTGGGATTTACCGGTACATACACAGTGCCTATCCGGCAAGAATATCTTTGAAGATATTTTAACTAAATCGCAAATCGTTAACGGGCTAATAAAACCCATAGCAATATCAAATAATAATAAATTGTTGGAAACATGTGCCAAATTAATTGCAGATGGTAATCAAAATGTAATAGGGAAAAGGCTTGATTTCTCTCGTCAGAAATACGATTTAAATAAAGATTTCTTCTTCAAAAACAAAAGTATAGTATTATACCTCAATAATTTCCCCAAAACGACAATAACAAATCACCAGTAGTTATACCCAGTTTGATAAGACAATTATGTTGCTTCCATGATAAGAAATACAATTCAATTATATTGCCGAAGTAACACATCTTACCATATATCTTGGAATATAAAAAATATTGCTCTTGTATAGTGGCTCATTGGTGCCAACCTAATGTTATTTTTGTCTCGAAATTATGAGTTACTATCTCGTTATTATGAGATAGCATTTTGTGATTAAGAGACATTTATCTCGTTATTACGAGATATTTATCTTGCAATTGCGAGATGGCTATCTCGTGGCTGGAAAAGATATTTATAGTCTCCAGTTAGAAGAATTCTACATCCTCGCTTAAGTCGTAATGAGATAGTAACTCGTAGTTACGAGAAAACTACATTGTAAGTACGAGATACTTATCTCCCTATTACAAGATAGTATTTCTTAGGGGTTTTTTTTGTTGGTTTGTTTGTTTGCTTGCTTGCTTTTTTTATTTATAAGTTTTTTTTTTGTTGTTTTTTTTTTTGGGGGGGGGGTGCCATTGTAGCAGATTTTGGAATACATTAAAGGTGCCGGCTACCGGTAGTAGGGAGGTGCCCCCTGCAGAGAGGCTCCATTAACATGTGGGTAATAGGGAAAATCAAACGGGAACGAAAAAAAGTGCCCATTGTAAGGTGGCGCCCACTGCAGAGAGGTACCCGCTAATCGGAGTTTTACTGCAATATATATATATGTATATGTGCATATGTATATGTATATATATATATATATATATATATATATATATATATATATATATATATATATATATATATATTAGCATCTTACGCTGACTACTTTGCAGTTGAAGCCAATTTTGAATATAATATGTATAAAAAAATTCTCAAAAGCCAAGAAGAAGCGTCACTTTCATTCAAAACTTCACAAGGTGGTGCGCTGATCCTTCATCAGATCGTGTGCCAAGATGTCACCGAAGCCTCTCCAATGATGCTAATAAAAACGGATCATGCCCTTGTGAGACGATAAAGTAATTCATGTGCTGCCCAGTGATGCCCTTGACCTGTATTATCTGCAACACTGAGGTGAGGCCATAATCTCCAAGACTGATCACACAGTAAAAGAACTTAACTATATTACTGTTACTGTTACCATTATTATTATATAATTAAAATTAAATAGAATGATCTTACAACGAACATTACTTATGAGTGGGGAGTTATATCGTGTTCAGATACACAATATATATACATCTCTACTTCGCTGTTGTTTGTCGGTCTTGGAATGTGTATATAAACTTTATTGACTGTACCATAAAAAAAACAGAATATATGGCATTTTGTCACATACACGTATAAAAAAATAAAAATACAGCAAAGTACACACATATACAAAATGATACATAGCACAACAGTTAAAAAAATCATAGAAGAAAATAAATAAGCAACAACACAATGCTACATCAAATCAACGAAAATATCTTGTAATGACTGGAATAGAAGTAACCTGGGTGAGCAGAATAATTGACAATTTATTAAGAAGTGAATTTAATCCTCTAGAGTATTACATACGTTACAGATTGTTTCTTCCAAAGGTAATTTTGTAGGTCTTTTATGTCTTCGCTTTGTCTTGTTAAGGAGTAAATGGTAATTGTACCCCCACAGAACGCATCGCACTGCCCGTAGGCAAAGGCAATTTAGGATATGATTTTCAAATGGAAAGCAAAGTCGAACATGCAGACGCGATACAGTGCAGGCCTGCATGGTTCATTTGGGGGGGTTTCGACCAATCGGCATCGACAAGAAACATTTATTTTTGTGTATATTGAAATGTTTTTTCGGTGTTTTTGCGTATTCTGATATAATAGCCCAAACAGACACAAGTCTATTTGATCAAACCGGGTTGCATTACAGACTTGCAAAGGAACGTTGTGAGCATGCAATGATGCGAATTTTTCTTGAATTTTAGTTCTTGCTTTTGACAACAGAGAGCACTACTAACCAGATGTCTGAGTTTAAGCTGACCCTTGGTTTGTGGTGCTGGTTTGACATGAGTGCCAGACTGCCTTCGCATCGTTGAATTTAATCATATCTGTGTGTGAATGCGGAGGTATTGTTTTTTCCCAGTATTCTTTTTCTTTCTTTCTTTCTTTCTTTCTTTCTTTCTTTCTTTCTTTCCACTTTAGTTTTGTGTCAGCTTAAATTCAGACACCATTTGAGCCAGAAACTTCAAATTTGTTATGGGTTTCGCTCCTGTGATCAAGTTTCGCATATTGGTCAGAATATTTACCTGGTTGAAAATTATGCAAATTAGGGCCATTTCATTCCCTTCTGTAGGTGCATCCAATGAACTACAAACAAAACTTGTAGAATTTGGATTTACTAGTATGCTAATTAGGGACACTTGAAAAGTTTAAATGTTGAACATCTTCAAAAGTACTATGGGTAGCATGCTAACTTCAATTTACAAGTTTGTGTTCTAGATGCATCTAATGAACCACAAACAAAAGTTGTATAACTTTAGTTTATGCAAATTAGAGGCACTTCAAAACTTAAGATGTTGAATATCTTCACAGCTGTGGGGCCTATAGGTAGAGATGCTATTCCCAATTTAATTCACATGTTTATGCTGACGGCGCATCCAATAAGCCGCAAACAAAAGTTGTAGCATTTAAATTCGTGTAAGTTTTGGAGGCACACAGACAGATTTGCTTTGAAGTAAATCTTTTTTACTGACTGATTGTTGCGAGACGTTAATAATTGTCGCTATATATATATATATTTTTTAACTTATTTTCTTTGTAAGATGTCTTTTTTGGGGGGTGTCCTTTTTTTTCTTTCGTTTTGTTTTTTGACACTACTGCTCCTCGAATTGTTTTGTTTTTTAAACACTCCATTGCTCTACGAACTTTTGCAGTTCACTTCATAATTTTTCTGCATAATTAACACGTAAACTATGACACGATTAACCCCCCCCCTCATTGTGACCGAAATTGTTCAAATGTGATATCTCATATTTTTTGCTGTTTGCCCATATTGTCTACACTGAATTGCTTCATTTCCTCGTAGATAGTAGACCAATATGACTAGCGCTAATTTCTCCTTCTCGGGGAAACTAATCTGCT
This sequence comes from Hermodice carunculata, assembly GCA_964020975.1. NCBI lineage: Eukaryota > Metazoa > Annelida > Polychaeta > Eunicida > Amphinomidae > Hermodice > Hermodice carunculata. The sequence continues at coordinate 60,926,087 of OZ026619.1, forward strand.
GTCGTGGCGCATAAATGCATGTTTTAGTATGTACAGTCAATGTAGAGTGTATATTTTGCCGTTAAACGGAATAGGTCTATTTTTCTGCGTTGACAGCCCTATTCGCCCAGCTCTCATTATGTACGGATTTTAATAGAGGGCTTCGAGTAGGGTTAAAATCAAATCTTCTCCGTGGTGCCGCGAGAAGGGTCTGTCCAGGCAAGCAAACGTAATGTTTGACTCTCAAATTAAGATCAAGTTCAAGTGTCGGGGCAGGGGATGGGGATGGGAGCGGGATGGGAGTGAAAATTTAGGTATATTCCCGAATGGAGTTCCTCGTGGGAAAAAGTCGGGAGTATTTGCCACTTCAGGGAAATTTATGATTGTACAGTGCTAGACGGATATAATATGAGTAATGGAGAATCGGTGCCAAAATTGTTGCTAAAGCAACGATAAGTAAAGTAAATGGGCTATGTAGTTTATGGGTGCTGCAATGGTGAGCAAGGCTAATTCAACAAGCATCATCGATGACATTTTAAGCAGACTTCACCATCGCAAGAGTAAATTCCTGTGGCAGTTTACCTGCCTAAGTTGTTGAAAAAATGGACAAATGACACTGAAATTAACCTGATAACCGCACAAGTCCGTCTGGCCATAGAAGAACACTACAGCTCGCAGCAGATTGAAGCTATTTAATTTATACACAGAGACCTAAGCCTGCGTCCATAATTTAACTATAACTAGGCCTTTAACTATAACTATTTCCCCTTCTTCAAACTTGGACCACGTCGATGCAAGTAGAATACATGCCTCGATTGCCAAATTCTCTTGGAAACCGCTATGCAATATATTTGATTGAAATAACAAAACCAAGGCATAAGGGCAATTAAGCAAGAAAACCGGAACAAAGTAAAAAAAAAAAAAGCAACATTACATTATGAATGAACAAACAAAAGAAATAAAACTTAAAAAAAAAGAAAAAAGAAAAGAAAGCAAAAAAGGAAAACAAAAGAAAAAAAACTATACCATGAAACATCGAAACCGTCAGTCTTTTTAAGTGGAAACTAAAGGCGTTAATTGTGTTAACAGTTACAATTTTATATGTCCGCAAGTGTCCAGGGCAAAAAAATTCACGTTGAGCGACGACGAAACCAGTTGGGTTGGAGTCCAGTAGAATGCGCTACCCTATATATTTTGCTTCTCGTAGTTATTTATTTATTTATTTATTTATTTATTTATTTATTTATTTATTTATTTATTTATTTATTTATTTATTTATTTATTTATGCGTTGATTTTTTTGTAATTAACATAAATAAGTTTAGTATCTCGTTTAATTTCTGGATTTATATCATTAATTTAAAGACCAAGACTTCATCCACACTACTTTTTCTTGACATTGTTCCCAGACGCAATCCAAATTGGTATAAATTAAATTTGTTCTGTGGTTTGGGTGGGTAGGTAAAGTTACAAAAATAAAGGATGATTTCCACAAATCATGTTTGTCGGGAATACATTCTTTCTTTTGCCGGAAGAAAGCTTTCTTTCTTTCTTTTTTATTCCAAGTGCACGCAAAGGAAACCGCTGGAGGGTTCAGTGTGCGTGAAAATAAATTCCAGGCTTGTGCCCGTAGTGTGTGGAGCGTAATTGGTCACGTGGTGTTGTAATTGAGTGCCCGAAACTCAAAGGGATGTTCGGAAGTGAGTCATATACAATTCACACGATGTTGGTTTTTAAAGGTAAACATTCATCTACAAAGTTCCTTATGACGGCAGAGAATAACGGGCTTTCAATTTTGTTGCCCTTAGTTTATATTTAACAACAAATGCTACGTCTTATAAGGATAAAAACACCAACTTAACGCAAATGAAGCGGAACAAATCTACTTTCCAAATTCCCATTCGGCAAGCTTCTTGACCCAAGTCAGTTGCTGAAGTACGGCAACCAACTTACCAAGGCTTGCCGAAGCGGGCAAGGGCAGTCGACTGTGTGCATGTGGTGAATTTTACCTGGATTTTGAAGGATATGATACGCGGACATCATGGCTGTTAGTTGGGAACACATTACCAGTGTGTTAATGTACATAGACGCGATGAAGATGTAGACTCTGTAGGGCTTTTGGACGTATTAACAGTGGAAATTGTGAGTGAAATGATTGTTTGCCCTGTGCGGGTGTAGCCCACTTTATCGCCCAGCCGTGGAAAGTTGACAAGGAGCGAGCACCCAGAGCTTGTGTTTCTACAATAACAGAAAAGTCGCCGGTGATTTTAGGCTTGCAGAGCCGTCAACCTGGGTTTATCCTATAGCCTTAAAGTCAAGAGATGGGTTATCTGTCTTCCATTGTACCTGATGGAAGGTAGCAATTATAATAAAGTGCCTGAAAAACGGTCTCCTCGCAAGAGCTTGGCTCGTGTCTCATGTGTACACAAGCACCTTGAACACAAGGGCTCCAAGATGGCAGCTTACGGCCCCAAACTAACCCTGGGAGGGCAGAGCCATTGGAAAATGATCCAGTTTTGGACAGTGTGGACTTTGATAGTACTTGTGAAACATGGATCATGTCAAGGGGATACTGGTTTGAAGCAAGATTTTACAATAGCAGAGGAAAAACCAAAGGGAACTGTGATTGGGCAGATAGGTAAAGGCAGCCAGTTTACTGTGGCACCCCCGCCGTATGAACCATATTACACAGGGAATGGCATAGATACAGATTTGAACATAAACAAGAAAACAGGGGTGATAACTGTAAAAGGTCGCATAGATCGAGAGGTGCGGAACCGTTACTCATTGGTTGCTATTTCAACGCAGACTGGACGGACTATTCAGATCCATATTTTTGTAGTTGACATCAATGACAATGCCCCTGAATTTCCACATAGTGTAGTACCTATGGAACTCCTAGAATCCGCACCTAGGGATGCAAAGTATCCACTTGGCAGTGCAATTGATCCAGACTTAGGAATAAATACTACCCAGAGATACGAAATTGCGTCAGGAAATGTTAATAATGCATTCAGGTTGGGTTCAAAAAGGGCTTCAAATGGAATACTTTTCCTTGACCTGGCTATTAATGGCCATCTAGACTTTGAAACCACACCTTCATACAGTCTGGTAATCAAAGCATATGATGGTGGTTCTCCCCCTAAATTCAGTACTATGAGAGTAAATATAACCATAGTTGATGCCAATGATAATCAACCTATTTTCAATCAAAGCAGATATTTTGCCAAAGTGCCTGAAAATGCAACTGTTGGAACCAGTGTGCTGCAAGTTTTTGCCACGGATCGTGATTCTGGGGAAAATGGCAAAGTCCGTTATCAAATAGACCGACAACGCAGTGATCCCTTGGAAAATTTTGACATTAATCCTATAACAGGGATGGTATTTATCAATAAAAAATTAGATTATGAAAAGAAACAGGCATATGAACTAATAGTTGTTGCAAAGGACAATGGAACTCAGAAGCTTCAGACAACTGCGATTGTCTCCGTCCAAATATTGGATATTAATGATAATGAGCCCACAATAAATTTAATTTTCCTAACAGAAGATGGAACAGGTAGAATATCTGAAAAAGCCAAGAAAGGGGATTATGTTGCAAGAGTCTCTGTAAGTGACCCTGATGTCAAGGGCTACTATTCCAGTGTCAATGTGAGTTTGCATGGAGGAGATGGCCATTTTGGTTTGACCACTCGAGACAATGTTGTCTATTTGGTGATGCTTTCCAAACCACTTGATAGAGAATTCCGGCCATTGTATACCTTGACAATTCGAGCCACAGATTCTGGTACCCCTCCGCTGAAAGCAACAAAGACCTTTACTGTTATAGTGAAAGATACCAATGACAATGCTCCAACATTCACGGAGACAATCTACTATGCTGACATTCAAGAGGTTGTTCCGCCTGGATCATCAGTTATACAGCTGACTGCCACAGACAAGGATGAAGGCAATAATTCATTGATTACGTATGAAATATTACATACTCCTGAAACACATTCAGATTGGTTTCAAATTGATAATCGGACAGGACTGGTCACAACGAAAGCTCGTGTTGATTGTGAGACTGCCTCTGAACCTCGGCTTATTGTCAGGGCCACAGACTCTGGAGTACCTCCTCTGTCATCCAATGTTACTGTCGTTATTCGGATTAGAGATGTGAATGACAACCAGCCAGTGTTTGATCAGAGCTTTTACAATGTCTCTGTTTTTGAAAATACCACTGTTGGAAGCTGTGTGTTGAAGGTAAGGGTTTTGCTTTTGTAATTTGGGTTCGTACTCTTTGGCATACACTATGATCTCCAGCATGTCGTACGCTTGCAGCAGTTTCCAGAAGGCTATAACAAGAAATAAAATTCTCAATATTTTGAAGCATGGGGACAAGATCCTCTTTATGCCCCATGTGTCTGGTGAAGTCATTTTATAAATGCTTGGGTTTTAGATTGATAAAAAAATTCCCTGCACACTGATGGAAATGGGTTGTCAATATTACTGTATGGGTCTGTTATAATGAAAAAATAAAATGAAAATAAATGCAATAACTAAGAGTGTTTCCAGACACAGCAATTTTTTTTAAATGCACATTTGAGATAAGCCCCAACAGAAACAAGAATCAATCCATTTTTTCTTAACCTACACCTTTAAATTTCTTTGATTATATATTTAAATGTATTTCCTTATCTGGAAAGAGTAGAGTGTATCACTGATTAATTATTGTCTTTTAAAGAAACACTAATTAGTAACACCAGCTTTATGGACTTTTTATCAAGGCAAAGTTTCTTTCCCTGGTCAAGTATGAGAAACTGATTATCTAAGTACCTTTATGAACATAGGATAAATGCAAGGTATTACAAAGTCATCCAAGTGAAGGTTTTGAATCCAGTAATTTTGCAGTTTGATATTTAATTCACCATTGTAATGCATGTTGGAGTTGGGTGGGTCAGGCAAATAGTCAATTGTAAATCTCTGTTGCTTTGAAATGTGTGCATTGAATAGACATCAGAGTTACAAATCTCTTTGTTTTCCACACTTCATACATGATTACCAAAAAACCTCAAGGTGAAGACTATTATCTTAAAGTACCATGATATATTTTTCACAGTTTGAGTGGAAGTGGAAAGTTTTGTGTGCAGCTGACCAGTGTGGGAGTTAGTATTAAATGCAATTACATGTGTATGAATGTTATACTTGAGAGCTATCACAGCAGTTTGCTGGGAAACGTCCTAGCTTTGGAAACCCAGATTGACAGATTCCTTTTACAAGGTAAGTATAACATGCACACATAGGATGCCGTGCGCAGGTACCTTGGTATTAAAAAAATGTTTTATGACAGTCTTGTTTCAAGTCATCAATCTGACATCTGAACCCCTGGTCATTTATTGTAAGACTTGGTTGTACATTCCCTGCAGTTTGAGTCTTGGCTGTGCTAGGTAGTGTAAACTGTCATTCTTTTAAACAACTATTTGCATCCCCACTTATGCTCATACATGTGGTCATTGAAAAAAATGCTTGTGTAGCAACTAGCAAGTGATCATAGGGCCTTGGTGGATTGAAATAGATATGGAATTCTTAAAATTAAATGTTGTGAAGATTAAAAATGATAATTACAGCATGGTAATTATAGGTAAGAAGTGAGTTTGTACATTGAAGAAAAGCACCTCAGGCTTTGGAAGAAACTACTGCAATTCCACTGGTTTGGAGTACTTGATAACCTTGATAGATCTCGGAATTTGTGACTCTCTGGTCTAGTAGTTCCTATTTGATTCTTGCTGGTGTATCATAAATGCTTAGTGGAATGGCTGCCAATGTGATTGACATGGTATTTGCCCCCATTTATAGGACGCAGTCCACCCCTCCCCTTCAACAGCTTGCACACAGCGAAATACACCTGCATTTTTTTGTGTCAGTAATTTATGTTCATGGCAGGACAGAAGAACCCTAAAAAATAGCTGAGCCCAGGTGTAAAGACATCACTTTGTAGATGAGAGTTTTTACTCTGAGGTCAGTGGCAGACTTCACGCTGGTGAAACATCAAGCAGTGTTCACGTGAAGGTAGCCCATTACCGACCCAAATTTCATAAGAGCACAGCTTGTGGTTCGGCCATTGTTGTTGCTATTCTCTGTCGGGTATTTGCTAGAGAAAAGTACTCACAGGCAGTCTATAATTTTGAATTATTATGGAGTTTAGTCTTTCCCTGCCATCAAGGGAAAGTTTATGTTCTGTTCTTTTGTGGAAGAGGGATATTAAGAGTTTGTAGAACTTACTTTGGTACTTATCTTCATATGATGGCTGTTTCTTCTGATCATGAGGGTTTTGATGCATACATTGTTCAATAACACCAATGTATATCTCCTTTTAACTTGTTCACATTTTAGGCATGTAACCAAAGTTTTAATTTCACTTCATGTATTGTAGATGTGGCTCATACGTATATGTATTTAACATGAACTAAAAGTAATACATGTATTTATATATGTGTGTATTTCATTCATACACAATGCTTGAGTGTTTATGTTCACCATTTCATGCCATCGGTGAAATAAGTAAAAGTAAAAAATAACAAAATTAAGTAATTTGACACTTTTTTACTAATCTATATTCCTAGTTCAGGAGAACCAGAAAACAGAGAACTTAGGACTTTACATTTAAAATCAAATCTGGGTCAGAAAATGTGCATAATTCATTTGCATGTACTTGAGGGTGTAGACCGGCTATGAATAATTGAAATAACATGTTGCCCAATTGCAGTTACTACACATTGTCTTCAGGAAGAAATTGCTGTGCAAGCTGACTAGGCATTTCAGCACTTGTCAGTTTGTTCATGTGATTAGTGAATTCATGCAGTTAAACTTTTTCTGTGCTGAGACGCTGCTGTCAGAAGAAATGGTTGCATTCAGGCCATGGTTAGTGTTAAGGGAACCATTTTCAAGTTCACACCCTCATTTGACATCCCTGGCAGGGCAAGGAGTTTCTGTTTTAATTTAATATTAACTTCCTGTCGTGTACAAGTAAATCTGTAAAAAAGAAACAACATGCACAAGAGTGAAATGTAAGTTTTGCCAAAAAAAAAAAAAAAAGGAAAAAATGTATGGCTTTGTTCCAGATTGGCAAAATCACTTTTTACTTGCCGTCAAAGAAGTCTGCTTAATACTGTGTCAGGGCTTTAACAGATCTTCTCTGCCACACTGCAAATTTGTTACTTCAGACCATGGTAAAGCGAGCAGTGCTGCTGCTTGCTTGCTCTATGTTCAGACCCAGGATGTCAGGGTTGCTTGTTTGACAGATTGATGTACAATTTGATAATAAGCACTAGAACTCAGACAGCACTGATCTCACAATATACATTTGGGCTCCAAGTCTCGCACTCTCCTGCTTTACAAATGTCTCCCATTTTTGGCCAACAAGTATATATATTTCTGTGTTTGCTCGTAAAGCAGCTGAGTGATTTTTTTCATTGATTCAGAATGTCTTTGATGGTGCTTAAAATGGCTCAAAATGCAGGAAATGAAGTGGCAATTTTCACATTTTATGTGAGAGAGCGTGTCTATGGACCATCGGAGCTGTGCTTCACACCTTCAGCCCTTGTACTCTCACTTTTCAGTGGCTGTAGGAGGAATATCTCTCACTATTAACAGGACTATGTTAGAGCACCTGCATATACACACCCTTGGTGATTCAGGCATGTTGCTTTGCACATGCATGTAGTCCTACCATTAGTATGCATATTAGGTAGATCAAGCAGTGTTCTCTGCAGCTTGAAATGGAGGGAAGATTTGCCCTGCCTCTTTCTTTTACTCCCTGTCCTTTTTTCAGATTTTTGCATACATATTTCCATTTTGTTCATGTTAAAATGCTATAGTTGTATACTTCATTTTTGCATGAGCCCTATTTGTTCCCTATTCCACATTAAAAGTTGCCCTGCCCTCTTCTGAAAGCTGCTTGCATCACTGACAAGCCAAAATAACCAGGTGCAAAGGAATTTCCATATTCTCAATTTCAAGGAAGACACTCATGAGTAAATAAATGAGAGAACTTTCAAGTGACCATGAACATTGCTTTTGGCCCAAGACTGTTTGCTTTACTGACCCCTTTCCCCTTGCCTTCAGACTGAATCAACAGCTTTCTTAGGCATGTATTGGGCACTTAGTGTCCAACCCATACCAAAAGAAAAAAAAAAGCTGTTGGTCTGGGGTGTGATCTTGATAGGTCTCATCTACAATTCTCAGTGAAATTGATTTTCATTACTGTTGAAACTAGCTGCAAACACTGAAGCAGATGACATTTTGCCACTGGTCAGCTAGTTTTGGTCACTTTAAGGAGCAAAGGGTTAGAATAAAATACCTGGTGAAACATTTGAGGAGAAATTGCCAAAACTCTTGGCGGTGGGGTTGCAAGTCAGGTTTTTATTTATAACTTCTAATTTATTTTTTTACTTCACCCTACTGTCCTCAGTACTTTGACTCCAGAAACAGTGCCCTTGTGAATAGTTTCTTAATCAGGCCAAGATGTTGAAGAGTTGCTTGTTCCCAACAGTTTTAGGTATACATCCGTTTCTGTGTTCTTCTATAAGGCAAAAGTTATAAATTTTATGTGGCAATTTCCATTGTAGTACTTTGTTTCAGAAATGAGGTACACATATTAGGTAAATGTGGTATTCTGTAGTTTGCGTCCTACACTGTCGTTGAATCGGGAGTTAAATCCTTCAACAAGTACTTTGGGACACAATGACGGGGAGTTGGGCAGCCAGTTTCCTTTGTTTGGAAACTAAAAGCTCGACTGGTTCCAAGACAGACAGCACACACTTTGGACATGTCAGCAGTCTCTTGGCAACTTTCTCTGGTGCCCCACAGTCAAGTTTTATTAAATGACTGGCTGGTCAACTAGTAAATGTCCAAATTAGATTTGCCTCTAATCAAACCTTAGATGCCTCTGAGTCAGAGATAGTTTGCTTCAGGCATTGCTTTGAGCTCCAGCCCTAGGCACAGTTGCCCAAAATTACTTCATCAGAGGAAAAACAATGCCCTTGTCTCCTCACTCAGAGTCCTGGGTTTTGGCCACCAGACAGGAAAATAAAGGCACACATGATCTTAACAATAGATGCTGTTGCCGTAGTTAAAGTTCCATTCAAGATAAGTTTAGTCCATATTGTGTTCTTTGTGTTTAACACCTGGTGGTCAGTTGGGTGATACGGCTAATGACCCTTTCTACAGTCTCCAGTTTGAAGAGCATTTGTACAAAACTGCACATGTTTGTTCTTTACCAGCCTTGTGCACAGGACAAAAGTTAACTTTTTAGAAGGTCAGTTGCTTGATGCTTTGATAATTCCTAGATTTGACAGTTTGCTGTGAAAACTTGTAGTTTTAAAAGTAGCACACCTTGAACTGTTCACTATGCATATTCAGTGCCTCATGGGAAATCTTGGTATGAAAAGAAAAAAGTTGTCACAAATAAATATCACCAGTGTTTGTGTGACTGTGATGTCATACATCATAAAGAGTGTGAACATTTTGTGTTGATCAAATTTGTGGAACAAATTAGCTCATTTTCAGGTCTTTTGAATTTCATCAAAATTTAATACCTCCAGGCTGCTTCAAACCCTGGGGTTATTTCTGGAACATTGTTTCGGACCAACATTCAACAAGGTAACCTAGCGTGCAACTTTTTTTATATTTTTTTTAATCTGTAGGAAAGAAAAGATTATCTAAAATTATGGTATGCATACCTAACAATGTTCTGTGGTTACTGTGTTTTGCTTGCAACAGCCAGTCTGTTTTTTTTTTCCCCTTTGCATGGCTATTAATTTAGATAGATTGGTGGTCGAAAGTTAAACTATGGTATTTATGACCACTATGGTTACATGGATATTTCAGCTTGGCGACTTCCGCCATATTGTGGGTCATGGGGCACACATGAGATGTGCCCATTAGGAGGGAGTGGTATTGTGCGGGGAACCTTGTCGTTTCTTTAGATGTAGCCATTACGAGCCTTATTGGTCCATTCATTGACAGAGTAAGGCCAATTAGCATACCAGTCTTTTTGTATTCAACTTTATAGAGCAATTTCATTACATATATTCCATTTTCTTATCACAAGGCAGGGTGGAATTTCAAGATTAAATGATATAAATCGGTTCCAGATCTTGAAGAAATAGAACTACAGTTGTCCCTGCTATCAGAGACCACTGCAGTGAGAGACCACCTGCCCTTTAAGATCTCTTTATCAGGTCAAGAGACCACCTGCTGTGAGGAAATACCTTTGAACCAGCCATAGGGATAGTTCTCTCAAAGGAGGGACAACTGTCTTACATATATGTGAAAAATACTGCCGGTACACTTGCTTCAGTCAACCTTTTTGTATTATTCAGTGATGTAATTTACCCTTCAAAAGGCTGAAATCCTTCCAATTTGTCTTTCTGAGACCTTTCTTTTTTTGCTCCAAAAGCAGTATGTTTTCTTGTTTTAAAGACAATTTGCAGTCATTTTGGACAAAACCAGACCCTGTCTTGAAAGGGCAGTCACGTGCCTGATTATTTTTCAAAGTCTTTAGAAACTGCAAAAAATAGTGTGGGCCAAATAGACCCAAACTTTACTATGGTACATGTATGTATGTGGGGATCAAAAGATACATGAATGTTTTGGGGTGTGTGGATAATACCTCAGCATTAACTTCCCAAATGCATGGAAAACATCAGTCTTTGTCCTTATCATTAAAGTAACTTTGAACAGAAAAACTGCTCTTAAACACAGTTGCTAGCAGATTAACTTAAAGCTTGTAACTTCTTGAGAGATTCGTGATCTTTCTTGTGCAAGCTGCAAGAAGGTCATTATGTATGAGTTAAAAATATGATAACTTAAGTTTAACTCACAGAATTGATACACATTTAGCAAGTTAAAAAGTGATTTAAGCCTGATGGAAGAACATGAGAAGTGCCCTATGTACGTGTGATTGATTCCTCCATCCTTTTTGCAAATTTATTTCTCCCAACACACAAGTCCTGCAGGATTTTTGTTGCTAAAAGTACAAATCTGATGAGGTGTCAGGGTAGATGCTCATGAATGCAAGTGTATGGGCAAGATAGCTCTGTTTTTCTCCATCTCTGCTCACGTACTAAAATGCATCATCGCCCCACGTAGCCAGGTACATGCAGAGCCAACAGAACATTCAGTGCAGTAAACTAGGTCAGATTGCTGGATGGAAGTTCGCATAACACTGGTTTATTTTACCTGAGGTGTTCATTGACAACCCACGGCAGGTTGGCCCACCTTGACATTTCCTGTTGTGTTTTGACCAAACAAAACCTTGATTTTTGCCCTGTCTGTGTTGGAATAAGCTCAGCAAACTTTGTCGTGGGGAAATTCACTGAAATATCTGGCACTTGCCGAACACAGGCAGAATTAACAGGAAAGACTCCCATGATTGGTGTTTGGTGTAGATATTGGGAAATATTGTCATTATGGCCACGGTTGTTTCCAGGCGTCTGGTAAGGTCTAGGTATACAAACAGAATATCATAGGCAGGCAAAACAAACACATACGCAAGCTATTTTCTATGCGGAAAAGCTCATTTTAGATTCCACACTCTGCCCTTTATTTGTAATTATTAAGCAAAGGCAGACCTATATATATGCTTTCTTTGATATTCCATGATCTTCATGTAGCATGATTATGAATCTGAATTCTGCAAATATGCTTTATAAAAGTGCTTCTTTATTGTGTAACATCAGGATACAGATGTATTGTGCTTGAGATACTTACTGATGACAAGGATTAGAAGTACAGACTTTAAATATTTCACAATGTGCACAGTTGTCCTTCCTGTGCACAGGCATCCCCATGATAGGCCAGAAAGTGGTCATTCATAAAGCTGGTGGTCTCATTACAAGGCACGTAATGCTGAAAGTTAACACTTGGAACCTGGTATAGGCCCTGCATGGTCTCAAAAGGTAAATGATCTCTCCCTGAGAATGCTTTCTCAAGAAAGCACTGCTGGTATCCTTTCCCTAACTTTATCCCATGTGTGCACTGGCACTGCCTACAAACACCAATGTAACACAGCTATGTGATCTGCTTCTTCCTATTACATAGTGCATATATGCAAATTAGCCATGTCACTGAGCATTTTACTTGCATGCCATCAACATGAAAAAAACACGGTTTGAAATCACTTTTTGCACATTTATGTCACTGTAAAACATGGAATAAATACAAACCATTGCTCGTTTGGGTATCTGGGCCCACAGAACAGACTTGCATGCTATGTGGGCCCAGATACATGTACCCTCACTAACATACAGTTTCAACTTTTGTCTATGTATTGTAAGTAAAATAATGTAACAGGTAGGGTTGGGATGAAATACTGCACATTGTATGGGTAAATCAAAATACGCTCAGCCAAGATCAGATTATGGTGACAGTGCCACAGATTTCTCATTTTACAGTGTAGCTGAAATGGGGGATAAACTTTTGAACTGCTTCATGTATTTCTTCTGCAAGTACATGGCAATGTACAGGGGGTAGAAATTAACTAATTTTAACCAGTAGCAAGGGTTTGCTACCACATTTAATTTTTGGTAGCAAATCTGAGAATTGAGCAGCAAATCATGCGGGTTTAGCAAGCACCCACGTGGCACAAAGTCCACCTAGGGGTGTGTGGGAGCATGCCCTCCCCCCTGAAAATTTTTAAGTCAAGCAGGCAAATTGGTGCATTCTGAGGCACTTCTTGACAGAAACTACAGAGCGAATTCTATGATTTTGACCAGAAAAAATTTGGGTAGCAAGGGTTTGCTACCATAGAACAAATATAGGTAGGAGATCATAAAAGTTGGTAGCAAATGCTACTAATGCTACCGCTAATTTCGACCCTTGAATGTATGTTATGTCAAGGAGGGGGGGGGGGGGGAATTGTACTTCTGCTGACAGAGTACAGTCCAACCTGTAAGACTGGAGATTACCAAGATGTCGATTTGAAAGTCATGATACCCAGCCTGAAGCATAAAGTGCATGTATCAGGTATCAGTGCTGGCTCAGTTGATGTTCACAAGGCCAACCATAACAATATGTTCGTTTATGGTAACCCTTCCAACTGGCTTTCAAACATGACCAAAAAGTGCTGTATGGAATTTCAACAGGTTGCACACAAAATGTTTGCTTCCTGCTCACTACATTGTCGGGTTGAATCTGTTTACCCTTAATTTGGATTTTTTTATGGTGAAATTTGCTTGTTTACCCCTAATTTGGCACTGAAGAGGTTAAAAAAATATCTTCCCTCCCTGATCTATTTTTCACAGAATGTAAAAAAAAAAAAAAAGAAAAGAAAAGAAAAAATCCTACCTATCCGATGACTTCATAAAATTTGTGTTACTTGAAACAAAAATATTTTAGGCTGGCCCAATCATGCATCTCTCATGAATCTCAAGTCTCCTGTCTGGTTTAGTTTGTACCCATGTAGCACAGTAATCACAAAGCAAACAGAACAGTCCCAGCAGCCCTCTGTGTAACCAAGAAACCCTGGGGGGTTAATCACAAATTAGGTGCCCATGCTAAGAATATCACTTTGTTTGTTTGTACAACAAATTAACACTGCAGGTAACTTGTAGAGTGTTCAGATACAGGGAAATGTGAATGTATAAGGGTAGTATCAGTGCAGGTCTCCTGTGGGTTGAGGAACAGACAAGGCCTTGAGATTACCATGTAATCATGCAGATTGGGATGATTTATTATGAAATGCAACAAGCAGCTGCCCACATCACTGTGGTACATGAAGGGGGGAGGGGGTCTTCTATAAGGATCCAATATTCTAACATCTGCACATAATGCAAATTTGTATTTGTGTCTTTTTGTTCAAAACCTAGTCCTTCCTAGTAGTCATTACCCTATTCTGCAGTCTGAACTCTTTAGTCTCCATAAGCTAACATGTCCCTGTCTAACCTATATACATATAGAAGTACTATTGTCCATATTGCACACGTTCCTCTGTAAAATTTTGACATAGGCTGTATTAGCCCAAATAAATTAAAGGGTCTTCAGAGGGTAACTACTCAACATGTTTCGGAGCCTTTTACAGTATTTTGAAATTGTGGCTCTGATATATGTGGCCTATTGAGGAGTTGTCAAGATTTTTTTTTTTTCAAATTAAGACATTTTGGTTGGTAGTGCAATTCACTGCACTATGTATGTTAGACAATATCTAGTTAAACATTTACTATATTTTGTATTTGCAGATCATAAGTGCAATCATTGTTCATCAATAAAGGCAAGTGATGCTACAAATGGTTGAAACCTATCTAGCCATAGGCCTATATATATCTGCAAAAGATTAGAACTGTTAGAATCACTTCTTGCATCATTGTGAAAATTACTAGAGTGAAATGCACCAAATTTGATTAATTTGTTTGAGGCATCACCTGAAATTTAATCCATGGAAAAGTCAACAATTTGTGCATCAAAATTTGAGCAACCAAATTATTTGTGGAATTTTGTCAAATGGACATCACATACATACAAAGTGTTGTGCATGAAAACAAGCCAACATCATGAGTATTTAATGGGAGCTAATAGGAGTAATTTTACCATCAGATTTAATTTGATAGATACATGTATATGATTGGCAATTACATAAATCAACACAGTCATCCTGGGATGAGGCACACTGCATGCATGCACTATGTCCTGGTTTGCAATATTGCTAGCCCCACTTGCCCCCTCCCTGAATATCAAAAGAATTGATGCCATAACTTGTGGATTTTATAGGCCAATCTATCATGAAGGGAACCATTAAAGGAAGATGGGATTTCCACTGAGAACTTGTGCTGCGTTGAGCTTGCCAAATCTTTAAGTGAATAAAACCCTGTGTAAGAGCAATTACGACTATTGGTCTTTACCAACAGACCACAGGTCTTTTTCACTCAAAAAGAGTCTGGATGGGCACTGAGGAGGTAACAACAACTAGTGGAATTCAAGACCCACAGTGGGGGCAGTCTTCTTGGACCAAGGCCCAACCAGCCATGTATGAAAAGACATAGCTGAGAGGCAAACACATGCACAGTGTTTTCACTTGGTATTTGTGGACTTTCTGCACTGTTGACATAATCCCCAACTTTGTTGTTCCACACGGACCCATATAGGGTAAATTTAAACAGGACAAATTTAGGCTGTGTTTGAGTTTGGAAGTTCTGCTGCATGGTACAATAGAATCTAGCTGGACTGCCATAAGACCAGCACGATTTTGTGTGTCAGTAAAACGACTGGGTTTGTCCGAGCACATGCAGGTTTACACAACATGTTGACCTTATGGCCATTACTTCGTCATTTCATGCATACACTTGAATTTACCAACCAATCACCAAAGAAAAAAAAAGAGAGAGAGAAACTTATAAAATATACACAAAAGCGATGAATGATCATGCACCTCAGGCAAAACTTGGACGGACCAGGTCCATAGTTTTATGTGCGGGTGGGCCTATGCCTATTCCATGTTAAATATCAAAGTGAAAATTCTGTCACATGTACCCATACACTTTTTAAAGCACCTCCATGTGTGCCTCCAAGTGAGCCAATACAAAGCTGTTCCATTGATGCATTTGCTTGTTGACTAATTTTGGAAAGTGCAAAGCTGGTCACCTGAAATAAATTTTAGTCAAGCCATCATTGTCACTCACCTCAGAAGCAAAAATCAGATTCTGTCGTAAGTTTTTTGACTGAGGTAACATGACAACAAACTATGTATATGAACATTGTTTTGTACAGTATGAATTTTGCTGGCTTAAGTTTTTAAGTGTCGTTGAACAGTTTTACTGGTAAAGAGCACTATATAAAAATAGAAAACCATCCAAGTCAACAATACCCTCCACAAGACTACCCAAGTCATAATGTGTATTACCCGAGTGCAAAGCACGGAGGTAGTGCAGTTATGACAAATGCAGTCTTGTGGTGAGAATTGCCGACGCAGGTGGCTTTTCTGTTTATTCTGTACTTGAAAAAATAATAGCAAAGTTGTTTTTTTTTTACAAAATCCACAATTTTTTTTTTCATATTGCAACAATCCTTAAATAGTAATGAACAGCAAACCAGTGGGGGGAAAAAAATCGCATCACTTGCACGAGTGAGAAGCACAGCATGCATGCAGGATGTGGGTGAATTTTACGCTTTGCCAAGTCATGGCAGCGAACAAGAGGCATGCTGATGCATTTTTACTGATTTTGTAACAAATTTGGAATATTGATTAAAATTTATATTGCCATTGAAAATGGTTCCTGGAAACAGGCTTGAGCACAGTGAACTCTCAACAGTTGAGTTTGAACTTGAATCAGTCAACATGGTCAATGAAAAAAGTTAGTACCAGAACTAACCATATAATAATAACATAACCATGTAGTTAGTATTCAGAACATTTTCAAGGAAGTGTGGGCACAAGACAGAATAAATGTCATTATGTTTTTTTTTTTTTTTTAATTTTTTTTTTTATAATACACAGGGACCCTTGGTGCCATTAGCTGAATGCTAATGTTTCATTCATCTGGGTAAAAAATCTCTAGATGGCTAATTTATTTCAACATGTTTTATATTTTTAAAGAGTCGCGGTCAGTTTATGCAGTGATCACTGTTTTATTTCCAAATTTGCCCACAAATTTTGAAGGGTTAGATCTGTCCCTGTATACAGTGCTCCCTCTCTGTGAGGCCCCACAATATAATGTGGATTCTGGTACATCCTGGTGGATCCCATGGCTCCCACTATAGAACTTTTCCTGTTGTTATAGGGCAGTTTTGCTATATGAGATGGTCTGTTCCATTAGCCCCATCATCAGCATTATGGGGGAGCACCATATACTGGTGTACATTAAACTATACAAGGTACAAAATCACTAGATTGACACATAGCCATTTGATTATCAGTTTGGAGAAATTTAAATGTATGGCTAGTCAATACGCTGCATGCATATTAATTTCCCGCCACAAAGCACAGGTTTGATGCCAGGTGATCACGGTGGACGTGCGGATCACATCACTGTCACAGACAGGGCCATATGTTCATTTCTCACAAAATTAACATTTTTTTGGAGAAATTAAAGTTCAAAAATGCCAAACTGGTATTCATCTAGTACTGCCTGAGCCATATATAAAGAAAATTTTCCATCTGCCTTTGATAAATTTATATTCTTTATTTCCAAAATATTAGTAATATCCCACTTGTCCATACAGGTACCTACCAGTATCTCGCCAGAACCCGCCAAGTGAGACTAGTCAATCAGGTATGCAGTTGTGACGGGAAATTAATATATGGATATCTCCTATTTGAACAAGGCTTGTGTGTAAAAGAGAATTTGAAAGTGTTGGTCAATTTTGAAAATATGATAAATTTGTCCTCTGATAGTGTGAAAATACCTTGATTTGGTATGAAATGTATACAAAAAGTTCAGGTAGATCAGCAAGGGGTTTTTTGCTAAAAGTCGTCCTCATAAATAGCATATTCTAAGTTGTGCATATTTGTTTTATAGCATTTCTAATTGAATAAAGAGATGCCAAGTGTATCTCTAGATCTATTGAAAATAATCAACTGGCCTGTTGTCACAGGACAGCAGTTCAGTACATAAATGAATAATTACTTTAGCTAACACATTTTAAAACTGTCACAGTTTTTGTTAGCATTAAACTAAACATGGTTATTGCTAGTAATAAGCTTAACTATGTGTAATCACTTTTATTAACAAAAAAGCACAGAAAGATTGTGATGGAAATGGGTTAAATGTAGGCGTGTAATGCACTTGTATTCACAAAAACACACAAAGATTGTGATGCAAATGGACCAGAACATTTTTCATGCATGTACCTAAATTTTGCATGAGGGGCAGACTGCTTATGGAACATCATTGGCATTGTCCTTTCCTGAGAAGAGAAGTAGAGAACCCCATTAAGCTAGCAGACAAAAATTATGAAACAGCATGTATAGCAAAAATCATGCAAATGTCTCATTTCATGACTAGGGCAGGAATGCCATGTAGTTTGTATGAATTCGTTGGTAGTTTTTGCATCAACTGCCTTGCAGTTTAAGTTATAACGCTACTGCAGGGAAGCTGGCATGACTTCAGACCAGGCATATTGGCCTTTGGACAAAAGATGATTATTTATTTTAGGTTTCATTCATTCAAGGTACAAGAAAGATTGTCACCAGTGCTGAATGAACTCATCAGTATATATGTATTCCTGTCCCCTTAACCCTCAGCTGAGAGGGTAATGGGCTGTTCCCACAGGGCGCATTTTACAGACATGCGTTAGCTGGAACACTGGTATGCATACAGCACTATTGCAGGGCCATTTTGCTCCGGAACAAAAGAAAAGAATGAAAAAAGAGCAGATAAAATATATATATATATTTCCATGATTGATCAGGAAATCTAGGTATACGTATCTGTGTTCAATCTTCCACACAGATTTGAGATTGTCATGCTGTCTCAGAAAATGGCGACAGCGTTTCTTGTCTATGTGACCATTTACCAGTTTGTATGAACAATTATTTCCAGCAGGATGTGGAATGTGGGCCAACAGCTATACCTTGCAGGGCAAACCTTGTACCTAAGTGTGCAGCTCTTTCAAGACAGTCGTGTCTGTCCGCCCATCTTCAAGCCGAAGGGAGGGATCACCAACACAGGGCAGGCTGTCTTGGACAGTGCACAACCTCTGGGTGTACAGCGAAATATTAGGCTGGAATATGTAACACGCAGAAATCAATGACTTTAAGTATCTGAAGTTGCAGTTGGCAAAGTTTTTATTTCTAGCTTTAGGTAATAATAAAACCATTACATACACACACACATACACAATGTGACTGTTAAGTGAAAAAAATGGATGCAGGCAATATAAAATGGTAAATTTTAGACAGATTTTTGTACAGGACCAGACTTATTGAACATGAGTTTTTTTCTGAGTGTCTGACACAGAAATTTGAGAAGTGATAAGTGAGTTCAGTGTTGTCATTATTTTGGGCCACAAGGGCCTCCGGGGTGACAGCAAGTGAGAGGATTGGATTGGTCAGTAGCTCCATTGAGATTCAGACTGGCTTTTTTACAGGTTTTTTTAGCCCATCCCAAATTCACTTGTGAAGTCAACATGGGGTCAGCTGCTGGATGAGACTGCACTGATGTTTTTCTGCTCATCAGATGGACCCATGTGCAGCTTGTGTGCAACACTGCACCGCCAACTTGAGACTTAACTTATGTGATGGTTCAAAATATATGTATAATTTTCCATTTGGTGCAAGAGCTTTTCAAACAGTTCTATGCTAAATTACTCTTCACATTTTGCAAGTATTTCATGTATTTATTCATTCCATTTGCCCTAGCCAATTTTTGTTCATGCCAAGAATACAGCCCAGCTAAAAAAGTGCAGCATGAGTCCTTGATGAATTCATGTAATTACTTGTGAAAAGTTTTTCCCCCAAGTTATCAAGTTTTTCCAGGCAATCACTGTGAAAATTTTGTGCCATGCTATTAACAAATTGTATTCCTCATAAATTGTCTCGTGCATTTTTTAATAAAATTTCATTATTGTTTAGAAGAAATTTTTACAAAGCAGAGTGGCATGCATGAATGGATGGTTAAAAGTTGCTACATTCTATGTTTGATGGGAGAATGATCTCTTTCACCTGATCACGATTTCCCCCAATGAATTAGAGGATTCTGCCTGTTTGAACTGAGGTTGTCTCATCACCTGGTGGCCCATGCAATAGCAAACCAAGAACCAACCTTCATGCCCACTGTGTCAGTGATCTTGAGATAAAGGTACATTGCTTCGAGGGATTCTCATCGGTGACCCTTTACAATACAATGTGGAGGTGTCAGGGGTTGGGTATAAAAAGGTACATTGTGGACCCTGAAGAAGTGACAATTTTTAATTAGTTTGCCTCCATTAATTAGTGGAATCAATAAAGAGAAATAGGTGGATTGATTGATCCCTTTTGCTGTCTAGATGAAAATAACATCATCACTCTGCAGCGATCCACAGTTGTGAAAATGTGTAATGGGGCCTGTCACCTGTAGGTGGCGCTAGGTAACTTCCCCCTGGTATCCACCAGTTGCAGATGGAGACACCTTCGGGATAAACAATATACCTGCTTCATTCATTGGTTGAAAATGTCATGTGAAACAGGTGCTGCCACCATATGGAATAGTGTGTGTGACATGCTCCATTTAGTTGTAAGTTTGTACACTCATACAGCTCCAATACTAATACTTACTATAGTAGATATTAGTAGTAGGAAGGTAACCGTGATGCAGAACTAATAAGATAAACCTTGTATTGGTTTAGAACTAGTGGGAAGATAACTTGTATTTTGCTACAGCAATATGGTCCTTAATGTGATGTGAAACCATAAGGGGGATAACCCATAGTATTTTTGTGCAGAACCAGTGGAAGGATAACTCTAATCTTGCTGCAGGAGTATAACCTTTATTTTGGTATAGAACCATCAGGAGTATAACCCCAAGTTATTTCAGTGTAGAACCATCAGGAGAGTAACCCTTATTTTGGTGCAGAACCAGCAGAAGGGTAACCCGTTTTTTTGTGCAAGCACTCAGAGGGAATGTTATCGGGATGACATAGTTGGGGTTGGTACAAAAATGTCTAGACAAACCACGAAGATATAACCCTTGTACTTACTGACAATGGGCAATGTGGCTTGAAGATTTGAACCGAAATAAATGTTCACTGTTACATATTGCTTGTCATCCTACCATGGCAAACCACAAAAGGACTTTTCTGCAGGCAATGCCATGGTACCTGTATGGAGAGTTACCTTGCATAACAGACAGTGTTTTTGGAGTGTCTAAGTCCCTACTGTCTCTGTATTGATTTTTTCTCTCAATGTTCCGATAGTTGCTTGTTCCACCAGAATATATTGCCCTCCTTTATCAGTTTATGTTTTGCAGAACTTTAGGAGCTAGCACATATATAGCCTATATTTAATATGACTTGAACTAAATGCCAGAAAGTGGCAGATCCGAAAAAAAAAACGAAAAAAAAAACATTAATTAGTTGTCAAATAGAATTTAAGTAAAACAGTTGGAGTTAATCACTGTAACATGTGGGTCCCACTGGATTTGACGTAACCATTGCTGGAGGTTTCAGTTCAAATGTGACATATCATTTGATTTGCATGATTTCTGTTTGAAGACGTGTTGGTTGCACGTGACCAGAACTGGTGACATAGAGCAATAAAACAACCAGTGACAAATCAAGTGTTACCCAAGATATAGTTATCACATATTTATTCGTTTTATGTTTGGGAAAAAGAAAACTTTGAAAGTTCCAATCATAGAAACAAGGATCCATGACCTGTAAATATCACCTTCTAATAGGTAACCCTTAATTTGAAGTACATTCATAATCATATATGGAAATGTGGCCCCAATGATGAGCTTCACATTGTCGACAAGAGACAGAAACTTTTCACCCCTGTAACTGGTGTATGGGAGGTGTTTGTCCCAGATGTTCAGGTCTGTTCAGCACAGCAAGAACAACATAACAATGTTACCCTCTAAGACATCTCTGTAATTGCTTACATCATCAAGTGTGTCTGCAACAGTGGTGGCTTTGGGTGAAAAACCACTCGTTTGGCAATTTGCATTGTTTTTGAGTTGGGAACTGGAGGTCCTAGGGTCATCTTGCTCAAAATGCAGTGGCAAAACAGAAAGCAGGAGCGTCATGTAATAGTACGACAAGATCTTGTGTGACACAAATAAATGGGACCAGACAAGGCATTGCGGGTGTTTTTCCTTTACACAAATAGAGATTCGATGGCATTCCTTTGTGGACGGCAGTGCTTTGAGAGGTCCTGATCAGTCTGACCGCCCCAGATTGTGCTTGACCATCCTCCTATTTCACTTCCATTCTGATGGTATGGTAAGAAGACACCACCAACAACAACTATAATTTGTGGTTCAGTCTGACGAAATATACTCCTGGTGTAGCCTAGGGACATATACAAATACGTATTAAGAAAATAACAAGTTCTTGCTTGTAATTTTGGACTTATTACAGAGATCACTTCGGTGTCAGCGGCATTCATTGGTGACAATATCTTGCCAGCAAGGTGGTACTGGGTTGTCTCTTAATTTGCAGTGCTCCCTTCTATAATCAACCAACCTATTTAAAATGTCATAATTGCAGGTAGGGGTACAATCATCTTGCATATAGAGGACACTTTCCCAGCAAAGAAGGGCAGGTGGGTAATTAGAATGAAAGATGCATGGACAGAGATCATGGACCACAAGCTTTCTGAACAGCAAAGATCACAGGTTGTCCACTTGTAGACAGGTGTAATGTGCCACATGCTTTAGTTGGAAGCTTGAATGTTCTGAATTAAAATGGCATTAGTGAAGCAGGAGATTCAGTACCAGTTGTCGTGTGAACATATAATGCAGAAACGCTATAGCCTATTGCTGACAATTGCTGTCTTGAATGTAGGACTTTTGTTTTATGCAGATACGTAATTCTATAGAAAGCTAGTACATGTATTCTCGTAGAACTATGTATTTGCCTGGTTTCTTTCTCTATTTCATTCACTTTGGCTTTTGAAAATGGGCTCTGTGTGGGAGCAGTTTGAATCATCCCGACAATTTAACCCTCAGGAGACCCACACCAATTTTTTTATGCACCCTGGGTACAATGGGCCAAGGGTGCACTGAGGAAAACTGGTAACGATTATTGACCTGTTACTATTCATGACAGAAAAAAAACCCCCAAAAGATAAAAGTGGACATCACTTGCAACACTGGACACTTTTTTGGAGGTTTTCAGTGGCAAAAAGTTACATGCCTGGGTATCCGTATTAGGTCCCTTATTAAGGACAGATGAATAACACTTCATTAATGTAATTTATATGATCCTTGAAAAGGTTGTAAGGAAACAGATATAGATAACCATTGTATCCTGCCTGGGGGTGGCCAATAAGACACTCCTGTGAACCTGTAGACAGAATCGCTTGACAACTGTCTCAGACATTCATTCGTTTTAGTGATTGCAATTAACTGAATGTTGCAGTGGTTTGGAAGCTACACCATAAAAACTGGGACAGTCTTCATATATGCCCAACACCTCTGGCCTAGATTCCCAGACCAAAAATTTTAAAAATTGCATTAAATTTCATCTTATGCAAGTGCAGATTGATTCGCTGTGCGCTCATATTGTTCAAAAATTGATTTCCAGTGACTGCATTTTGATCAGCTGATTAATGGAATGCAGTGTAGTCATTTATGTCTTTGATTCAAACATTTTGATGAAGTTGGATGTGAAATAATTGAGCTGTGAATTACAATTAGTGTGTCCTGTGCAATATTGCAAGTGGTCTTCGCTGACAAGTTTATGTACATATTTCTGATTTTTTATTGTGTTCGTAATTTTCTTTGCATTCTTAGGTTGTTTATGCACAATGATAATTTTCAGTACAAATCCAGTAGAATATTTTTTAGAGAAAACGCCAAAGGTTGAAGCCTATAGCACATTCCTGAGCTACTCTTACGACAGAATGACAACAGGTGTTTTTGAGCTGATATTACAGTAAACTCAAGCGCTCTTTATATGAGAGTGACTTAAAGCTTCTTACCAGTCCCAAAAGATCAGCAAGACCTAACCGAGCAGCGTTTTAGGTGGACGATAAAGTGAACAGAGAAAGTACATGGCTACAGTAACTTGTCCACTCTCGCTTATTTCAAAATGTGCACACGCCTGATTACAAAACTGACGGTGATTGTATGCACTCAAGTTGGGGCATGCTCAATGTAAAGAACTGGAGTACTTGAGTACAATAGACCACACTTTCTGCTTGCATACAATGGGCAAGGAATCTCGTCATTCCACCCCACTGAAGCTGAGCATCAAGTGCAGCATCCATTCACTCCCTTTTGGTCATGTTATTTTGTTCTCTCAGTAGCTCTCGGAAAAGCCCCATTTTCAATGCTGTGATTGTATGTTCTGTGGCATAGAACAAATTAATCCCATTTCTATCTGTCCCACATAGAATAATTGCATATGTGCAGATTTAGGTTGAATGCTTGGCCGTACATGTTATCATTCTCGTTCTTTCATTACCAATTTTTACCTGGCTGATGTGAGACTTCAAAAATTCAGTGGATGGATGGACTGTATTGTCTATGCAAACTTTTTGAGAGGTATGCCATGCCTGGTTAACGCTGACCACTGATTGGTCAGTGGAACTGATCTGCTGCATCTGTACGTTAAGATGTGAATTATTCAGTAATGTTGCAAAACCATTGCAAGTACATAACAACTGACAGTTGCTGGATTAAGATGGTGGTGTGTACATATTATTTGTCAGTGCTATCATTCTCAAGATCAAAAAGTTGTATAAATATTTATAGTAGTGGTGACCTTTACCACACCATACAAGGAATCTTTTTTTGGGGGGGGGGGGGGTAGGGGATACTTGGGCTACAAAGTTGATTGAAATATAGAAATAATTATAGAATCTTTTTTTCTTCATTGTAGCTTTGTGCATAATATGCATTGCAGTGGCTTCTGATTATGGACAAGTTTTGTTGTGTTTACTGGCTTGATGAACATATATATGTGTGGTACTGACCTGTTAGTAAGTTCACAGATTTTTATTGACTTGAAATGGAACCTGTTCAACTTTCTATGAATTAGTGAAGAAAGTACTTTCTGAGTCTGTTTCCTTTGAAAATGCCAACAGGATAATGTCTTGGTAGCATTTGCAGGCACAATAAAACACCATGTGGTAGGTAGGGCAGAAAACAACAAGGACGGGCTGTGCCCCAGAGATTTCAAGTCCCATTAAGGGGATGTGGCATTATCACATGGGTGTCAAAACACAGGCGTAATTCTACAAACATAGAGTCATCTGTGGAAGAATGGAAAGTTATTTGTGATGGGAAGCCTTTTGATGTTACCCAATGAAAAGGGGATAGTGGAACCGTTTTAGGGAGAAGTTACATCATATACTGAGCCACGTGGAGGATGTATCGTCACTTTGAAGGATTTTGAAGGCGTCTTGTCCACAGTGCATAACTTTCACAACTTCCTGTATGAGTTCCGTTGATGGTGATCTTTGTCGGTTCTTCCAAAAATTTATGGATCTGAATATCCTGTGAAGACAAAGACTCTGGAGGTCTTAATGTGTGGTAGATTGAAAGAAGCCAGAAAAGAAAAGACATTTAAATTCCATGATAAACAGGCCCTCAGCATTTACAAATTTAACATATTAGTGAGATTGATCCTGTTGAAAATTTTAATAGAATGTGTATCCATGTTATTAAGTAAGTACCATTTAATGCCTGCCTTTGCACAAAGGTTTGGAATTTAAATTTGTGTCTAGCAGTTTACGTTATGGTTTTTGAGACACCATAAACATTGCAGGGGGGCACTCTTCGGCTTGTTCACAACTACCAATATTCCTGCCATTGTACACGAAGGCATTCAGATCTGGGTTTTCTTTCACTGTGGTCCAGATTCTTGATCTCTATCTCATCTTGCGTTGAGTAATTATTTGTGTGGTGAACTTTTGTACACACTGGAAGCAGGTTATCAGTAAGAAGTACAATGAGAGGCGTTTACAAGTTCACAGATATCTGGCCACCTTCTAGACTTGTACTCAAATATATATACCATACATCAGTGCAGGTATTTTTTGTGTTGACGAGAAATTCTATCAAAAGACATTTGCCCATGCACAGAAAATTACTTCTTTCTTTTGCTGGAAAAAAATTATGCTTCAAATTTTGGTAAATGTGTTTGTGTCTGGTTAAAGTTTAAAAAAATAAGTACTCCCAGAGCTTGGGACAAGAAAATTGGTTTGTTGTGACAGACAGGTTAGAATGTGGAGATGACCAAATCAGAACATTTGTGAGAGTCAAATTCTGAACTGAAGTACATGTTAATGGTGTGTAATGGGATGTTCAGTGGCATGATCAGTGTCGTTTGATATGAATATGACCTTTGAAGGCCTCAATTTTCGCCTAATGTTTGAAATGTTACTGGAGTGGCTGTGCTTGACGTATGATTTGTTAGCGGGCCGGCAGCCATCGATGGTGGTTCTGGCATGACACCAGGACCCAGCAAAACAGCCATTGGTACCTACTGAGATGGAAAGGACTGGCAGAGTTACAGCTTTTCCACAATAGACTCTCTGGCTTTGATGCGTTTAAAGAACTTGCTACACATTTCACAATGACATCCTACCGTCCATCCAACTTTTAATGTCAAAATTGCTTTTTTTTCCTCGTAGCATTCATAGTTTTTTGTCTTTTTTTTTTTTTTTTTGCTTTTTTTACCTACATGGTATTGTACACTTATTTTTCCCCTTCACTGCATTACTTTTTTCTGTCAGGAGAAACAGCATTGAGAAAGAAGTTTGCCTGACAGCATGGGAGAATTCTTGTGATTTTATCACGCATGCAGAGGTACCATCAGGCAGCACATGTTGGGTACAGGTACACAATTTGGCAAAATAGCAGTTTTGAAGAATTAACTAAAGTTCTTTGATCTCGGAGCAAAAGCTTCCTCCAGTATAGAGTCCAGGAGGGGCATTTTTTCTCGTACCGACTGTCACTCATGCACATTTGAGAAGGACAGTAAGTTGCGAATTTTGACAAAGGCCATTATTTTCATGTGGCCAAATGACCTTGATCTGTTAAAATTACTCTGAAACCTCATTGTAATGATACTCAGATATTATTTATGACACAGCATCGAGGAACAGGAAGTCAAATTCCCGTGCTATTTGAGTTATTTATTAAATCTGATGTATTTTGCAGGGAACATAGTGTCATTTTAATGACATTTTGGTGGACATAGAAATTAAAAAAAAAAAATGTTTTGCGGAGAAGATATTAAACAAAAATAAAATACAAGCCGAAAATTCATGATTAAGAAATGGGACTTTCATGTATGCCAAAAGAATGCATATATTGTGTGCTTTTGTTTGTGTAGGTAATGATTTCATGTGGGTAAAGTTAATCCTGACTATGACCCATTAGGGCCCATAGAGGGACATTTATGAAGTTTGAGATGATATTCTATCAAAATACAAGCAAAACAAATATTAAAAAAACCCCACAAAAATTAAATAAGTATCAACTGGAAGAATACATTTTGGAAAAGAAATTGAAATACTTGGCAGGTTGTGTTTGGCTACATTGATCACACGTGCATTTATAAATCTAGGCCAAGACCATTAGACTTCATGCAAAAGTTGGGACTGAAGCATAAATTTCAAAGAGAGAAGGCTGCAAGGATTAGGAAAATTATAAATACAAATGAAATAAACTCATTTCAAGGAATTCTGCTGCCAACAATGTGATGGTTATACAGTTGAGGATATGGGATGAGCTGCAGAAGAACAAAATGAACAGAAAAAAAAAGAGTTGTAGTCTTGAGAGGCCCATCATAAAGGCAGATCGATACATGCTGATATTTGTGACAGGTCTGTGTTGCAGCCTGTGGCTAGCTGATTCACATTCAGCTGACTTAAGTGCCACTTTGCCTTCCCTCAGGCACAAAAAAGAAGAAAGAAAAGAAAAAAGAATTGCTGCAGTTGATTTAGGGTGATTGTGAGTCATTGGTCTCTTTGGAGAATCCAAATTTATTCCCATTTCAGCTGGGCAGCTGGTGCCAAAGGTTGCAAGTTCTAGTCGCACTTGTTCCAAACATGAAAAATACAACTGTGGGCCTTCTCAATGTACATGCCTGACAGAATAATTTGTGCCCAGTGCAGCCTTAACATTGGCTGAGCGCATTTGTCTTACGATAGGCTTTCCAGGTAAAAAAAAAATTACACCTGGCTAGTGGCTGTGTGTAGCTACATGTACGTTAGCAGGGTATATTACAGTTTCTAAGGTGATGAGTCCAGGTATCAATTGTTCATAATAAGCTCATTTGTGAATACTGTTTGTCAAGGCTGTCAAATGTGAGTGCATGATAGAGGGACTGTGACCAGTGTTGCACTGGTACCAAGTGGTAAGTTATAATCAGATGCCAGTTCATTTCAGTGTTGAGGCACACCGGAAGATGCAGAAAAAAAGCAAAGGAGGCATCTTTCAATTACTTGTAAATAGTGTAAAGGGTTAGTTGTGGTGTGTTGTGGGGGGGGGGAGGTGGAGGGGGTGCTAATTTGTATTTATATAATCTGTACTGTGTAATTACTGGCTAGAAAGGTTTATTGTTGCAGTGCCAATTGTGGAAATTTGTTGCTTATATTTAATACATGGCCATTCAAGAAAGGACACTGTTGTGAAACAAATTCAGAGTAAACACTGTAGGTGTCCAATATACATCATGTAGAGGTCTATGTAGGTTCTGTCCACTCAGAAAAGTTGGATTATATAAAATTAATTATGGAAAAATTACACTCATATCCAGATAATTTTGCCTAGAAAAGGCCAAATTAGCTGTCGTAAATGTAATTTTGGTGTCTGAGCGAGTAGCATTCGGTGCCCGGAGGTCTGAGACAAGTATACATATCATAGTCTCATATTTGTATAATGTGGTATGTGAAGAAAAATGTTAAACAAATTAACAATGAACTTTTACATCAGTAACAAATAGAGTATGGGAGACAGGTGTAGTTCTTTTTAAGTGGCAGGTTTTGACAGGGCTACAAGAAAATTAGTAAAGATGGGGATTTAATTGCATTTTTTCCAGGTATAATGTACAAATGTGGGGGGGGGGGGCACTGAGATTATTTATTACACAAGGAAATAATACTAAACCGGTGGACAATTAAATGATGCAGATGTTTGAGGGATGGAACTTGGTGAGCTGTACATAGCATGTGGTGATGCTGCTTGGGACAGTTTCTGCTTGTTGCGCCAACATACAGTTGATAGGGTCAGGTGTTCCCAGTCTACCTGTTCATGAATACCTGTCCCCCCATCCATCAGTGCACCACAGCTTGCTGCAAAAGACTCCCAGACCTACTGCTTTCCTTCTTTTGTATTCAACAAAATCATTTTGACACCAGACCAGTATTGCCCCAGGGTTCATCCGTGTTGTTGTCCGGGCCACCGGCTACTGCACAATTTCTGGCCTGTATAGGTGTCCGGAGATTGACGCTTAGGGGCGACTCCAGAGAAAGCCAGAGGCTCTAATTACTGGTTTGCTGCCTCCAACATTCAATCAGTTTTAAATGATATTTTAGGAAATTTCAAACTTTTTCAGTTTGACCTTTCAAATATGCCTTGATGACCTTCAGTTTCATCCCTACAGTTGTCCGACCTGTTTGTCAATGTCTGAAAATTAATTGAATAGAATCAGGGAACACTGCAGAAGGGGGTGGGGTGGGAAGAGACAAGAAATCTGAGTCAAAATAACAGACTGACATTTGAATGTAGAGCTTTATAAAATAAAGAAAAAAAATCAGGGAAATTGAGTGTCTAAAAATAAATTAAAAAAAAAAAGGAATGAGGCCGTAGTTGAAGGTGTATTCAGTTTTTGAGTGGCAGAATAGGAATGGAGAAGGAAACAGCTTGTGGTCTAACATTAATCAAGCATGCTGAAGCAAACTGACACTGTGTCCATTCTTGCCATGCTTGTAAGCTGTCCTGTGAGGAAATTCAATACTGGATTCAATTTTTGTATTGTTACCGAATCTAAAAAGCCCTGGTAATCTGCCATGGTAGTGTTGTCATAACACTGAGGTCTGTCCCTTTGTGACTTGGGCTGGGTCAATTTTTACTGAAATTGTTCGTGGAGTGTGTTGTGATTTAGTGGGGTTAAAAAAAAAAGCAGGTAACTGGAAAAAGTCCTCCTTTGAATTGGAAATTTGACAACTGATTATTCACATGTAAATGTTGGATCAAAGAACTCAGCAGCCAAAGTTAACTAAGCTAGTCATGGAATCAGTCACTGTGAAAATTTGGGAGGATTCTCAGAGCCATATGTGGACTGGTTATGGAAAGATAGGTGTTGCTACAAGTTTGCATTGGTCTGGGATGTTTATGATGGACCCCTCCACCAATGTGCTGTGCATAGGACTGACCATACTCTACTGCTTGCTAAGATCACCAGGAAGAGTCCAGAAAGTCCTATGCTCTTGTGTTATTTTACTAGTTATGGAGGACCACCCTTCTTGATAACCACAGGGCCAGAATTTCACAAAACTTTGCAAGAAGGTATTGAGAATTTTGTCAATTAGTTTTCTTTTTAAAGGAAGACAAGTTTAGGAGAATCTTTACGAGAATGGATTCTTAGATTCTGGCTGAAATTCTGGCCGTGTTCTTTCTGCGGCAGTAAAGACAGTCTTTTAACATGGGAAAAAGGCAGAATATTATGTCAGCATGTATATAAGTTAGACTCGCACATATTAGGTTGAAAGAAACTGTGCCATCCCAGTCTTGAAGTACCACTCCAGTATAAGATCACCTACTGTTTCCGACTGACATGTACTTTGTTCACAAGTACTTACATTGTTATGAATACCTCCTATGAGAGACCACCTGTCTTGAGGGACAGTAACCTGGTAATCCTAAGGGGGTATTTTTCAAAACAGGTTTCACAGTTTGGAATAAGAGAACTACATATATATACTGCTGGTAAAAATAAAGATGCCACTGCCCAATGTTGAAGCCAGGGGGTGGGGGGTAGGAGAGTGGCATCTTTTTATTGGCCCGTAGTATATATGTATAATGTGCATATTTTATTGGGTTTTTGTACTGGAGAGTATTCAGGTTGTATTAGTTAGTGTATGAAGATTGAGGTTGGTGGAGAGAAGGACGATGCTTGGTTGATGAAGCATATATATGGCAGCATCTGGTTAAGGAGAGAATCCATGGGTGTATTCCCCTGTATGACTAACGGTGTACCGGTCGCAGTTGCATCGGCTATATACCATTGCCATTGCCGGGGTTTTTACCTTGAGGCATGCAGTGCTTTAATGAAAGCGTCCAATGAAATGGGAGCGGCTAGTAACATCCTTTGATCACAGTCACACTTGGCAAAGTCCCTTGACTTAAAGATAATGGACAACTTTTTCTTGCTGCTTTCCCTGTCAATGCTGTATATGAGTAGACAAGACAAATGCATTCTGTGAGGTCA
This sequence comes from Hermodice carunculata, assembly GCA_964020975.1. Lineage (NCBI taxonomy): Eukaryota > Metazoa > Annelida > Polychaeta > Eunicida > Amphinomidae > Hermodice > Hermodice carunculata. The sequence goes on from OZ026619.1 coordinate 60,957,121, forward strand.
GAGGTTCAGATCTCAACAAATTGACAGACAGTAGAATCCATTTATGCACAAGTGTACATCTTGTTAATGAAAAAAGTCAAAATGAGTCCACCAGTCCAGGTGGTAGGGAGAACTTTAAGGAAAATCTGGCGGATTTTGGGACCTCTGACCTGGGAGAACAACAAGAGGTAGGCAAAGTCGAGGTTACACAGGCGAGGATGTATTTTTCCTGAGGGAAGTTAAGCTGAATGTGATAACACAACTAAAATACCCCGAGGACAAGGAACAATTTGTCATGAACAGCTACTTGCATGGTACAACATTTACCAATAGGTTTACACACTTGAGTGTACAAGAAACACAGTTCTGTATGTCGATGATGCGAGATAGATGGGCCCTTGTCCCACATCCACCGTGGCCTAGAAGCCAGGTGATGTGGCAGAAAGGTAACTGTTTGTAGGACACCAAGGTCATGTGCCCTGTGATGGTAACCACTGACAAGGGGTAATTAGCAGTGAAAGCAACCCTTAAGTTTCAATAATATATAGCTTACAAGGGCAGGGCGCAAATCTACCAGTGCCCTGTTATGGAATTACAAAAGTGCAAAGCATCAGAGTTGTTTACTTTTGACATGAGGGTTTGTCTGATCATGTGAGAATTGCTGGGTCACTTTCAAATTGCCACCAGGAAGGAAAATGTTAATTGCAGAGTGCCTTGACATTTGATACTGTTACCCATTTTCGAGGATCCTACCTCTAATAATCAGTCTTCCCACATTTCTGACTCAATAAAGGCAGAAGTGATGCAGATGTCGTAAATGTTCACCATCAATGATGCAAAAAATATCGCTGTAATATTCTAAGCATAAATCTGAACTTGAGTCTCACATAATGACAGTTCCCCAAGAACCCAGGACACTAAGAGGACTAATACGGTCAGTTGCTAAATTGGATCTAGTAAATCGGTGTGGTCACGTGGATGCCTTGAACTGGTATATTGTCATATTAACCCTCTGGGAACTGAGTCAACAGCATTCTGCAACACACACTGGACATAATGCACCTTTTGTGTTTCAAGGAAAACTGTTGACTGATCAGTTACATCATCGTTGCTGGAAAGTTACAGAGCAGACGACAAAGTTCTTTGATGGTGCATTAGCTTTGGCTAGTTTTAATGCAAAATAAAATGCTGTGTGCCAGTGTGTGGGCATTGGGTTCTACAGGATTAATAATTCTGTACAGCTTATTGGTGTTTGAAGGAGTCGGCCGGAACTGAGGTCGTTATGCATGCAAATGAAATTCTTATCGGTGTGGCGACAGAGTGGCGTCTTGTTCCTATTGTCTGTGTTCAGCTAATATTTGATGGGGATTCCAACACCTTCGTCTCTGCCCTCAAGTGTGAATGCGAAAGAGAAAATTGATTGTTAAAAAACATTGCAGTCACATTTCATGGATTGAATATGACAGTCAACCTACAAGCCTGTGAAACTTTTGACCTGTGAACCATTATATTCATATTTTGTTCTCGGGCCAGTCACCCACCTCAAAATGGTTTTAACTGCATAGATCTCCAAACCTCCAGAATTCCTAAGCTTAGGGGTGCTGGGTGGGCTTGACATACCACTTATTTATAAAATTTACCAAACAGAGTATCATTAAAGTTGTAAATTCAAAGTTCTCTTGGAGTGTAATATACATGTAGTGAAGTAGGTGGGCAAAGCTTCTTCTCTTGTCACAAGGAGTCTTTGTCATAGCAAAAAATCTAGACACCCCCACCCACCCACCACCCACCCACCCCGGTCCTGCCAACTTACTGGGTAGCAGATGTTTTGATCCCAAGTGCATGACTTCTTGTCATAAGAAACTGTGGTTCCTACTGAGAATTGAAATGGTTAAGTTAACCTTGCACTCACGTAGTCACAGGCAGTAATGACTGTTTTGCATTTATGAAAATACCCCTATGAATAAAAAATTAAGACCCCAGGTCTATAGTGTGACTGCCACATATTTAAGTTTGTTTGGTGTGACTCATGACCTTCTCCCCATAACAGAAATCAGAATGTTACCTGTGGATGTATATTATCTGTTGGGAATGTTGCCAGTAGGTATTTCCTGTGCACTGAAGAAAAATTGGAGGCGAAAAAAGAAGACAAGTTGCTGCCCTCGTTTTCCATGGTTATTTCGAGTGCATCTATTGTGTCACTTCATGTGTAAAAAAACCCACCCATTTCTATCTGTAATTTCACCTCCTTTTGTGGCTTGAGGAATGCTGCAATTCTGTTTTTTATGAATACAAAGGCCATATATTACAGATGAATAGATTTTTTTTCCAAACAAAAAAAGTTGAGATCAATTTGTGAGAAAAGGGTTACAAACTGTCAGCCCACAGAAAGAAGCTTATGTTGGCAATGCTTACCCATTTGGGCCCACACATATTTTAACTGTTACTTAATCGATTGTTGAAGTGTTTACTTTTCAGATTTTCTTGCCACATCAAGCAAGACCTTGCCATAAAAAGAAATTATGAAATGTATGATCGATGAATTAAGCAGCAATTGTTTGCCATTGTTGTCAATTATCCGCACTGTATTGACAAACCACTGTAAGACAGTTATTGAATTTAGTCCACGCTTGTTCTCTTTGCTGGAATTTGGCTTCTGGACTGCGGGTGTTTCCCCACCCATAATTGAACAGATGGATGTGTTGGTAACAATAGGCTTCCAGTGGTCACCGATTGGCTCTGGAGCAAAGTAAGGTTATGCTGTAAAAACATTGGAGTAAAGGTTACCAGCAATTGAAGATGAGGTGAGGCGATAATACTTCGGTGTAACAAGGTGATGTGTTTGGAGGGCATTTAGTACAGTGACTTTATGACATGACATGACTTGCACAAGTCTCTAAATCCAAACATTTCTTTCTTTATTTCTTATTTGTGGTTAAACTCTTTCAGTGCCAAGTTTTGGACTGAGTCAACAGCTTTCCTAGGCATGCTTTGCGCACAATGTGCCCAAAGCGTGCCTAGGAAAGGTGTTGACCAGGACTCTTACATTCTTTGGAACTATAGGCATAGCGGTACTTGAATGAGAAGTCTTTTCACAAAGAATATGAATGTAGCATCTTTATTATAATTGAGAGCAGTTCATCTTCAGTAGTTCGACTTTAGTGGCAGTTGGCATTGAAAATATCTTGAACTGATCTGTTTTCTATAAATGCTCATTCTACCATTAGAAGAACGCTAGCCAAGGTGGAGGAACAATAAAATTCACGGATATCGGCAATCACACATATATTTCTGTCATGCAAGGGCTCTATCCTTAGCAATGCCAAGGTGCTACACAGCTTAGTTCCAGCACGGAGATGACCTGCTGCTTTTGTTCCCTGCCAAAGATCAAGCAGTGCAAGCAAAATATGCTTAAGAAAGTACCGTAAGCAGTCTTCTCAGTCTAGCCATTCTTTGTTGTTCATGTGGGAACATTTTGACACAGACCTATACTTTGTGGTAAGTCTTGGTGAAAGTGACTTTTCATGGACACTAAGCAACCATTGGTATTTTTTAAAAAAAATTGGGGGGGGGTTCTAAGAAACTTATGTGTGAAAACTTGTACTGAATGTAGCAATTTCACATGGGTAACAGATAGTACTTACAGATGATGTTTTGTATCTCGTATAAAGAGAAACTTAAACCCAAATCTGTAAGCCCAAGTATTATTTGAACACTATCAAGTCCAGTGTTCCAAGAGCAAAGTCCTACTCCGTACCATTCACTGAAAAACTGCATAGTTCTCAATCAATATAACAAATTATTTTGTGTAAGGAACAAATCATATTCACAAAATTTGAAATTTGGAAGAAAGTTTCAGGCTTTACTAGCTTTCATGTAAAATTAGGTCAGCAGGAAACCAAGGGCAAGACTTGTTTTGGTGTCGTTAATCATATACCATCTTGGCAGCCTTCATGTAATGCAAGGTAGATGGAAGAAGCAAGAGTTCTGCAGACTGTCACTTTTTTGACAGTGTTGATCCTATTAACATGTTTACTGTGAAAAATACAATCAAATGTTCATCATAGCTTTGACACATTGATCGAGTAGATTTAGACCCACCTGTCAAAATACAAGACAGTGAACCCTCATCAGAACACACACATACAGACATTGAAATAATTAACGTAGTTTTGAGTGATTCAAATTTTAAATTTCTTTCCCGCTTGACTTATTTATGTGACATAATAAGGTATTTGACACATTTGGGGGGGGGGGGGGGGGACAGCGGGTGTCATTGTTTCACTGTGTGCAAGCAAAAGCACTGAAGTATGAAAAGTAGGTCAGTGTGACCTATATACTCATTCCACACAGACACATTGCTCTCTGAACGGACATACCAAATATGACCAGAATTCATACACTGGAGTATCAAAGGTATATGCTAATATATGTTTTTGACCAATTCAAAAGATTAATCAGAAATTAATGAACTGATACAGAGTGTCAGTGATACAATACAAAATAATATTTACCTCAGCATAAATTTTAAAAGTCTGTAACAAACCATTTGTCAGATTCATCACTGATGATGTACACCAAGGGGCATGAAACTAAGAGCTCTGTGACTTTGACCCTCCTAAGGCCAGATGACCTTGTGATCTTTGCCAAACAAATTTTGTCAGTCCAGGGAGGACACCAGGCAAAGGCCTCACAAAGATCTGTTTCATATTTTCAATTTATTCAGGGAAAAAAAAACTTAACAATTTTGTTCATGATGATATATACTTGGCTGCACAGTCTGGTTCTTTTTTCTGTCTTTAAAAAAAAAAAGACAACACAAACGGAACAGCCACCATGAAAAGAGAATACATCACTCTTATTTGTACCCCTACATTTCTTCTTTTTTTTTTTTTTGTTTAAATGGCACATGGAATACAGAGTACTTTTACCTTTAATCTAAACCTGTAAAGAATTCTGTGCCTGCAATTGTTAAATTGTTCTCGACAAATTTGTAAGCCCAGAGCACCATGGTGGAGGGATATATTATTTCCATAAGCTATTGGTCCTGTGTTTGTCCATACACATCGCCTGTTTGAGTAAGTTCATTTGGCAGCCCTGCCTGGGTAAATCCGTGTGATTGTCTTGTCTGGGAAGGGCCACCTGATACTCCCATCAGTTTTGTATCAGATTGAAGAACTTGCTATCAAAAGCAGCAAGAAGCCTTCAAAACGTATCTTTATCAGGTAAAGCTATACAGGCTGTAAATTGGCAGTTTGCTGTGACTCACTTTCATAAAGTGATGACCCAATTAAATGCCGAGACAATATGAGAAAACTTGCAACGTGTTGGCATGTTGAACTTGCAGCTTGTTGATATGTCATTAACTACTAAGGTGATCACATTCCTCCATTTTGTTAGAACTGCCAGAAACAAAGGGCTTATACACCTGAAAACACAATCCATCTGTCCTAACTTCAGTTGCCATGCAGTTGTCAAGATCATGCATATTCCTTCCCTATATTCCGTACCTTACCTGCACATGGAAAGTGTTCTCTGTGCAGGTTTTGTGGCTGATTTAAGGCCAGCAGAGGCACAGAGGTGCACGGCAAGGTACGGTCAAACATATGCACATAAGCAGCGCCTCAATTTGTCTGACATATTGCCTTATTCAACAAAATTCTTTGTGTCTGTTTACTCAAGGGCTATTTTGACGGCAATAATAAGAAATACATTCAGCATATTTACTTGTGTTTTGTTTGGCTACAAACATGGACTGCGTTCCAACATGGGTTCCGAATTGGTAATCAGACTCCGTCCGTCTTTGGGACAGACAGACAAAAGCATTTGAGCAGAGACAGACCTGAATGCCGTTTTGTGTGTGTATTGAAATTCTAGTAGATGGCTCTTTCACTAGATTTGCTAAAGCACAACAGAATGAACTGAATGTAGAATTGAGGCTTTGTGTAGCTGACAATCTCTTGCGCCTTTCGGGAGCTCATTTACACGGATTCCGCCAGTGAAGAGACTGAGCACTGAGCCTGTGTTGCTTTTCTTGGCTCTGCAACAATCTTAGCTTCTGGTCACAAAAACGGGGAGGAATTTTGGGGGTACAGTTTTTATTTTTGACACACGGGTGCTTGTCTTTTTCGGAATGACACAGCCAGCGAAAGAGAAATTCATAGTGTTGTGGGGTCACGTAGGTATGGGTATGCTGTTTTAGAGACCAAAGCAACATTACCCAAGAGCTTCTTCTGCTCACTCAAAATTCCAGCTCTGTTTTGAAGAGGACAAGTCAATTTTCCTGCTCACTTCCATTGGCCAGCTGAAAACCTAAATATGAGACACTTGGGTGGGGTTCAAGGTTAGGGTTAGTGGGAGGGGGGGTCTGTTGTGACATGTCAGCTCAAACATCAATAAACATCCATGTTCAACACAGGCAGGGTACAAATCCAAATACCATATTACTGGTATTAGGCACCAATGACCCATGAAAAATGTTTTGAATGTTAGCTTCCAAGTTTAGACCTAGGGTTTTTAACATTATAACACTTTTTTAAGTATTTGATGGTAAAAGTTGAATATATCATGTAAGTTTATAATTTTTTCAAGACTTACTCTGTGTGTGGGGTGGGGTGTGGGTTAGGGGGGGGGAGGTTAAGGGTACCCAAAAGGGCTATCACTATCATTGAGGTTTTAAACCCTTATGTGCAAGATTTGAAAAAGAGTGTTGACAAGTTTGCTTCCGATTTTTGTTTCGCTAAGCTTGTGAGGGAAGAGTGGGGGGGGGGGGGGGGGGCTGGGGAGAGCACAAAACAAAGGCTGCTGACCAGTTCTTACTCAGGTGTGGAGTTTCCCCAGCATCTGTACTCAAATGTGTTCTGGTATGAAGGCAATAAAGTTCAGGCAGGATTTTGTTTCAGTGTGACACAGATCAGGATTAGGAAATATTATAGACCGCCTGGTTGTCTGGGGGACACCTTATGGAGACATCTGGGCCCATCATTTTTATGGTCCTGTCACTTTCAGGTGCACTGATTAAGTGGTCACTACTAGAGCCCCTGCATAGTACACATGTATGCTTGTCAGCCAAACAGCATCAGATTTTGTTTCAGGTGAATGTGATTCATGGCTGGTGAATATGCTTGACTTGGTGAATAAGTGTGGGCCATTTGGACAAACCCAAAGCTTGCTCACAGTTACCTCTAGAAGATACCAGAACACCGGTGTGAATGGAGGGCTGCATAACAGTACAGCAGCACAAAGACCAGAAGAAAGAATTTAGTCAATATAGACAGCTTATGTTATGGTACACATCAAGCTCGTGACCTACCACAAAATGTCCAACAATGAACTTTTTTTACCCCAGTGTGTCTTGAATAGCACTGTGATGTGGATCCGGTCGGCAGTTTTATTCAAACCAACATTTACGGCAATCCGTCTCCTGCATATTGCATTCTTTGGTGTCTGAGGGGACAAACGAGCGTACAAGCAAAACACTTCTGTGACAGTTGCAGGGAATGATCAAGTAGGGAGCAAGGGTAGCGGTGGCTGCCGGCGTGCTTTCTCTGTGACAGCCTGCTCATCAGAACGTTTTTCTGGGAGTGTCACTGTATTTTAAAAGAATATGTGGAAGTTTTGAAGGAATTGTAGGGCTTACCAGTTCACCCTATCAAGCCCAGAAGAAGTGAAATTCCAACTGGGGCAAGACAGGTACATGCCCTTGGGCAAGCATAATTGCTGCAATGAAGTGTAACCATGGCCATGTGGCTTTTGCTCAGGGAAACCAAACCTGAAACATACAGCTGTACAATTTTTCCTGTTCACCAATACACAATACTGTAAAGTGTATTCCTTTTGATTTTTGCAAAAATAAGAATATGTTTAAACCAAAGAATTTAACTTAAATAGGAGGTATTCAAATCAAGCGGTGTTGACTGCAGACCTGCTCTGGTCCCCTCAGTTGTTGGGCAGTGGAGCCATGCCTCACCATAATGGGGGCATTTCCATACCTGTCAAGTCTCCCCCATAAGGTGGTAGTCTCCCACTTTTTCACCCAAATTTTTTTGTTTTATGTGCAAAATTTTGCAGATTTGGCAGAATCTTCCCCATGAAAATTTAGTATTTTCTATTATATTCTTTGTTGAAATACTAATCTCCCCCATGGATTTCTCAAATTTACAAAAATCTCACTATTTTGAGGTGTGGAATGTTGACAGGTATGCATTTCGACTACTTATGTGACTTACCCATCCAAAAATTACTTTCTCACCAAACAGATGAAATTTTCTTTGTGCTTCGTATCTTGTGTGTTTTAAATTTTAGTGAATGACTTTTCCTTTAAGTGTTTTGCTTTCTCAAGGTGTTACTTTTATCACTGAAACTCATTTGGCCTGGCTTAATACACAAATCTGCCCTCTGTCTCTGTCAAGTTCCTTACTGTAGCCCAGGTAGCAGCACAGAATCCCCTATTATGGACTAAACCCAATATTTGATCAGTTCACTATTTTTTTTTTTTTTTTTTTGTAGTCAAGCAAGACACGCATGGAGTTCAAAAATCATCAACCCAATTGAAACCTGACAGTAAAATTAGAAAACTCGGCCAGTGGATTTTTTAAACTCATGTAAATATATTTTATGCATACATGAAAATTTCCTTAGTCAAACTGAAGAAACCTTGACAATTGGCTGATGGTATGTGTTAACAGTTCCAGAGAAAAGACCAAGGGTCCCCACGTCCACACTCATTGAGATGAAGCCGCAAACACGGGCTCTTGTAAAATGTGATAGGAAGACCCTCTTCCAATTCCACCTGAGATGGAAGCCCCTGAATTATGGAGTTCCATTTCTCATTTTCCCCACAGTTTTCTCAACTTGAAAATGTACAGATATTTGTTTTCTCTCTTACATCAGTATATCTTCGGCATAAAAGTCATTTCTTTTTATGTATAAATATTTTTGGTGCTAGAAGTGTTACTCTTTCATTTCTCCTAAGAAAAAAAAAATTTGTTTACCAGTTTTGGTGTTTCTGCTATTTTTTTATTTTTCTGTAAAAACAGTTAAACTAAGGTTGTTTTGATGAAGCAAATAAAATTCAATTTCCTAACATTTCATTATTCTTAATAGTGCTATGCAAATGGATACTTCAGGAAATTAATACACAGTTTAATTTTTTATGATTTCAAATAAGAAGTCTAGTGACGATAATAAGGATATGTTTGCAGCAAAGTCACATTTTCTGTGTAAAGTGCCGTAAAAGTGTACCAGACCCTTAAGCCAAAACCACTGTTAAATATTTGTTTTACTTTTGAGAATAGAAAAGAATACAAAATTGCAGAAAAGTGACAAGCACATCTCCATTATGTTAACCTTTGTATGACCTTGACTCACAAAAAAATCTCTGCATATTCCTATTTTAACTGTGACAGATGAAGATAACATGCCAGTTTTTTGTTTTTTATGTTTTTTTTTTTTTTTTTTTTTTTTTTGTGGAGAGTTCTTACACAAACAGAGGCCCATTGGTGGCTTGTCCTGTTTTCATAACATCCACAGTACGAAGTCGAACTTAGCAATGTGTGTGCATGCATTATAAGATCCATGGCTGGTGAAGGTAGACACAGCCAAGACAGCACTGGTCGTCTTGTGATTAGTGCGAGCAAATTACCTTGCGTGCAGAGATAGTTCTTGAAAAGGTGCAGAGCGAGGTTGTCATATCAGGTTTCAGCAGTTAGTTGACCCTCCCATTGTTGCGTCAACCCTGGAAGACGGGGCATACTTCTGTGTTGGGATGCCTATTGTATGCCCCTCTTGTGGAGTCCTCACCTTAAATGACCTCCCTGTAAAGGATGTGTCCCAGCACACAGGAACCAGAACCATGGGGTTCCACAGAATTGGTGCAACTTTCCTTCATGAAAAATGCATTTTTCAACCATTGGAGAGTCTTCATCCATGGTATGTCTGCCACCTGAATGGTATGTTTGACGGAAACAAAGAACATTCCATTGCTATGGAAACAAAGCCTGTGTGTCTTAAGGAGTTAGAGTCTGTACAGCACCAGGTGTGAGAGTGTGACGAGAAAAGCTGTCAGATAATGGCACATTTTTTATTGTGACAAACAGAAGCAGTCAGTAGTTACGACACTGGACACTCTCCGGTCATTTTTAATGGGTAAAAGTTGTATGCTGATGCACCAGTGTTAGATCTCTCAGGGTCAATTAAAAACACATGAATGTATATGGGTCACGTGAAAAAAGATAGAGCACACACGAGAGAGAGAGAGAGAGAGAGAGAGAGAGAGAGAGAGAGAGAGAGAGAGAGAGAGAGAGAGAGAGAGAGAGAGAGAGAGAGAGAGTCATAAACACTCATAGCAGAGCTCTACAGACAATAGTTGGTGAGATACAAGTCTGTGCAGGGATGAGCAGCTCTTTATAATTGGGGTGGTTACTACTGTTCCCTTGAAACTGCCAAAACCTGGTGAAAGTTCGGCAGATCTTGAGAGTCATTTACGGGGAGCATAAACAAATATAATAGTGGTGTCACATAAAAGAGAGGAGGCATTTATGTGTTTCTGCCCAATTTAAAGATGATCCCCTCCTTTACATGTGTCTAGCTGGCCAACTTCAGTGGTCTTACCTGCCCTGATATGTGTGCTTCATTAGTCCACTGATTGTGCCTGTAATTATGTCTCATTTAGCCCCAAATGGGGTGCCCCGGAATTTGGTGGAAATATGCAGTGGGGTGCCTCTTTGGGGGTTTAACAAGTCCATGTCATATGGAAGTTGACGTGTTCATCCAAGCATGCTGGCTAAAGTGTATGGAGAGATTAGACTATCTCCCTGAGTCTCACCACCTTGCTTTTTTCAGTGGCATCATTATACTTGATCAAAAGATTGTGAAGTGCTGTTTAGGTACTGATAAGGATAACCTGAAAAATCTCTAAAGCCATATTCACACTTTTCCCTTGGAAGAATGCGACCTGTCTTTGGGCAAAGAAAGAATTTCTTGACATATTCTCCCGGTGTCTGCTGAAACAACCTAATTGGATGATTTGTGCCTGGGAAAAAAAGCATGTGGATGTCAACTTTCAAAGGAGAGCTGTACTACTTGGTAAATTTGCGGTAGGAAAATATTTAGCAAGGCAGAGTTAGCACAGATCGGAAAGGTGACCTAATTGTTAAATAAATAAGTTACTAAGTAACAAAGAAGGTTTGTTTTCTGTTGTTTATGATGGAAATTCTTTCGTTGACTGGTTGTCTGGTGGGATTAAGTAAAGAGGATTGGTCAATAGATATAGAAGGATGGAATGTCTCTGATGCGACCACACTGAGCCATGTCCCGTATTGTACCTTAAAAGTGTCCATCACCTTGGTTGTGTAGGTAATGCTAAATAAATTCAGGTTTGTGCTCTAAAATACCTTCCAACAAAATGTTGCTTGGATTACTGTTAATTGCTTTATTTTAGTCATTTCTATTTTCTTATTAAATCCACAAATTCAAAATTACAATGAAATGATGAGATTCAATTGGTCTTTTTATTTTGACTCAAAAGAACAAGTGATTTTTTATTTAAAAGTGGGCGCATTATGCGGTCTGCATAAAGTGATTGGTCTTGTTAAATTATTTATTGCAAAGGAGCAATCCTAACTGTCACCAAAAAAAAAAAAAAATTGAAGAAAACGCTATCTATGTCCTGTATCCATGTGTTAATTGGGGAGGTTGGTTCGCTTTGGTGGATCTTGTCTGACAAAAAAAAAAAAAATCCGCAACTTCCTCTTCATGTCCTTCACATGTTTCTCTCATGAAAAAGCATGTATACTGGTTATTGAGTACAGAGCACTTAAAAATTTATATATATATATATAACTTTTTGTTAGATATAAAAGAAAGGGAGAAAAATCTATGGAGCTATGTTTGCTTTCTACAGATTAATATAACCTGTGCTTAAAGTCAAGGTGGTCAACATTTTATTGACTCAGTGGAAATGAACCAAGTGTTAGCTGGGCTGGTGTTGGGAACGACATAGTTGTTGCAAATTTGTACAAGTGATGACAAGTTGCAGTCAAACGAAGGTTTTAGTAGCCACAACCATTGCATAACCTTTGGAGAAATCAATTTCTGGTGGGTCGCATATTGGAGCTCACAATTTAATATTGAAAGAAAAATGGAGTAAGTATGGTGGAAGGAAATTTGTCCTACTAAATTGACAGAAAGAAACTGAATATTTTTAACAAAGTCCAGAACATGTCTGGTGGCCCAGCAAGAAATTATAATGCCTAAAACCTACCAAGGTCAGTAGGCCCACAAGTATTTGAGGTGTAAAAGTATAGTATGATGAAGATGTTGGCAGATAATTTAAGATGGAGTGATGAAGTACCTGGAAAACTCTGTCATGGGTGAGTGATGTGAACATCACTTTTCTGGTACTTAAAGATTTGACATTGCAATAATAGGGTCAGCTTCCTTCCAGATCAGGGTCACAGATCTTGGTACTTTGTGAAGGTGAATTGAATTTGACTGGCATTCTGCTGAAGTTTATAGGGATACAGAGTATGAAACAGAAAAAAAAAGGAGGTAAAAAATTGTGGCATATTTGGAGAAACGTTTAAGCAGGTGCTGTGTCTGGTGAATACATTTGCGCCTACCATATAGCTCCCAATGGCACCCCTGAGTTCTTACAAAATTACCACAAAGGTAATCTTCATTTGGGATGCATGTTTTGCATACGGTAAATATAATACTACAAAAAGATCATGGATGATTAAATGTAGACTGTTCAGCTGTAATTTTCATTTTTTATTGGATCCCGGCAAAGTGGGGGTACTTATTGGAGCAGAGGCATTCACTGGGATGGATTCCATAATGCTGTTGGCAGCAGTTACTGAGCTCTGGCATAGACAGGTGAACACAAGCCACCAATGGAATGTTTACTTACCCACAAGCCGACACACCTTTTGAAGCATTGGGGCAGTTGTTGGATCAGCTTAATGAGATATACATGTACAGGATTGGACATCTGTGCTGCTCGACAGTGGGAAATGGTAAACGCAGCATTGTGATCTAATTTTGTGACTTCTCCCTACATGTAGTTGTTTGGTTAATGCCAGTACTTCAAAGACTTGACAGAATTATAGACATACCTGTGTTTAAGGCCTTATGTCTCCGTCAGTGCGGAACGCGTTGTTTCAAAAAAAAAAAGAAAAAGGGGGGGGGGGGCAATGCAATTGAAATGTGTTTAGTGTGCAGCATATGGCCCTTGGTGAAAATTGGAGAAGTTTTTTCAGGAGCAACATAGCAATTTAGGTGTAGAAGGTCATGGAATAAAAACATGTATCAGAGAGTCAAAACCTGCAACTGTTTCCTTTAAGGGTCAAATCCAAATTACAGTTCATGCAATTTTCAGTAGTTTGTTAGCTTACAAGTATGTCTGGGGAAGTTCATCAACATACAGGCAAGGGGTCAGGTCTGGAAGGGGCTGTATTTTGTAAAAGTGGAGAGAGGGGAGTGCACAAAAGAAAAGCGTTAAATCAACTAAACAAAACAGGAAATGTTGAGGTACTTGATAGATGCATGGGCCTTCAGGCTAAAGCCATAGCCATTTCTTTGACACAAGTAACAAGTTACAGGGGTCATTTATGTACCCTGTTTGGGGACATCTGTCAGGACCAGGCAGAGATATGGAATCCAGATTATTAGAAGGTTAAAACTTGGACCAAATCACACCTGCTTTTGCTACATGTGTCAGGACAGTTTAAAGAATTTTCAAAGATGCATTTTATCATAGTGCACTTCCTGAACTAAAGTTCAGTGGCAAAGTATGGAGAACATTAGGGAAATTGCAACAGTGTCCAAAATAAAAAGTCATGCTCAGTGATGTCAACCATTTATTTGAAGAATCTGAATGTGTAACCTGGGTCTGCATTCCAAGTGATGTCTGCAAAATACAAGCCGCTTGTGTCACTGACTCCAGTGTTCTGAGGGATGATGCTTGGGTGACTAGGAAAGGCATTTTTAGAGGAGTGTGTCTTGGGGGGGGGGGGGGATTGGGAGTGGGGGCCCAGAGAACTGATCCAAACTTGCAACAACTTCACCTGTGTAGTTATAATTCATCATCGTGCTTGAGAGTCAGCTTACAGCTTCTGAAGCCAATTTGGTCATGGCCACTTTTCCCAACAACAGTTGCACATATGAATGGTCTATGTTTGTGGGGGAGGCTTCATCCAACGGCAGTGCCGATTTAGAATCTTAATTTTCATACCTTTAAAAAAGTGTTATCAAAATTCTGTATTATTAAAAGAACAAGTTTATGCATTTGATGTTGCAATTCAAGCAGGTTTTTACATTTTTTATTAAGGTACGAAATGCAGTGGCAGACTACGAGTCCTCCTTCTGTTTTGGTTAAGCACATACATCTCTTTTTGCCCCCTCCTGTGAATGTTTTGCCCAATTTGCAGTAGGAATTGGCAGCTGAACGGTGCACTTGCTGGTGTGAAAAAGTTGAGCATGCCACACTCCCCCGTTTTTTGTCTTAACCTTTCAGTTGGAGCAGTTGGAAAACTCTTGTCACAGTTTGTTACTTCAGAATGACCTTTAGCCTGCTCCATTTTGCAGCCTCTGAAGTACTAGGTACAAGGCTGGCCCATGTGTGTTCCAACTGAAAGACAAACCAAGAAGTGTGGAGAGCATTGACAGATAAAAGACTACTTATTTTGTCAGCTGACAACTTCTTTCCTGTGCCAAGTCTGAATATTTTTCGCTCAATTAGCTGCAGAATGTGCCTTTAAAGTCAAAGACAGAGGTGGGGTAATATATCCAGTGGCTGTCTCTTCAGAATGTCATGCAGGCAAACAAAGCAGATTTTGCTTGCAAGCACAGATGCTCAAAAGATGGTGAAAAACAGAACTGCATACACACATGCAACACTGTACATGTACAATGTTGTTTGCTTTACGCAAAACAAAGCAAGCAGAAAGTCTTTGAATTATGTCCATTGACAAAGCAGCAGAGAAGACAGTCATGAGTTGAAATGTGGTATTTCCATAATTCTCTAATACCATATTTCTTTTTTGCCACGATTCTTGACCATCATGATTTTCTATTGCTATGATTCTGCATTGCTGTAATTCTGAATGCTATGGTTCTCAACAGCCATAATTCTCATTTACCGTGATTCTCAATAGCCATGGTTCTCTGTTACTGTGGTTCTTCATTACCATGGTTCTATTGCCATAATTCTCCATCCTTTCCGTGTTAAAAGTGAAGTAAACATGTGCAACTGTGGTCCCTGAATTGGGCACCAGCTATTCCAATCAGACTTAAGTCTGCCTTATGTGTGACCCTAGTTTGGCCATACTGTGGTCTGCATTGCCAACATGCTTGTTACCTGTTGTCTGGAGATACCTGTAAATGTATTGTGATCCCAGTCGAGGCTGTTGTGTCAGGCTACTAGTTTTGGAGGGAAGGTTCATATTTGTACATATGTCAGTGAGTACCCTTTTAAGAGAGCTAAAATAGAAATGAAGGCTTAATGGTGCCACCCAGGAAGCCCCACCTGCACCACCACTACTGTGTCAGTTTGTGCAGACAGTTGGCTTTCAACTGCAGTTTCCAGTGGCCCGAAGAAGCAGTAGTGCTGGGGAGCAGTCCCATGTAAACATGAAGAGAGGCAGTATGCAACACAGCAGCTGAGCATGTGATACTGGTCAGCAACTGGCACTCATGACACCACTCTTTCAGTGAACTCATCACAACAGAAGGGGAACTCATCTGAATTATAATATGATTCCAGATCAACCCTAGGGACCTCACATTGGTGGCTTAAAGCAAGCATGGTCTCAAAGGAGGGACTACTGCCTGTTGAAATAAACCTATTTTACCTTTGCAGTGGTCCCTCTTTTTGAGAGACCACCTGCTTTATGTGACCTTTGTTGAAGCTACCCTGGGGGTGGTCGTTTAAAGGACTATATTATATAGCAACTTATAGTGCTCCCTCTTTATAACACCCCTCATTACAAGGCGGCTTCTGATAGTTGTAACACAGTATCTTGGCTCCCACTGAAATAGTTTTCCAATTGCTTCTATGCTAAAAATTCATCTGTTATACAGCAGTTTTGCTATAACACGGTATACTCTGTGGACCCCAACACCAGTGTTATAAACAGGGAGCACTGTATTTTCATATGTATAAATTTTCAGTCTTTGCATTTTAGGTATTTAACTGCAGTTTTGATTTCAGCATGTTGGACATTGTACATGTTAAACCTGTGCAAAATACCATTTTATTGTGTCTTTTATGTTCACAGTTTTGTTCCGCCAGTGAAATAAGTGTAAACAGTACAGCAAAATTCAGTGAATTTACAGTACTTTCTTGCTGAAGGAGATATGCGAAGACACTTGAATTCCACAGAGTCACTCATGTGGCCACAGGGAGAAATACAGGTACTTCCAAGTACAAATGTTTTGCAGTTATGTTTTACTGGCTGAAAACTCGTGGGGTATGTTTCTGTTTGTGCTTTTTCGCATTTAACAGCTTCTACAAAGCGATTGTTATGGTTATTAAGGTATTTTCCTGAAATCTCTCCAGGATTTCCTGTGAAACTTATTCAAGTGCAAGAACTTCATTAAGAAGTGTAAAAGCCGTTGTTGTCATTTCATTAGGGTCTAATCCCAAGGGGGATGGACTTGTGTGTATTGCATTAGCATTGGGCATGCCAATGTAGAGTCACCATGAAAGGGCTCTTGTCTCTTGTTATTTTTAACCCTGAATTTGCTGCTAAGGTCAAGGTCAGGCTCTTTTTATCTTTTTGGTGAAACTCTGAAGCATAGGGTGCATGTATCTAGCAGCACCTGGGAAGATAATGTTCATTGACTGAGCCTTTGAATGGCATGGACGTAAATTGAACCTTATCGAGTCCATAAAATATAAGAAAAATGTTTCATGATAGAGCTTATATTTTTTTAGGGAAAGTGGGTAATGATAATGAGGTGTGGAGCAGGTAGATGTAAGTGAAGGAATAAGAGTGAACCTATGTGTTCCAAGCGACTTGGAACAGGATATGTCACAGATGATAGAGCCAGGATGACACAATTATTTTGTATGGCTGGGAGTATATCATGAATAAATTTAGCCTCAGGGAGGATTAATAGATTTATTAACCATCCCACATCACAAACAAGATAGGACTGAGCATTGTGCTGGGGTGAGACTATGGTTGGCCACTTCTGGGGAGTTTGAATAGAAGTATTTTTGACCACCATGGGGGTATCAGAGACAACAGTTTTCTGAAAAGCCAGAATTTGTGGTTTGCAGGGGGGAACAAAGGCAAGTAAGCAGACTCCTGGGGTTAAGAGTCATCAGTATTTAAGTTAGGTGCTCAAAATTAAATGAAACTGTGATGCCATCATTTATGACTGTTACTAACTGTTTGTCTGCATAGTTATGTCGAAGTTAATTATTAATAAAAGGAGGGAGAAAAAAGTAAGCCAATTGTTGTTTTGAAGAGAAAGTTTTGCACGAACCTGCAGTCGCTCAGGCATGACTCACCCAATGACTTCCAGATGCCTGACTTCCCAGGTTGTACTTAAAGTAATTAACGAAGACTGCCTGACACAACCTTTGAAGCAGAATAATCCAATCTGTGAACCGTAGAAAATAATCAAGACACAACAGGAAAGTGGGTTGGAGAACGCCTGCTCAGATGTATGGATTGGCAGATTCTTGATTTTGTAGGTTACAGTAAATCAAAATTGCTGCATACAATTCCTCAAAGACCAGGCAAGGTAATCGGGTACTTTTCATAAAGCCGATCATGATTCCAGGACAAGAAAGTATGCCCGTCTGTCACTCCCAGTTGATTCAGGTGTATGTATGCATACTGACCTATGTTATTCACAGTCAATATGTTGAGAGACTACCTGGTAAATGAGACCGCCTTTTGTTGGTTGAACAGTCAGTTTCCAATTGGGGTCTATATTTTTCATGTTAAACCATGTACATACATGTATACAGTCAGATTTATCCCTTGATTAGCTCAGTGGGCATAGGCCTATACCAAAAAGAGAGAGAAAAAAGAAAAAGAAAGAAAAAAGATTAAAGTGAAATGGTCTTCAAGTGCAGACCTGTCTAGAGTATTAAAAATTCAAGCTTAGCTAAAAATGAAGCAGGATAAAAGTGGAATGTCTGGCAGTGTTTCTGTTAGGATTTTTTTTTTCAGGGGGTCACAAGAAGGGAATTCAGGTGAGAAAACTAGATTTTTACCAATTTTGAATGTAAGTAAACAAGACCTGTGACCCTTTAGAATTTTCTGAGTGGGTATTTGAGGCTTTGAAAGGGTAATATACCCCAATTTGGGGGTTAACGGAAACACTGTGTGGTATCATTCCCGCTCCCTCCCTCCACCTTGAAAACTGTATTAGTAAGTATTTGAGAGTGGGGTCATTAATAGTGGGTAATACCATAAATACAGTGTAAGGCAGGAGGTCAGAGGTCATGTTTACATTAGGTGCACATGTATTCAGCACTTAAGTGGGGTCTGCATGAAATCAAATTGCGGTGGGGGGTAGGTGGGAGTGATAAGGCGTAAGAGTTCTAGTGCAATCTGTGTACCACATTAATCCAAGCCTTTGAAAACTCTCTTCCACTCTTTCAATGCCACTGTGACTTAGGTCTAACTACTTAAGACAAACTGCGCTCAGTTATAATAAGGGTGTTAGATTTCGTATTCCTTGTGAAGAGACCTTTCATTCAAGCACCAGCATGCCTATAGTTCCAGAGAATATTGATGGTCCTGGTCAACAGTTTTCCTCAGTGTGCTTTATGTGCAATGTGCCCAAAGCATGCCTGAAAAAGGTGTTGACTCAGTCCAAAACTTGGCATTGAAACAGTTGATTAACATCTGCTTGATATTTCTTCTTATTCTGCATCTTAGTCTGATTGGGTCAAATATTGTTGTTGATAATGCTTTCTCTCTCCCCGGGTATTTCTTCCAGCGATTTTTTCATGATTAACACAGAACCTTGACATTTGAGTTGTCATTGGAAAAATCCAAGTAATTTCAATTAAGGATAACGTAGACTCCAGGGTTGCCAGGTATTTTTGGAAAGCTGTGAGATATTGATCATAAAATGTAACCTCTTGCCTGGTACCCATCAGCTTGTGAAGGCACTGATTTGCATGCCCCTGATCACCCAGACAATGAGAAAAATGGACGGTCTTAACAGTGCATAACTCATATCTTGAAGGGAACTGCTTCAGTCTTTCTTTTTTTCTTGAAAGGGTACTTTGACTCTTGGGAACTGGAGCATGGCTTGTTCAAGTCAGGTGTTTACAATTTGTTATTGTTAGTAAGAATATTTCAGAGGTAAGAAAGATATTTATCTGTATGTGAAAGTGGTGCACTTGTGTACATTGAAGACTTGTGACATTGCGAAAGAGAATTAGTGCATTGAAAGAGAAATACATTTTGAATATGACATAAGGTCAATGGGTCTTCTCATTGAAGTGAGAAAAAGAGGACAATAAATTATTTCTCTCTCTTTGTGAGTTTGACTCAAGGTTATAACCTGATAATGTCTGAACCTCAGTTACTTAGCATACAAGAAAAGAAATACAAAGTAAAGAAACACAAAGTACGTTTACATTTATTGCACATAGATGGGGTAAATTTGGAACCTCCCGGACCTCTCATTGGCAGTTAATGCATGAGAGAATACTATTTCGTACAACACATATTTGGTCCAAAGGACACTATGATAAGAAATACATATGCAACACATCTGTGATGCAGAAATACAGCCAGACGGAACTAACTTGATTGGGGTTCCATCACCTTCACCTGAACATATTCAGTTGAACTTTGCAGCTCCGCCCCCAGGAAGTGCTAATCTCGCTACATACCAGTGTAATACATCTAAGTTCATAAAAATTGCCCAATTGCCGGTGAACATGTACCTAATAGACATACATGTTTGTTCCCATTTTTCTGCAGGACGCATTCCTGAACTAGTTTCCGTGAGAAATTTCAAAGAAGTGGCAGCTTTTAAAAGTGCTTTAAAAAAAGCCAAAGCAGGGGTAAATACCTGGGTATTTGCTTTTTGGCATGCATGTCCTACCAAATGGGTAATTTTGACATGGACATATGTTTAAAGGTTGGCATAGATGTAGATGGGAGATCACAAATTGCAAAGTTTACTGGTGCATAGACCATTGTGTTGCTTGGCTCGAGCTTTCCACCCACAAATGGCCAGGCGAGAGACACCAGGGGCATAGACTGACAATAATATCATACCAAGGTATTTGTCAGGCACATAGTTATATTCCATGGGGATCTAATGAAGGGACCCTACATTCATACAAGTAATAAGTCCCGGAGGGGGGAAAAAAGAAGGCAGCTTTTGTGCACCTTGCAAGAGTGAAGGACCTGTGGTGAAGTCTGTGGGTAATCAACTGAATATGGGCTAGCCCTACCTTAAATTGAAGCACTGCCGACTGAAGAATTTTGTTTGAAAAGCTTTCAAGCAGAATGAAAAGATTGTCATATTATGTTGCCACGAGATCCATGCTTGACAATATTTAGAAAAAAAAAACACTCGGTCTGTTTCATATCAAGACAAAATGAAGTGAAAGCTATCTGTGATGTTTTACTAAAAGGGAAGTACTTTGTATAGTGTACTCTACTGTTGTCCCCGAGAGACATTGTGAAATTTGTGACATGCCTGGCAAAACTGTTTCTGAAAGTCACTTGAACTCCACTCTTGATAGCTGATAACTGCTGAGGGAGAGTATCTGATCTCTAAACACCTTGAGTAAGTAGCCCTATACCCATTGCTTCTTCACTGTGGGTAATACAAGACAAATGAGAGTGGTGTAGTATTTAGAGAGTATTAACCCCTCTTGACTTTTGCCTATCAAATCCAGGTGTTTTGGCAACATCCACTTGAAAAACTGCTACTATCCAACGTGTTCACGCCAGTGTGGAAGTGATAGTTATTCTCAAGTAACAGTGTTCTGCAGACTTTTTTTTTTTATTAAAAAAACAGATGGTGACATGACTGATGCAAATTAACACGCCAACTCTAATTTGAGTGTCATCCATTGAATATTACTGCAGACCAGGGAACTGAACAAGTGTTTTGAAAAAAAATAAAAAAATAAAAAAAGAGCAGGAAGTGAGCAGGTTGAAGAATTCTCACCTAACTGAAAACAATGCTGAAAGCTTTTCAGTGCTAGTTACAACAAAAGCTGTGCTTGATTTAACTATATACTGTCATTATTTCAGATTCAATTGCCCACAAAAAATGCCTTTCATTTAGGTCTGTTTAACCCTTTCCCCCTCGAATTGACACTTGAGTCAACAACTTTCCTTGGCATGAGTTGGGAACTTAGTGCCCAACTCATGCCAAGGAAAGTTGTTGACCTGGGGCATGTGATCTTGATAGGGCTCATCTACAATTCTCAGTCAAAATTGTTTTTCATTACTGTTGAAATTAGTTGAAAACACTGAAGCAGATGACATTTGACCACAAGCCGGTTTTGGCCGGTTTAAGGGGGAAAGGGTTGAATGCCTATATTTCCAGGGATAGAAGAGTGGTCCAGCTTTCCCTGGCTTACTTTGACCGTTGGCCACATTGCACCCAAAGTGTGTCAACTAAAACTGTTGTTCCAGTCTTCACCTTAGCACAGAAAGGCACAGCTCAAAGTCAGGCAATTTTTTTAGGGGCCCGTATCCATCATGTGCAGTGTATCTCCATGCTAAGATCTAGTAGCCACTGCACAATTTTTGTAGCCAGGGCTAATTTTTAGTTGCCACTGGCTAACCATATGTGGCAAAATTGAGCCATGAAAGGGTGAATTTTTGTTGAACGTGGGATTCTTTGATAAGTAGGTTACAAGCGCATGTTTTACGCAGAGAGCACAGAAAAGGACAGTACTTGTGAGGCCATGTTACACTCTACGTAGTGTGCAAGTGATGAGATACACTTGTAAAGTTGGGTAACAATCACACCTTGCCAGCAAAAACACAGTGCTTGTTACAAGTCCGAGGTGAAATCCAAGCCCGCTGTGTAACCATTCATGCTAGAAATAAAAGCGAGAGATCCCGGGTTCTCAGGCAGTTGTGTCACTCGGAGGCACATTGGTGGAAAAAGCCAGGTGAGATGCCTGGAAAGCATTCATGTAAGGTTGGTGGGATATTTGCCAGGGGTAATGACAGCAAGTTATATATGGTGGAGAAGAGTGAGATTGTATCAGGGCTGGTATCGGGGATTCTGGCAGACAGGTAGTGGAAGACTTGTCAAGCACAATCACCCCTGCCATCTCGACCATGAGGCCACAGATCTTTTGCTGCCTCAAAGTTGTTTCTCTGTGTCCCCTCCCCCTGGATCCACTCAGGGTCACTAAACTCCCCCTTGGACTAAGACCAGAGTCAGCAGCTGTCTGTAGCATGGGTTGTGATGGAAAGCTTTTGACCTGGAGCATATCATCTTAATAGGGCTCTTCCAATAGACCCTTTTAGGACCCCAGAGGGCAGCACTTGAGGGTGATTATTTGCATAGTTTACTTATTTGCATAACAACAAATCCCTTTGAAGTTTTGGATTGGCAAACAGCCAAATTTATGCAAATAAACACTGTCAGCTGCTACCATCTGGGGTCCTAAACCCCTCTTTTCTCATTGAAGTTATTTTTCACTACTGTTGAAACTAGTTGAACCAGTGAAACAGAGGGCATTTGACTACGAGTCAGTTTTTGTCGCTTTAAGGGAGAAAAGTTAATGCACTTTGGGTACATACAGCAAAACAGTGACAGATATTTGTCTTGACCATTTCACTTCTGCAAGTGTATTCATTGTTTCTGTCGTCCATTACCAGCCGAGAAATTTTGCACGTCTGTGGTCATTAACTTGCAAGCATAGTTGATGGCGTCCAGAGCGTACATCCAAACTTCGTTGGTAGGCTGCCCTGGGCCTGGCGTGGGTCATGAGAAACAAGTCTTTTAACTTCCTGCTCCAACCTATGTATCCCAATAAAAAAGGTTGAAGGGCAGATGTGGTCCTCAGTAGGCAAGCTGTTCAGAATGCATGTCAGGAAAGAAGTGCCCAGAGCATGGTGTTGATATGATGCTTATTGATATGTGTAGCACACATGGATGTGGGAAGCCATTTTTGCCATTTTGCACTGTTGATCACACATGGAATACCACCGTGGTCGAATATTCTGATCCATTTCACATTCTATGCTTGTGTGCATGCAGAAACCAGCCTGGGTGCTTGAATAATAGGAATGGTGTAGACATCTTGTGAAATAAAACAGAGAAAATGGGGTGCTGTGGCTGTTATCTTGCAGTGGCAAGCATTGGCATCAAAATTAGCCGGATGCTAAAGTAAAGAAGTAAAGGATGTCTGGTTTTATCCTGATGGTTAATCATGAATCCATAACTTTCAGTAGCACCTCACCAACACAGCCAAAAACCTTTGAAGTCACGTCATGAATTTAACATGCGCGTGTAAAATTGCATACAACTTCCAAGTGTAATACCAGTTCTTCACCAGTTTGAAACTTGTGAAGCAATGGTTGGTGACCTTTCAGAGCAAAAAGAGTCCCTCCCAGTAGAATTTAAGGATAAATGAATGACTGGAGTGTGACCTTTGCTCCTAGTTGACAGGAAGTTGCACTATTTCCTGGTATATTTTTCTGTTTTGCCACTCCCATGTTGACCCCATAGCACAGAGGGTGTTGCAAGTTGGCTGCAGGGAGGTCCACAAACAGCCAGCCACTTACAAAGACTGTCCGAGTGCATAGGACACCAACAGGCCAAATACCTGTTCAAGTTACACTTGCATATTGGTGTTGTCTATGCCTTGCAGGAAAGTACAAGCATTCACACCCCCGCAGAAATAAATAGCTTAGTCATAGTGCCTTTGAAGCTAAAGCAACCATAATATTTCTGTCAGTTGAAAATGCTTATGCATTGTTTCAAGGTCAGGAATTTTCATGAGTATGAAACAGGTTTTAAATATAAATGTGTATGTTTGAGTCAAACAAACATGCAGACTGTCCCAATTTCCAAGTTTCTGATTATTGCCCAAAAGCTATTCATGAAACCACCACACAGGTTTCCATCTCTGGGTGAAACTCCCAGAAGCATCTTGTATGTGGTGTATGTGTCGGAACTTCGAGACCACAGGTAATGTGCCCAATGACCTTTCATGGGTAGGGATAGAAAGTGCATTTTAGATTTCTTCAGGAAAATGCACCGTGTAAGTTATAGCCAGGAGGGTTGAACAGAACCCAGGGAAATAGTAGACTTTATGTGAACCCAAGAAAGATGGGGCTTTGCTGTTGAGTCACAGGAGGGAATAAGTATTTGGTATATTTGTTGGTGAACTTTGGCTGAACTGGAGTGCAAGATCTTGTGGCTCATGTAACCACATTAGTATTGTTTTGGTGCAGAGAGGAGTTAATTGCTAAATAGTCATCATGTTTTATATGAAATGGGGTTTGCTTTGACAGGCTGAAAATCTACTGGTCAGCTACCAACTAAACAGTCCCAAATGATATAAACAAGCACACACTCAGTGTCGTTAACCTTCTGACTTTGGTAGGGGATCTACATATTTTCTACCATGTTATGCCATCTTAATGGGGTGGAAGGCGCGGGGGGGGGGGGGAGGAGAAGGGGGAGAATTTAAAGTTTATTTCAGTGTAAAAATGTTTTAAATGCGTTGAGGATACAGGTTTTACTGAGAAAGTACTGACTCAAAAAATGCTGGAAAAGGTATCAAATATAAATGTATGTGTCAAGGGTGTAGCTTGATGCCAAATACAGGATATTTGGAGTAATGAAAGTATTTGCCAAGTTCAGCAAATTGCATCAGTTTTGGTTTTAATATCAGAATATTCCTCATGAAGGAGGCTGTCATTCTCCCGATCTCTCCACCCTTATTTATTCTGCTCCTGCATCAAGACACCCAAAAAATAATTTTTAAGAAAAGCTCTTCTTTTTTCCCGTGCTGTTGAATATTTGTACCTTGCATATGGGAAAGGCCAGAATTTGCTCCAAGGTGTGGTCGCCCCAATACACAAGTGAATACACAAACATTTGGAGGGCTAGTGCTGTGTATTCCCCTTAGTTTGTATGTTAAAGCAGCCTTAAATAAACTAGTCACTGTTGTAGCTATGGTTATATGATTTTTTTTGAGGCAGTCAGTTGTGCATCTAGATTTACTGTCTGAAATTTAGTGTTTCTATGTGCAGTAGTTTTCAAGTTATTAAGTTGCAAATTACAATATAAAGTAATGGGAATACACAACCCTAGCCCTCCACTGACTGCAGTGCCCTCTTTTAGGCAGTTCTTGAACCGTCTGTTCTTGCCCTGGCCTATTGCTATAGCGTGGCTCAATTTTCTGCAGCAAATTCCAACAACATTTGATATTTTTATGGCACTTTTTGACAGGTGCAAGACCAGTGGAACAGAAAGTTTCATCAGGGAGGCAGGGGAAAGTTTGTTCGCTGTTAGGACAAAAAGTGTGGAATGTAGCATCCTAAGGGTTAACTAGAGAAGTGGACCACCCATGTTCCTAGGAAGAAGATGTTCATACTCAAGATGAGATAAGAACCAGTAGCCGTTTTCTGCTTTTCTAGCAGTCTTACATGTAGAAAAGGGTATGACTTGTCTAGAGTTGACACAGGTGTTAGGTCTGTATTGTAGGTGTCTTCATATCTTACATTCATCTATCCTTGCTCCCACTGTGGAATTAAAAATGTTTTTGTTAAGAAAAAAATTGTGGTAATTGAGGATGGCTGAGACATCATATCCAGGATGAATATTTACAGGAATTCCAATGTGTGTAGAATTGATACTGTTTTGTTTCAGTCAGATACAGTACATGTAACTTTGTAGGAGAAGCTAGAATCACAAAGTACACAAACCAAGCCAAAGTAGTAAAGTTGAACCAGCAGAACGGCACAATGTGTCAAAGAAGTTGATAGACAGGAAACTGATATACATATCTGACTGGCAAGATACGGGTTAGGATGTGGTCTTTGTGAAGCCACATTATAATGAACTACAGGTGTGCTGTACCAGTTTCAGAAAAGGATGAAAGGGAATGGAGTCAGTTCATTGATTCCTTTACCTCAGACAGTGACCTTTGTTCTGAGAAATACCTGATTATACAATTTCCGGACAATGATTTTATTGAAATTTAGCATATGTATGTATGTATATATGTATGTACATGTATGTGTGTATGTACGTACGTATGTATGTACATATGTATGTAAATGTGATCAGACATGTTAGGACTTCTTCGAAATTCATCCAAAAGTGCCAGGTTCTTGCTTTATATATTGGTGCACATATTGGGTGAAGTGTCCAGATTATGTGAATAGTTTGCAGGAAGAGGGGGGGGGGGGGGGGAGGGTGAAAGGTCAAATGAAGAATGCCAGTTTTTGTTGGGTGTCAGCTGTTGGACTATCTAGAAAAATGTATGAGGTACAGAGCAAAGTGACCAATGAATGTCTGATGTGACCCACATGACAGGGCTGTAAATGTTGGGTGCCTTGCACCAGCTGTGGTGTTGATTAAACTGACCAACCTGCCAAGTGGATAGTTACCCTTACAAGTTGTCCGGGGTCAAGTTTCAGAAAAAAACACTGGCCTGAGGGTGATGCCTGGCAAGATTCCTAGTTGTAATATATGGCTAGGTAGATGCAATTGTTCTTCCCACAGATCACAGGGATTCCTCCCTCCTCAGATTGGGAGCTTGCAAGGTGATTGATTTCAAGGAGGCATTTGATGTGGTAAGGCCTTCATCTTGAGTAATTGATTGTCCCCCTGCTAGTTTGTCATGTGCGGACAGCCATGGGAGGTTTATGTGGCAACAGCTGGAACAGGCTACAAAGAAAAACAAACACGCCCCCTTTGGAACGATTTGATCTCTTTGTTGTCAAGATTAATTAGACATTAAGGTTGAGGTTTCACCATTTGTGTGGATAATTAGCAATGGATGCAAGCCGGACTTGAAGCCAAATTTGTGATAAAAACTTGAAGAGCTGTAACAGAAACTCTGGTCACTTTGCTGTTTTCTCCAGGAGCACCATGTCAGCACTGCATTAGGGCAATTTTGCCCATAAAAGTCCACAATAGCCTTCCATAAACAAAGTGGTACCACCAGGTGATTGCATTCATTTTTGACACTTGATACAGTGGTTGTCTTTGAGGCTTGAGCCCTGATATATTACCATCTTAATTTAATTAGGCGAAAATCAAGCCATGAAATTCTTCCCTGAGAGGGTCAGCTGATAATTTGTGTAAGGGAAATGAGAACCAGGAATTGAACAGATGGATTCTTTTATTCTTAATTTGAGTCACCGGGGTTAGGTTAGGTTTTAGCTTGTATGTGGGTAGATGAAATCTTTCATATGTGATTACAGGTGATTTATAAATGGAGAATTGGTTGTAGAAGAACATGGTGTGTCCTGTAGTGGTTGACGTATCAAGATTTATAACATACAGTGGGTGTCTCACTTTATTATGAGACCAGTAGATTAAAATTACTTTTGACTTCAATGCTGTGGTCACCAGGAACTGTAGCTGCTGGAACATATGTTTGTCACTGCAGAATGGTGCCATGTGTGATTTGTTCCACAAAAATTAACATACACAATGTGCAGAGTACTGTCCTCAAGCTTTTTCAGCTTTTGCCAATAATGATTGTATATAAACTTCTTTTAATGCTCTATATCAGGTTGTTCCCTCTCCCTTTTTTCTTAACTTATTATTTTTCTAAACATTTTTTTTTTTTTTGCAGACTTGGATGACCTAAAATGTGAGAGTAATATTTGACCATGTCCCTTCCCTTACCTGTATGCAGCATTTAAAATAAGGTGTTTTTACTTGTCTGTATGTCTGACAGTATTGGAATATCTGATAAGTCAATTGACACTGCACGTATCAAAATGTTACACACAACTCAATAGGATGGATACAGTATTTGACTGCAGTTGCTTGTGAGCATGCAAACAATTTTTGCTTGTTTTTAATATTTGCTGGTGATGTTCATGGAACTGTAGACTGGAAACTAGGTGAATGCTAATGTGCAATTTATTGTGGAACAGTGTAAATTACCCCCCACTTGCCAAAAAAGATAAATAAAAACAACGGTATTTCCAAAGGAGACCAAGCTGTGTATTTTCTTGACTAACATGAGTGGTGGAGTAAAAAGAATGAATAGCTAAATAAAAAAACAGATTGGTATGAATGTTTAGCAGGCAAAGCATGATGTTGTTCACAGAAATACTGACAAAAAAAAAAAATGGTATGAACATATTGCCAATGATGGTAGAAAATGATTTGTACTGAAAAATTAGCCGTGCAGCAGATATTGTGGACTGGGCCATAGGGTTGCTGTAGACAGCATTAGATTGACTGGCTGGCTGTGACCTCTGATGGGACAGCAAGTACTCTTGTTATGCTGGTTTGCTGCCTTGTATCCAACAAGGACAAGATTATATTGAGGAGTCAGTGGTATAGTACACTGTAAATGTGCTCATTTTCATGTATACATGTACATACCTATAAATTTTATGGCTTTTGGCATTATAGCCATGCAGCTGAGGTTTTACTTTCACTGTTTTGCACTGGACTCTTATTAGACATGAAAATAATCTCTTTTGTGCTTTAATATGTATGGTTTTGTGCCATCAGCAAAATAAGCAGGTGTAAGCAGTGGGTATTCATTTATGTAAAAATAAATGTGTGAGAACAGGAATGCATATTGCTAACAACAGGAATACGTATTGCTAACAACAGGAATACATATTGCTCTCCCTGTTTCATTTGATATAAGAAATTGACAACATATACCCGATTTCCTCTTCTGCCCCCAATTTTTTAAAACAAAACTTTTGGAGAGGAGAACAGAGGAAAGGAAGTCCGATGCACTCTTCACCTTGGAAAACTTCCATGCTTATAGACTCTTTGGAATAGCTACTCTGGTTGTGCTGTGACCATGTTCCAATCAAATTATAACAGCTGGGTTCCCAGAAAAATTTGATTCTAGTTTCTGTTTATCTCCAGAAAGTCTGTTTTGGCTGGCTTCAAGTTACATTACAAGGCACAAGTGTAGCAAGTCTATGGAATCTCCGCCAGTTTCAGGTCTTTATCAGCTGTTTGGAGCCCCGCAGGTTTATATGCCTGGTCAGTCCTGATTAAACTTCGCTTCACCTGGCTTGTAAAAACTTGTCAGTCAGGTGTAGAAACTGACGGGTATGGAACTGAGCCCTTGTTTCAGGTGCTAGGGTTCAGGCCAGATAGCATAAACAACAACTGTGTGGGGGTAAAAGGTGCAGCCAGAGAAACCAGATGATGTCAATGTACAAGTCAGACTTCATCTTTGTATGGAGTGTAACTGTGCCAGCCAGAGGGGCTGGACAGGAGTGACTGGCAGTTTGCAGTCCTCCCTGTTTTTGTGGTGAAGGACCCCTGCGTCTATGCATGCTGTCTTCATCAGTGCTTGATTGATTTGAATTATGTAACTGATTAGAAAGGTTTCATGGGTTTATGGTAATGAAGCAATCGCCAGTAGTGCAAGTTTCACCTAATTTAGTACGATGCAAGATTTTTAGCTATTTTTACAGTATATATAGCAAAAATAGATTAACATACACGTATGGGGCAACCAATACTAGATTTGGTCAAGAACCCACATGCTGTGTGACATTATGATCATAGAAAAAAGAACACACTGTGGTTTGTTGCCTTGCCCAAAAGTATAGGCACATCTTCAGCCTGTGTGCTGCTTGGCTGAAGCTGATTTGTATTAAATAAATGTTTAATCTCAGCTGATTTGGTATTATATAATCAGAGCAAGGTTGGTTGTTTTAGAACAGAGGTAAATTATGAATGGATTAAAGTTAATGGTAGGTGTTATGTAAGTGGTGTTTGAGGTGTGCAATTTTTCTGGACAGTGGCCTGGGGACTGTTGCTTCTACAACCACCCACCCATCAGCACCATGTGATCATCTAGCTGTTACAGTGTCTTTCCCAACCCCCACCCTACCCCCACCCCTCAAAAAAGCTCCCCCCCCCCCCAAAAAAAAAGCTTAGATACAGATTATCTTTTCTAATGATTTTGCTCACATTCCCTGTTAGAAGAATATATTTATGTGACAACTGTAAATGAGACCATTCATTATACCATTTCTGAGGTCAATAGCTTTCCTTGGTGAGGGTTTGGTGTATTGGGCCCAACCTTGACACAGACGGCTGTTCACTCAGCCCCATTGTAACCAGGGAAGGGGTAATTGAACAAATCGTAATTGTTTAGATTTTCACCAGAATCCCTGTCTGTGGTAGCAGTGGGCCGTGTGATTGCCTGCTGAGGAGACTTGCTTCCAGGAATGCTGAGGGTGGAAAGAGAAACATGGAACTGTGTGATCAGGAGGCAAAGATTGTTAATGATATGTACATAAAGTCAATCAGTCAGTTCCACTTTAAAATTATATCTATATATATATATATATATATATATATATATATATATATATATATTTTAATGTCATTCAGGATGATCTGTGGTTGACACCTATAGTCTTGAAGATTTTCAATAGAGGCATCCCGACTGACTGATTTTCAAGATCAGTGGCTCATTTCCAATGGTCACTCTAGTCAAGACCTGCAAAAGCTTCCGAGCAGTTGGGACATGCAAGTGTCAAACAGGAGGATTTTGCACAGAACAAACATAGTTATTAGTGAAATGACATATTATGTGTATACACACACATCTTATCTGTGTGGTACATGTATAAAACATGGCGTCTTTCGTCTTTGATGTGAGCAGCGACCAGCGTTTTACATGAAAAAATTACAGGCTTGTGACACAGCCTGATTTGTCAGCCCTGTAAAAGTGACCTTTACCAGGGAGCTGGCTTCCTACCTGCCCTGTGGCACACTGTCACTATCGACATAATTAAAAAGCAGCTCTTCATGGATATTTAAAGCGGACAATACCCTCAAGCCTTCAGAAGGTTTTCAGACAGCTGATGGGAAAGAAAGTAGAGCATGCTTGGTCGATAACCTTTTCTTTTGGAGAACAGTCATCCAGTTATATATTGTACATGTAAACCCTGAGAAGACAAGTCTGAATTAACTATTAGACATATGGTTGACTTCTGAACAAATACCATGTTATCTCATTTAAAGCACCCATATCAAGTTGAGTGCTCTAGCCTTTTTTTTTTTTTTTTTTGGAAAAAAAAAGCAGTGTCACACTCATGCTGTATTTGACCATCATCTTGATATTCGTATTCTGGCCAAAATATATTAAATACAGAGCCATAAATATGGCTTGTTTTATTGGAATGTCCAAAGGGCCTTAGGCATTTAACGAGATTTCTACGATTTGTCTTGGTATGTCATGTTTCAGGCAGCTAGTTTTACTCTGATATGGCAGGTAAAATTGACAAGGAAATGGATCCAAATGGTACTTCAGGATGAAGATAACAGGACCTCTGATGGCAGATGCCATTGTACCAAGGAGTCCCTCCTTATGACCACTCCTTATAATCCAGCCACCTTTCTGGTGTGACTACCAGCCTCTGGTCCCAGATCATCTGAACTACATGTATTACTCAAGTAGGCTACCTACCTGTAGCAAGCTTTGATCAGTGCTGGGGGGGGGGGGGGGAGGGTCTAGTTGTAGATTTTACTGCAATAGTGATATCTGCTATTTGAGATTGTCCTTTCTGCTGGAAAATAATGGCCTGATTGGTTGTGGTTAGTATGTTTATGATTAAATGAAGTATAACCTGGTGTTCTCAAAGAGTGGTTTTAATGGACCTCTTTCTAGGGAAGTGTGCTTTATAGTAGGTACCGATGTATAAAACTTTTTTTCTCAGTTTCTTGCTTACAGAATGTATTTTATAGTTTAAAATGTTGGAATGTTCCATGCAGCATGTAATTCAAGGAGAGAACTATTGACCACAGAACAGGTGCTGATATTTACCAGCCTGAGGCAGCTTTGAGTTCACTTCATGAGCAAGAGGTCAGTGTTACTTATGTGTAACTCCCTGCCACTGTGAGCAGGTTTGATTTCACTGTGGACATGCTACGCACTTGCCTGCTAAACAGACCAAGAGCCGAATGTGCTTAGGAGGCAAAGTACACACCAATACTTGCAACAGTTAGCGGTTTTGGATATGTATAAAAATACTTGCCATTAGGAAGTTTATGTTTGCTTTAATGCAGTAAGTAATTGATTTGCTCACTGTTCCAGTCATGATAGATAATTAACACATATATCTCGAAGAGTGTTTGATATACTTAGAACAAGCGGGGCTGTATGCAATAACATATATACTTTGAAAAAGTCATTGAGAACGTCATGTGTATTTGTCAAGATTTCATGGCATCCCTGAAATTTTCAGGGTATATGGTGGGGGCTGCCTGTAGCTGCTACTCATATCTGAAACTTTGATGTAATATTATTGTTATAGTGTGAAATAGAAACAGCCAGTCTATTACACGTGACAAGAAGTCTAGTAATATAAACACTCGGAAAGGTAGTTGTCTGGACATCTTCAATCTGACCTATTTTCCCCATATATACACCTTGCAGTACATATAAAGGTAAACTGCAACATTATGCCCGTATTTTTAATGCTGCAGCGTCTGGAACAAAAACTCACAAGTAAAGTTTATTCAAGCTTCTGGACTTATTATTTATGATAAAATCTGAAGTAAAAAAATATTTTATTTCATGAGAAGAGGGTCTTAAGTTGCCCATCAGAGATAAAGAATTATTCTGTTTGACATCAGGAAGTATGTATTTTCATGATGTGCATGTGAAATTAAGTCTTTTTTTTTTTTTTTTTTTAAGTGCTGGTTAGAGGTGTAGATAAAAATCAGAGGGAATACACCAGTGAAACATAATTTGCATGTTGATAGACAGCCTACTGTAAATTCATTTAGTTTTGCTGTGTTGTGTATATTTTCACTTATTTCACTGATGGTGAAAAAATACTGAGAAAAAAGACACATTGAAGGAGTGTTTTTGACAAAAGATTTAATCAGAACTACATGTATGTCCAAAATGGTGGAATCAAAACTTCAGTCAAATGCCTGGAATGCTGCAATTGCCACTCATACTCCTTGTTCTCTACCAGGGGCAACTACATTTTCCCACCAGGGGGCAGCACTCTATTTATAATAGCCTTATAATCTAGGGATCAGAATATCAGCTCTCCAAATGTTCTACGTAACTTTGCAAGAAAGATTAATTTTAAGGGAATTTGACTTTAATACCAGGGTGAATCATGGCATCATATTGAACAAAAGGGTAAAAAGGGGAACTCTGTTAGAATTAAAGCTTAAAGGACCTTGTGTCTTTTTACATGAAAATAACACCCTCTGAAATGTACAAAAAAATAATTCTACTCTGAAATTGGCATTGATGGTGAAGTGGCAGTACCAGAAATGGTCATCACCGGTCTAATATTTGTACTGCATATTAAAAACTTGAAATGAAAACCGCTTCCCCCCCCCCAAAAAAAATACCTGAAAATAAAAAATAAAAAAGAGAAGAACCTCATCTTGACCCCCAGCTAAATGGGCCATTGTTTGGCGGTGAGAATAATTACATGACAGCATGCAGTGGGTCCTGTTTACTGTGTGCCAGCCGGATTTACGGATCTATTGCTGCTCTCCAAGTGCCACTACAAGACATTTGAAGAGGTTCATTTTTCTGCACAAAGCCAGCCCAGGGGCATGTATACTTACTGCAATCCTTGCTCAAACATTTCACCCTTGAAAGCAAGTGAAATTGTTGCCGGAGTTTGAGGTTTTAGGAGCATTCATTTAGTTAACTAGGCCAGGGCGAGTACATTAAAACTGACTGAAAATCAGCATGGTGGTGTAGCCTACAGACATTTGTATTCAGTCACTTATTTTCACAACTGGAATGTTTACTTTTGTGTAACAGTTGACAAAAGTGTTTATCTCTTTCTTACAGCAGGTCATTCTCTGTTGAATTGGGCTGAGGGTGAAAGGGTCTTGAAGTTAGCAGTCTTTGTTATGTTGCCATGGTGATGAATTTTAATAAAGTTTATGCAGAGTGAAGATTGTATAAGAGAAAGAAAACAAGGTGAATGAAGGCAGTTCCTGGAATCAGTACTTTACTTTCAGATGACTTTGTGTGGAAGGGGAGACAGAATATCAGATTCTTGTGCCCATTGTGTGGAGGGCACTTCAGTGCTGGACATTTTGGCTGTATATTTTACCATTACTGTTCATTGTAATTTGCAGCTTTGCAATTTGAAAACTACAATGTACAAACACCAAATTTCACATGAGAGATTCAAGTGTGTACTGCAGGGTTCTAGTAAATTTCCTGAGGTGCAAAAGTAACCAGTGTATGAAAGGTTTCTTTAAATACCAAGTAATCCAATGGGAGGACACACCTCTGGCTTGCAGGGATTTTGTGTATTAGGTAGTATATTCAGCTGAATACACATCTAATTGGGTGGGCATCCATCCTCTCATGCTGTGGTGGAAAAGTGCTACACAAAGTGTTTCAAAATGCTACAACATGTGTAGCACCCTAGAAAAGAAGGGAAACTTT
Source organism: Hermodice carunculata (assembly GCA_964020975.1). Lineage (NCBI taxonomy): Eukaryota > Metazoa > Annelida > Polychaeta > Eunicida > Amphinomidae > Hermodice > Hermodice carunculata. Next base: position 60,991,691 of record OZ026619.1, read on the forward strand.
GCTAATGGAAGCTGATTGCTCCTTGGCCATTTTGACCTGCTCAGCCCTGCCACTGGAAGTTCACTCAATTTTACCTGATTTTCATTTTTGCTTATTTCACTGAGGACACAAAAACATGAAAATACAATCACATGAAATAGTATTTGAAGATGGGTTGTAGGGTATCTGTGTCCACAACAGCGAAATTCAAGATTTTAAACTTATGTCATGCTTAGTTGCTTTCGGGTTTAGTTAGGAAAGGGTTAAGCGAGGGAGCCACGTAGTCTGGCTTGTCTTACTTTGCTGCCTTCTTTTAGCCAGGACAAAGTCAAATTAGTGCTGGATTAACCAATCATGAAATTAATGAAATACCAGTGAAAATTGAAGGACATTCACATGTGGTAAGTAACACCGAAAATCAAATTGCAGGGTGATGTTAGGCGTGCAGGTGCTTGGAGGAAAGACTTGCTATGTGAAGTATGACCCACCCAGAGGAGACTGGAACTGTGGTCGTACAGCCCCAGTGATACTGTTCTGTTTCTCATTATTACCAACAGTGGTGCCTTCATTGGATATTCATGCATAACTAAGCACAGAGGTTGATTAGAGATCTATGTAACCAGGTGACTTTAATATTTTGACAGCGGTTTGCAAAATGTAATTGGTGTGAACCAGTTTGCTACAACAATGTGCTGAGGCTTCCTTAGTTGTGTGCTGTGTGGGTGAGACGGGGTTCATCTGAGTCTGGCTTCATCGCTGCCGGCTAACCCTGCAGGATAATGCCCCACATCTGTCCCTTATCACCTGACATACCCGTAATATTGAATTTCAACCACTCCCAAAGCCTTGCATGAGAGGACACTGAGCCATGGCTGGTGCTGGGGTTGGGGAGCCCTGTGCAGCCAGTGTAGCTGATATATAACACCCTGCCCTCCCTTACCAGCCACCACCAGGATGATGGTCACAGATTGGAAATGCATTCTTTCAGGCTGATGTCAGATTTACGAACACCTTCAATCTACTCCTTCCATGGAGCGATCATTTTTAGGCATGCAAGAATTTGAGAAGAGCTTCTTTGATCTGGTTGCTGTGAATTTTTGGGAAACCTCGAGGGTTATGTACTTGTAAGACCCCTAATTTTGGCATGTAATACAAGGCCCAAACACATGGCACATAACATGTCATTTGGTGGTTTCCCTGGTATTGTATTGTGCCGTTTGCACTTCACCATATGCTGGGTTACAGAGTGCGCCAGTCAATATTATGCAGAGGACGTGCCAAATATCATCCCATTGAGCCAGAATTCCACAAAAAATGACATTGCAAATATTACGTACCTCTGTTTAACATTGACAGCTTATTTTGCACAAAAGAAGCACCCATAAGGACAAGAGACCAGGTTGTATAACTTCACCTTTTGTGGCAGAATCCACTTATCCACATGTCAGTAAAACAGCAGGTTATATTTTTTTTTTAAAAACGGCGTATTTGAACAATGTCATATCAATGTGAATACTGTGTTGCGGAAAAGACACAAATGAAAATGTTGGAATTAATCGTTTGAAGAGGATTCACTTCATTTCTGCAGATGGTTTGATCCTCTGATATTGAGAAATTATACTGTGCAATCATCCTCAAGACAAGGCCTGTGCTTTAAAATGGCATGAGAACCAAATGTTAGTCCTTCAGGACATATTCAAGGCATGCATTTGTCAGAAAATTGCAAAACTAAAGGGAAAGGTGAATCAAATAATATTGAGAAGTACAGTGAAATCTGGTTATAATGACACCATCTGTTTCCTGAGAGCTGTGTCAGATAACTGAATATGTCAGATAAATGAATCAAACAACAAAGAAAATGAACTTTTGCCTTTCAAAACTTGTGTCATTAATGATTATAATGAATATGTCGGATATCTGAGTGTCGTTATAATGAGGCTTCAGTGTACACACGCTTGTTAACAGATTTGAATGAAAATTTTTAACCCGGTGACAAATTTCATGAAAATCTCTGACCGGAAGACAGTGCACAGAGATGCGTGGTGACCTAGGGTCTATTAAGCCAGTTATTTCACTTGGAACATTTATTTGTACATTTTTATGTGCTTTTTATGGTAACCCCAATGGTCAGAAATGACCGGTGTAAAGAAAGTCCAGTGCCAGACACCTGCATTTTACATTTCTACTTGAATGGGGCCAGCAATAAAATCGCTGCTCCCTTTCTTAACCAGCAGCCAGCCTGCCTGGCAGTTGGTTTTATTATGTAACCAGCAGACCATTTGTGGTGACATAATTCTAGCCATTGCCTACATGAAAAGTTTTGTTCTGTGAAGTTGGTTTTACCTGGGTACTGTCAAAGTCTGTACTGATTCTTGTTAAAGGGTTATGGATGTGATTTCCACCCCGTATGACTGATGTGGCAATGATATGTGCCCTTTATCCCAAATTCAACAGGGGACTGCATATTTTTATTTTTGTGCTCTGTGATTTGGAATGTTTAATGACAATTTTTGAATGACCTATTGGTAACGTACAGTATCATCTTGTTTTGGTGCCCACATCCTCTTCAGCACTCGTGCCCTTTTTTACGAGCTGGAAAATGCTAAAAGAATGTCAGTATTCCAAATTTTGCTGTTTCAATTATGCACATACAGTATTACAATCGATCTATATTATAAAACATTGGTCTGAACATAACTCTCACATTCTGAAAATGTAAGTGTCCAACAGGATATCTTGAGTTAAAGACCTTTTTTTTTTTTTTTTTTTTAAAGTAGACTGCTATTGTGTTTCTTTTTATTTGTGTCCCACCTTTTGACCACTTATGAGTGACAGAACCCTGTTGAAAAATCTGGTGGCTTTGACCAGAAATGTGATGGTCAGCAGGCAGTAAGCAATGGTGTTTTGCTTGGTGAAGTTATTACATTGTGAAGGAACTTTTTGCTCCTGGGCTTGAGTGGTGCGTCCCCAGCCCCCCCCCCCCCCACCTCCCATACAAAATAAATACAGGAACATTTCTTCCCTCTTCCAGAGTCAATACATTGTAGCTATACATTCACAAACAGACACAGAGTTTGCCTCCATGATAGACCCTCACGTACGAACTCTTCCAAGGTGGTAACATACATCATAGCATTATTCCTTCCCACCTTGAATTAGTCCATTCCTGGTCAGTGTATGACTGAGTCAATAGTCTTCCTTGGCAGTGGTTTGGGTGCAGTGCTAAGAACCCACACCAACGAAGGTAATTGACCCAGGGCATGCCATCATGAATGGTCTTGCATACCAAATTCCAAAAAATTTTCTAGTAAAGAGAAATTTAGATAAAAACATAAAGGCAGATGACAATTTACATCCAGGTGCTTTTGGGCGATTTGAGCGGGAAAGGGTCAAGACTGACTTCAACAACTTCCCATGGCATGGTTTAGGCAAAGAGTGCCTGACCTTTGCTAAGGAAAGCTGTTGATATGAGTCTTGTTATCCCATTAGCTCCCATCTACAATCCTCTTTCAAATCTTCAAATCAGTCAAAAGCATTGAAGCAGACAACATTTGACCAGTGATCAGGTTTTGGAAAGTTTAAGGGGGGAAGTGGTTAAAGATTACTTGACCATGCTGCCATGGAAGATGCAGATTGTTCTGCATACATGAATTTGATTGACAACTTCGCTGTCTATGCATGCCTTGGTGTTTCTTAGATGTATCCCTCATGTTTATGGTCCCTCAAAGGACCTTGTGCAAACATTGTGAACAATATTGCACATTTCATGAAAATATGATGTGGGAGTTTTGGGGTATAGAGCACAAAGGTGTGACCTGACCAGGCCCCTGAGTGGCAGTATCTGCCGTTTTATGCCACAGTTTGCCATATCACCTTTCATCAAATTGACCCCAGGCACACAGAAATTTCATGAGGAAAGTTGTGAATTTGCTCTGCACACTTGACCTTAGTTGGACGAAGATACTTTAATATATCATTTAGTAAATAGACCACTGTCAAAACCATGTGGACTAATGGCCTGTTGAGTAAATTACCGGTAGAAAGTGGTGAATTACCCATGAATTCCACAGGTCACCGACAGCTGTTGTTAGGTATAGGCTGATAATATTCATATCCAAAATTGGAAATGGGGTACCATATGTTGCATTTTACTGCCATATTGGATTTCAGATTAAATAGTGTCTAGCATTTCTTGCGTGTTTAACTTCAATGCATGTACAACAATCCTATTTATGATTCTAAATCCATTCATTTTAATGATTTTAGACACTTAAAGTTTGCTGGGATCAATTCCATATACTCATGAAATTGGTCTCAAGACAGCAGGAGAGTAAATTTGGTCTAGTGTGACAAGTCTGTTTACATACATGTATAGTCAAATTATTTTGTCAAATAGCACAATTAAATTTTTTTAAAAAAATTGTTAAAAATGTGCACACACACACAGGTGGCGTGTAGCCTATATATGTATATTACTGGTCACTGTCAACTGATTTGCCAGGGGAAGTATTAAAGCTGGTGTGAGCCCATTGCTAACTGAACATCAACTGATCTTCTCCAGTCATGGACCCAAGTGGTACACAAGTTATCCTGGGATGGTAAGGGACAATTTGTGAAGGTACACTAAAATACAGACAGCAATCTCCTACTGATTTTAATATTGTTTTGTAATTTTCCTGTTTTTTCAAGCAGGTTTCACATACATATGTAGAGAGAGAAAGGAATAGTTTGACCTATGACCTGCCAAAGGATCTCATGGGTTCTGCAATGAGCAAGAGCCCGCTCAGCAATCTCTTAGTAACTTTAGTACCACGGAATATGAAATTGGCATGAAATATGGTAGCTAACCTTCCCCCGCCATAAAACAAAGTAGCAGAAATATGTGACAAAGTAAAACAAAAAGTACAGTCATTCTTGTTACTTAAGACCATCCCTACTTGCCAGCTGAAAGTGAGCTTATCTTGCAAGTGTTCTTAAAATACAGGTAGTTTTGTGAAAGAGGAGACTTGGGTGATGAAAGGGTAGTCATCAAAAGATGTGGTCCTTCATGAGAGTTGGTTGATCTTCAGCGCAAGTACCACTCACTGTAATGTTATGAGGAATGCATCATCTTTACTGGTAACATACACAGCCAGTACAGGAGATGTAAGCTTGAGGTATCCTGAGTAACACAGGGCCCCTACACTGCACGATAAGATAAATCCAGATCAGGTCAGTGTGTAGGTCAAGATAACACTGCCTAGAAGACATCTTGTGCCCATTTTCACCAACAGATCTTGTCCCCCTGAGCTTTCGAATCAAAGGTCAGGATATCTTTGTTTGTGTTGAAAAGAAGGGACCGGCTTTTTTTGACGAAAGATTATTTTGGGTATCAGTTAACATTGTTCTGGGGACCATGGCTCAGTGTGGCTATATTTGAAGGTCAATAAACATGTACTAAAATATCATCATAGCAGGAAAAAATTATCTGACCTTCCAGCAATGACTACCAAACAATAGTCTCCATAATGACAATTGTTTATTTTCTGTCTGTACACTGTAAGGTGAATCACCCAGCTGCCTGTGCAAGCGTAAGATAAAATGAAAAAAATGCTGAAATAACACCCAGCAGAAGATATTTGAAAGGAAAAAATTCTGACCTACATCTGCAGTAATTGTAAAATGTATCACCAAAATGGACCCATTATCAGAAGAACACTTAATGTATCATAAAACAAATTTGCATATTTACATTGCTAGTTCTTAACAGGAGAGGAATATGAGGAAAAAATTGAGTTCATTGTCCAGTGAATACAGCAGATGATGGAGACAGCAACTATGGCAGTCCACTTACATTGTAATTTAGCTGTGTGAGTGTATGCCAGGCCATATATGGATGTGCTAGGCCTACCCTGATTGGTACAATGGCTTCAGGCCACAACAAAACACTGTGTCAGAAGTTTCCCACAGACGGCACGTGTTTTGTTACATTTTGAAAAATTTATTTTTGTTATAAAAATAAGAAGATAGACTTCATGTATGCCTTAGTTGATACATGGAAAGTTGTACTTTTAATATAGATATAAGCATTGAACATCCTCTCAATCATAATCATTGTCATCTGATTTCAACTTGATATCACAGGTATTTTTTCCATGACGTCGCGAAAGTGACATCATGAAAAATGCCTGTCATTAGTTTGAATTCACCTGCTGATAAAGTGTAATTGAAAGGACTTTCAATCCTCACACATTCCTTTCTGTCAGGTGTATAAATTAACTCTTCCTGGCTAGAATAAAACTATCACCAGTTTTTTCTTGATGTATCTGTGCCAAACCCAATCCAAGAAAAGCTGCTGACCTGGGGGGCATAGTATCATGATCGAACCTATCACCGTGGTGATTCAGGATGTTTTACATTAACAGAAAAAGTCTGGAGAAACATAATTTTGACTCAAAATGTTTTATAATAGTGAAAAATTTCACCAGCAATGGAGCGGATTTCGTTTTACTTTGGGGCGGTTGGAGCAGGGAAAGGGTTAATGTTGCTTGGGTAACAGGTGCAGGCCACTAACAATGGAGAAACACTGAACCAAGAGAGGTACACAGAAAAGTTATAGCCCCAAAATAAGACTAATAACAGCTTGTCACAGACACCCTCGGTCTTATAGCACGAGTCCAGCCATTTACTCTAGCACAACTGTAATTGGCCTCTCATCTGTTGGCAAATCAGTGCAAGATAATTGTACGAGTGACCTCATTTTTGCTACAAGAAAGTTGTTTTGACCTCTACTGATAATATTTGCCATCTGGAGATGTATTTGTATCTCAGGAAGATTGATTCTTGTTGGGCAAAATTGCAGGTAATGTGATGGCATTGGCAGTCATTTTTCATGGAGATGTCAGCCAGTTATTGTTTGGGATGCTCCACATGGCCAGAAAGTAAGAAAAAAAATACGTAGCAACCAGTATAATGATGGAAAATTGTAAAAGTCATCAATGAATACCTAATGGCCATCTTGTGGATTGTCGGGCCTTTGACCCCATGTTTGTATCAATGCTCTTGTTCCTTTGTACTGCTGAAGAGAGTGAAATAAATTCACATAGTGAAATCTCAACTTTTTTGTGCAAACAACTTTTCCAACATCAGGAGGTGAGTCAAATCTGTTCCTTACTATAGTTAGTGCACTGGTTCATGTGGATGGCCATTGTCGAGTTTGCAAAACAGATGTTTGAATGACTTGAAACCACTTCTGGATTCTTAACCTCTGCCTGTAAAACTGTACGTCTCATTGCAGTTTAGAAGATATATGTACTTTTTTCAAAAGAAGACATTACTGTTGCAATGATCAGTCACACAGATGGACCCGTCTTCAGAAACAACCTGCCTTGGCACAGTAACTGTCCACCACAATTCCCTCAGTACCTTGGATCTTATTTATGCCTCGTGTGAGAAACCAACTGTTTGGAATGACCACAATTTTTCACTTAAAAGTATCATTTAAAGACAGGTTTCAGTTTGCCACACTTTTCATTAAATTTATTTAAAAAACCCCAAAAATGAAGACAAAAAAAAACAAAACCCAACCTCCTCACACATGTTGTTCCTTGTAGGAATTTGTGTTTTAAATAGTAACTTTTGAATTCAGTTCCTCCGTTTAGTGCACTTTCAGAAATATGCCCATGTGGATGGTTAATAAAAGGACCTAATGGTATCTACAGTGCCAATTGTTCCCCTCATCTTAGCAGCTGTCCAATGGACAGGGAGAAACTTGTGGCCTATTAGCAGTGGCATGGGAAAACATATTGCAAGTTAGATAATAGATCCTTGAGATGTTTTAGGATATACATCATACTTATATATTGTAATGGTAATAGCAATTCAACTGAGCAGAAATTGCAGTAATTTTTGGGAAAAAAGAGGGGTAAAAACTTAATGCTAGGTGGGAGTGTCCTAGCTGAGTGGAAAATCAGGAGTGCTCAATTAATGCTTCAATTTACCACACAGAAGACAAAGTGGCCTATAAATGAACTTTTAAAAAAAAGGAAGAATGTGTGCGGTTTTTTGCTGTTTTTTTTTTTTTTTTTTTGACCAAGACACAGAAATGGGGCACTGTGCAAAGCTGGAGTTTGTGAACGTCGCTTGAGATTGCTCAGAACCGCTATTAGCATTGCCTCTTGGCCTTTGGGGTCGTGAGGTACAGCAGATATGTGCTCTTGCACCTTGGTCATCAAAGTGTACTACTGTAGTATCCATTGATGGTCTCCGAGCAAATGTTGATTATTTGCTTTAGACTTTATGAAAAGGAAGTTGAAATCCCCCAGAAAGATTGCTTGAGTTGACATGCTTTGTGACTAATGATGAAAGAAAATGGGGACAGAGGATCCTAGCCCCTTGGTTCAGGCCGAAAAATGTGTAGAATTTTTTGAGCATGCACAGGAATGTCGGAAGAGGGTATCAAGCCATTTTAAGTAAATGTAGGGAACATAGATTTGTCTGGAAGATTAGATACAGATGAGGGAGGAGGATATTAAACTGCCTTTCTCTTACAGTCTTTCATGTACTGTGTCCTGTTCAGTACTTTCACCAAAAATTTAATAAAAAAGGAAAGGAAAATTCTAAAATACCTGTTCTTTAATATAAAAGCAAGCAAAAATATGTTTTGCAGTCCAGAAATTGTGGGCATAGTAAAGTGGTTACATTCAGGAAAGATCATTATGGCATAGATGAAATTTGACCATATATGTTGTCATTAGTTGCAATAGAAATAACAAAATACACATACACATGCATTTCATCATTGAAAAGTTTTCACCAAATGAAACTGCAGCAACGTTTTGAACGTAAAGTGCTGTACATATGTCTAATTTTTCATTTTGACCAGTAAAACCTGTCTTCAAAGGCTGTCCAGGATGACCAAATTGTGATGCTTCACTGCAGGTGGTCATTCATAGGAGGCGTAAATAACATGAAAAGTACTAAGCAGAATATTTACAAGAGGTGGCCTTTCAAAGACAGGTGGGTTGCTCAAGACAGGAACCACTGTATTGAAAATTAAGAGGTTATAAATTGAACTGGGTAATGTTACAAATGTTGATTCTGTTGCAATTTGTGTCTGAAATTCATGTGGGCAATTGATGTCTGCATGTTTTAAAGTGCATTGTTCCAGCTTTTGAACATTCTAACACCAGCAGAATAATGTATGCAAAATCAATTTGTTACACCTTGGCTGCATGGGGGAAATTCTATGTTCGTAATGTGTCAATCAATGGCCACTTTTGTCCTGATGTTTGTAAAAGTCATTTATAACAGTGATCGCAGCACTATTGCCCTGAAGTATGGAGGCTTGGCCCACTGCCTTGCTGTAGATGTAACCATTTCAGAAGCTCTCAGAAAAAAAAAAAGAGTTCATTTGGCAATGATTCTGTGCCTTCTGCGTGACATGTTGACCTGTGTAAAGCCATGGGTGTTTCTGTTGGGATTATTGCCACAAGACTTCAAAGAGATGTATTGCGTCAAGTACTTGCTGCAAGGTGTGCATAGAAAAGGCTTACAACCGGGACCCACCTACCTTGCATATATTGCGCTGTGTGCCGTATCCACTAATGGCAGAGACTTGATTCTTTTTTCACAAAGAAAACAAATTGTATTACAACCATTAAGTAGGTGCTAATACTGGCTTAAGACCCGTAGTAATCAGAAAGACTATTCTCTAATTGCAATTTTGACCTTTCTTCATGAAAAAGTCAGTCGAGCCTTTCTTGTCTTTTTAGAAAGGCACTCATTTATGAGCATAATGACTTTGGGTCCTGTCACCTGCCGAAACCTGAACAGGTTGATCTTGGATAGAATTGGGGAAAAAAAATCTATGTAGCTTAAACATATTAAAAAAGGATAAATAAGGAGGGTTTTTTTTTTTTTTTTTGGATCAGAAAATTTTGGTAGACATAAGAGACTGTACTCTCACTTGCCCTGAAATTGGCAAGTGCAACTGTTGTGTTATTAGCAATATTTAGGTCAGCTGTACAGAGAATAAACTGGCTTTTGGGACTTAACAAAGGGAAAGCCATCCTGCTTAGCACAACCATACAATCACCACCTGGTTGCCGTAATCAAATATTATTGTGTGCCTATTTCTTCTTTCCGAATTTTGTCTTTCCGAATTTCTTCCAGTAGAAATATATTGGTTTGGCCTCATTGTTTCATGAGTTGCTTTGCCAAGGCGGCTGGGAATGATATTTTCATACATAAAGCTTATAAAACTATACTAGGATTGAGCAAGCAAGCGAACAAACCCAAGAAATGTGGAAGATTGAGAGTCGGTCAACTAAATGTAATTTGGCTTTGCATGGGTTGAAAAGATACAGCACAAAACTGCTTTGTATGTAGGTAGGCGACTCTCTCGGTTGGCAGTGGAATATTACTAACCAGGGCCTGGGTGCTTTATTCACAAAGCTACGCAGGCTTTTGGGTCATGATATTTGAAGCTTGAGGAACTTCATTGATGGCCAAATGGGGATGGCTTTCTGCAGAAATAGATCAGTACAAGAAGTGACAATTTAATCTCCACAATTCACGCCACAGAAAATGATTTCTGTTTGATAGTGACATTTTGGTGTTTTGGTAAGGCCCTTGAACGTGTCACCAGGCAATTGAAAAATAGATCAAGGTGTAGGGGGTGCTGTGTGCAAGTCACAGGACTCAGGATGAGGCATGACGGAATGGCACTGAACAGTGTGCAGCCCACTGTAAATGGTGTACTGGCGTGTAATAGTGTTGGCATACAGAAGCCAGACGGGAAAGGTAAAATGGCCATTGACAGGTTGTCTGGGGAAAGAGGTACTTGAGCTGTGTGCTCAGTTGCTAGGAAGGTGGCGCTAAGAGTTGGGTGGAAACTGAGAAGAACAGGGAGCTACTTTGCGGAGACACCAGGAGTCACATGACTGAAAACGTCAACTGCCTCCTCATATTCCATCACAAAAATATATGCCACAAGTTAGCTTAAGCAGACTTGTGTCTCTGGCAACAAGGAGGGGCTAGCCAGCAGCCTTGGGGAGAGACTTGTGCAGTTCAGGGATAATAGTACTTGAGGTGTTGCCGATTTGCAACAGCATGAGCATTTGACCCAATTGACCATGCACAAAATGGGCAGGGACTCAGAAAATTGAGGGCCAAAAGGAGCTATTCAGCAAATGTTGAAGGGAAAAAGAAAAAAAAGAGGGATTAAAACTGGGCCTGGGACAAAAGGAAGTGAAAGAAGGGGGTGATTGGGCAATAAAAGACAGTGCTCTGGTCTGGATGTGATAGTGTTGGTGGCACTCAACTGGAAGTAACCGATTCTGCTACTTTGGATAGATATAATAATTACTGAATATCAGGAGTGGATTCAAGCAGTTTTTGGAGGTGTGACAGCCCATTGGAAGGATTAATGGGCGACCCCGTTATCGAAAGTTCAATGAGAAGTTCAGCATTAAGTTTTGCTTTCTTGGGCAGTTTGCCAGAACAGACAGTGGCAGGTCATCAATGGCAGGTTTGTCTCCCTGGGTAAACAGGGCAGGCTGGGTGGGCCCATAACAAATAAACACAGTGGGGAAATAATAGAAAAAAGGGGAAGAAGGGCAAAGACAAATGCCGGAAGGGACAAGATAGGAAAGGAGGACCAAGTCTCCCAGCATTCCTGTGTACACACAAGCCTCTACGTGGTGATTAAGAGACCCAGTCAGTGAGAGACTTCCACAGGGTGGTCATTATGACCAAACCTCTCTCTTGTTCTGGGCCAGCCTGGACAAATTACATGTTTGATAATGCCCCGGTAGCTTGAGGAACCGTTCACACCTGTTTGGTTTGTAGATCAGCCTCGTCCTTTTGTGCCACATGCAAAATTTACTCCCCTTGCTTAAATTATTTGGGGTCAATGAAAAAGCATAGTGTGGCTGGCCAAAGCTCATTTGAATTACCTTTGTTGACACGGAGGGGAAAGATGGGCAAGGGGGTTGACTCAATAGCCGGAGTGGCAGGAGGTTTGGTAGCAAAGTATGGGGTAAGGGGAATATAATTGCCTTCCCACTATCAGTGTGAAACACAGTTTTCTCATTCCAGACATTTTGACCTGCGCATTCTAAAATAAAATAAACTGCGATGTAATTTATTCAGTTTAATTCATCACTGGTAGTATCGGGTTTCGTGGCAGCATTGGTATTCAGCTGTTTATGGGTCCAGGGAGACACATTTGCAATGTCTAGAGACTGATAACTTGTATATTATATACTGCAGCAGAGGACTAAAGGCAGGCTATATGGTAAAAATTGAGATTTTTTTTTTTTTTGATGTGCTCACACACACTTGAAATAAATATGAAAATTTGCAAATAAGTTTTTGTTCAGGTAAAGAATTCTAATAATTTATGCAGAATTGTTTGATGTTGGGGAATTTCGTGATCAAAGTACGTGTATTGGGTCTGGGTGTGCAGGCATAGGTGAGAAGGGGAGACCAGACAGTAATCTGAGCCACATTGAAATGTGCAGGGTGCTTCACGCTTGGCTGAATGTTGGAGACTCTGTGGCATTCCTGGGGCCCAGGCAAGCATACCAGTCCCCAATGTGGCCCTCTCAGTACCTCCATCATGCACCTGTCTGTCATTCCTACCAAACCTAGGCCTTGCTCTTCTGGAAAGTTCAACTAGAAAACTTTGAGCCCTCCGAAAATTCTGCTTAGTTCCTGCCAAATTGATGACCTGAATTTTGCAGCTTGATTGGTTTTGTCTATCATAGATCTCACACTCAGGATTTCTTTTCCCATAAAATTCAGTTTATTGGCTTATGCGTATGCAGGTGAGGAGAAATTGATCCATGATAGCCCATTGCACCTGCGCAAGTTTTTGTGTTTGGCAGTGTGTAATGTCAAAAAGAATCTCACAGCAATAGCCTCAGGATGCCGACTCCAGAGCACTAAATGTCCAGGAATGTCTGGAAGTCCCTCAATCCTAGCACCAAATGCTGTAAATATGGCAAGAGGAGCACGTTTCACATTTATGGGGATGATTCTAAACAAGCAGTGGGAAGTGATGGTAAACTGAATGATGTTATTTTACTCATGGTGGGCAGGTAAATAGGGTGAGGACAGTCAAAGTAGGCAGGGTTGTGTGTGTTGTCACCGTAAATATGACTGTCTATACAGGTTATAGACCAGACCTGGTAAACCTCAAAAAAGAACTGCATGACTTGTGGTACATGTACCCTTCTAGGGGTTTCACATTGACTGAGCCCAAAGTGATTTATTTATTGAACCCAGAAGGAAGGAGTGGGCGGGCTTCTAAGTGCAACAGAATGTTTTAAATGAACAAGAGAATGTATATTGTTTAATGGGCGCAATGCTGACACCACCAGATCAGCTTGAGTAATGTTTTGTTTGTTGCAAAGTCTGGTAAGGTTAGAAATAATGCAGAATAGCAACCAAACAGACAAAGTGATTTTACTTTCAAGTGCACCCAATTCTCTGACTGCCGAAGCCAGCATCAGCTGTAAGTTTCAACACTGGATATTAAACAATACATTTTACGTGCAGAACACACCACCATACCAATCACTAAATGCAGCTAACAATTTTGCATACCTGATAATATATAGCAGGCAGAAGAACACCTTTAAAAAATCCACTTTTATCTCCAATGTAAAGAACATGACTTTGTACTTGTGTTCAGTTTAGAATTGGGTATGTCACTGATATTGCTGTAGGTTCCCTACATCATTTTCAGTTTTTGATGTCCATGTAACTTGTTATAGATTCTTTTATGGAGAGTTAAAGCAGGAAGAGAATGTGGATAAGATACAGGGATATTACAAGGAATACTTATACCACATGATCATGTACTTAGTACTTTCCAACATGCTCACTTGAGAAGGGGCATGCCTATCTCTCTCTCTCTCTCTCCGTCCCTCCCTGCCTCCAATGAAAAACAGAGCCAGCAAACTTTAATTTTACATTTTTCCCATACCAAAATAGGGGTATTTTGTAAATATACAATAATTGAAATGCCAATTTTCAATCAATCTTGTAAAAAAAAAAAAAAAAAAAATCAGGAAAGTGAAGCTTAGATGCTCTCCCTTTTTACATTGTAATGCTAATTTTACCAGAGTGATTTGAAAGAAAATGGATGGATTTTAGTGTTTTCTTGAAAGGAAAGACAAATTTTCAATCAATTTTCTTTTTTTTTTCTTCTTCTTTTTTTTTGGGGGGGGGGGGAGATGGGGCAAGCTCAAGGTAATGAAAAGTATGAGAGAGCCAGAAGCTGCTGCAGGAGCTCAGAGTGGGCTTTGTAGCCCCAGTAAGCTGGAGGTGGCCCGACACCTGGGATTGCTCAGGTTGATCCAGAGGTACATAATAATAATGATGAAGACTTCAGGGTCAGGAACCTGACAACCGGAATCAGTCCTGTTGGCTCTGGGGGTCTGGAGATCATCCTACAAGGGTTAATTGGTACCATCCATTTGATTGTGGCTAGGAAACTCTATTCCCTGGATGATTTTTGTTTGCTGTAAATTCATGAAATTTGAAAGCGAGAAGGGAAAAAAGGTGGATTACTCATTCTTTTTGCATGACTTGTTAAAAAGAATACATGTCACAAATAGGTGACCTCAGTGATTTTTGAAAAGAAAAATTATTCAGATTATTATTTGAGGTAAAATGTATGCTGTAGGGAGAAGGAAGAAGTCATTAATGATGCAACATTTTGACAGAAAGCATTGGCTTGTTACACGTGTTTGCACTGAGTGTCTAGACACTGGATGGTATATCCACTGAAGCAGGGAACCAGTATCATGTGGCCAGATACCATAATATGGTGGCCATGTTCGTACCAGCAGGGGCGTGTACCCAAGGCCTCAGCTTGTTTGATCCTAACACTGTGGTCCCCTCCTGGTAAGCCCACCCTTCATGTTAAGTTGCTATTTGCATTCAGAGGGTCCCCCATTTCTATTTTTGTGTCTTCCTATAGAGCAATACAGTGAGACCTTATTATAAGGACACTCCCATGTCTGACATAATCACTTAAGGATACAGGTTTTGGAGGACTTGAAGTTGGATTTCTTTATTATGTGACTTATTCGTCTGACATATTCAGATATGTTACACATTTTGCAAAGAACAAATGGTGTCATTATAATGCAGTTTCACTGTGCCACCCTTCTAACAAGGCCACTTTTCTAATTGCTATAGGGATGGCCTTATTGTGGGCGGAAGAGGATAGGAGCACCGTATTCAGAGCCCATCTGTGGTCAACCAGTAAGCCACATTGTCCAAAGGTTATAGCATTGTACAGAATCAAAACCCATCATGGGGTTTTGATACAAGTCCTTGTCCCAAAATATGCCAGCTTGGTGATGGAAATTGCATTATTTTCACATGAATAAACTTTCCATACTTTTTCAACAGGTGACAGATTCTTTAAGCAAAAAATGTGGAGTTACGAAATATACTCTGGATTAGATACTAGTGAAGAGAGCCCCATGTGTAGAAACGTATGATTGAGAGGGAAAAAATTGAAAGTTGATAGTCCCTGAATTTCACGCTACATGTATTTTTTAAATTCAGAGTAAACTTCAGCACCAAAAAAAGAAGGAAAAAATGCTATGAAGGCGAGGCAATTTACAATAATAAAACTGTCATCCAACTACTGAACTTTCTGATTCACACTTTTCATTTTGCAAAAAGAACGGTTATTCCAGCCAGATACATCAGGATTAATGTCTGTATAAATCGAGGCTATGTGTATCCCATGAGAAACTTGACTACATATTCTCCTCTCTTGACCACTTGTCATTTTGTTTTGGACAGTCACCTGTAGGGACCCTTGAAACTGTCACGTCTAAGGCAAGCAAGTGACCAGCAAATGTCGCAGAACAATGACCCAGGTGACCTACCTGACAGCCCCCATTGTTACTCGTACAACAGGGGTCTGGATCAGCGGTAGTTTGCCCTTGCAGAATGCTAATTCGTACTTGTGGAGACTGACCGTTACTGTACAGGTGTGTGGTGGAGTATTCACCGCCTTAAGACCCCCTCACAGTGGGGATCTCCCACTAACTCATTAATTTGCACTTGTTTCCCATTAAGATTGAGTTCTCGTCTCCAAATCTGCTTTTATCAGTATTGTATGATTGTTAGGACTTGCGAAGTCATCAAGCAAGATATCTTTGGGTGTATTCTTGTTTGTTGTGAAAGGACAATCAAGTTTTTGAAGAGGACTTGTGTAATGCAGTGAAGGGAGATTGTTTGTACGACAATAGCACGACAATATGGAGAGGACTGGGCCATGTTTCCCAAACAGTTTGGTGAGGCAGGGCTTACGAAAGGCGTGTCTCTCACTGGTTATGAGGACATAGGGCTTTAATTTAATACACTAACTGTAAAAAGAGGGGGCAGTCTATTATATAATTTTTAAGTCCGCATTGCCAGCATTGTGGACAAGGAAATCATGCCGGGACACTGCGCATTGATGACGGGCCAAAAGTGGAATACACTTTTGTCACTGCCAGCCTTGTGATTATTTTGCAGATTTTGTGGCAGTATAAAGGAAATCTTCAGAAGATTAAGCAAGTCTGGGCCAAAATATTTCCATTGTTAGGCCTACATCTGAGGATTTTGATGGGTGAGAAATTCAAGTGGGCGAGATAATCCTCAACTAGGTTTTACAGAAAGGGAGGGGAAGGGGGTCTCCAGTTTTCTGTGCTCGTCATTGTTTTAGTCCCCGTGCACACTGGCCATACCTGTTTCCCCACACCATCCAGGGATCAATGCCAAAAGTGGTCTGCCTATTTAGGTGATCCCTGAAAGAAGATACAGTAACGTGGAACAGGTAAAGATGAGAAAAAGATGGTCTCAGGTCCAAGGTGGTCTCCTTGGAGTGGTCTCTTCAAAGAGGTTCAAATGCAAGATGCATCACATACAATATGTGAGTCAATTCGGCGTGTTTGTTTATAGTTAAGAGGCATCACAAAATGCAGAAGTAATCTCTGTGGACCAACTGTTTTGATGAGGTAAAATTATTCCCCACCATCCCCTCCCCTGTTAAGTGAGCAAGCTTCAACTTGCACTTGTTTTGCCAGCATATTTGTTAATGGTCACAACATAGGCTTGGTCATAGATTGAAACAAAAGCTGATCAATATAAGAGCAGCAGGGACACATATAACGTCCTGCACCTGTAAGGAGGTCAATACAACCCGAAGATACAGGCATGGGCCGCACATAATGCTTGTGTACTCAAGATCATACTGGGCTGCACTGACTAAGTCTGGGAGGAGGGAGGGAGGGAGAAGAAGGGGGGTCCCAGTC
The DNA here is from genome assembly GCA_964020975.1 of Hermodice carunculata. NCBI lineage: Eukaryota > Metazoa > Annelida > Polychaeta > Eunicida > Amphinomidae > Hermodice > Hermodice carunculata. Next base: position 61,008,979 of record OZ026619.1, read on the forward strand.
CGGTGGAGCAGATAATAATTCTGCTCTAGAGCACGGTATGGAGAATAGGAAAATTAAGAAATACTGCTTGGTACAAAGTATAGAAAAAAAAAGGGTTTATATGGTAAATAATAGTACAAGTACGGAAGACCCTTGTATCCTTTCCTGGTCTCCTTCATATGACTCTAAAATGTAAGAAATTGACAAGGCAGAATTTCATGGAAACTACAAAAATACCTTTGCATGATTCAGGGTTATCTGATCTGTTAATTTGTTTACCCTTTCTGTCATGTCTCCTGCATTAAGATGGATGTGATTTCTCAACATTGCTAAGCCGGGGACATGCAAATATTTCATTTGATGAAGATAGGCCATTGACATTAGGCACCAGTTGTCTTGATATAAAGTGACAATGGCAGGGTGGCTGTAGTATTAGCTAAATATACGTAAATGTTTATTGCCTGTTATGAAGGCAAGTCAATGATATGATCTATAATGGGAAGGAGACGAAACGGAGATTTCCATGCATGGCGCACCACAATGGGACAAAGACCTAATAAACTCCCAGGAGGAGCAGAATGGATGCCTCAGATATTTGCACATTCTTCACAGGTTTATTGATGAATTTAGTCTTCATGCACTCTTCAATGGACAAGTCAAAGTAAAGGTGGCTTATGTGATAATTTTTTTTGCCTTTTTACACTTGACTTGCAGTTCCAAGCACAGGCACATGAATGATATTTATTTGGTCAAAAATGTCTGCCTGACCCCTTGAAGCATAAAATGGCCGCTCCCTAAAAGTCCTGGGGAGGTAGACAAGAGAACAGTCAGCTGTGACTGCTGTGTAATGTGTGCACAAGTTTTGTATTCCCAGATATCCATTGAGTTGTTCCATTTGTGCCAGCAATAGCATGAACAGTAAGACCCACTCCAAGTGATATGGTGCAGGTGACAGCATTTAAAATTACAATGATAAATGGGAAAAGATCGTTTGCATCTCACTTAATGAGTTTCTGACCACATGCGTGATTGTGTGGACAACATCAAAGGCATCCTTGCATAGGTGTTGCAGGTGGTTTCTAGGGCAACAGCAGTGTCACAGAGAAATTCCACAGTGACGACAACTGTAGGTCCACATGCAAAACAAGCGCAAAGAACAAGGCATACGAGCAGCCTTTTATTTGTTATAGGGGAGAATTTTAATATTCTGCCCACAGGATCAGTATGAAGTTGTAGCAGACCAGGGGCCAGAGACCAAGCAAAGCTGTTCCTCTGTCTGGGGTATCAGTTACAGTAGACAGCCATCCCAGACTGACACAACTGATAAATGTTTATCAGATTGAGCTCCCATGTGAATTGCTTTATTGGAACGGGGAGGGGTCAAACAAACATCAACCCTTGTCTTTGAGGTCCCTGCCTAAGTGACAAGTGTTTATGGAGTTATGGGGTAAGGTTCCAGGCCATGTAAATGACTGGGCAATGTTTCAGGGGGAGCGTTGAAATCAGGAATTCTCAAATGGTTCTAGTTGATGGACTCTGGACGACTGTTGATAATACAGTTTTCACTGCTGCCCAATCGCTGACAGCCAACTTTTGTGTGGTCTATATCACTTTACATTTGGGGCTAATTTTGACCCTGCAAAGTTTTGTGAAATTTTATATCAACTACTTTATTGCCTTTTAAAAACTTGTAATATCGTATTTTCACTTAATGCTAGTATATATTTTCCTGAAAAGGAAAGAGAAGAAAGTCGCATGCCACTTTTGATTTAAGGAGAACAAAGGACTTCATGCATTTATAAGGGGTAGGGGGTAGAGGGTTGTGGATGGAGGTGAGGGTCAATTATGAACCCCAACAGGTGCATGTAGGTACGTAGCATGAGGTTGTTTTTTTACTCACACGATCCCATTTTTCTTGTCTTTACTAAAACAAGAAGTTTGTTTAACCTTTGGAGTGGTTATCATGACAATAGTGACATTCATCGGAACTTCTTAATGTAAGGATTCCACCACAAATTCCCCGTATGAAGGGCCTAAATTGAAGTGCTGCATGCCTGGTCTAATTTGGCGGGGGCACATTTTCGCCCAAAGTGTGCCAAGGAAAGCTGTTGACTCAGCCTAGAAATTAACACTTTTAAGGTTTAATTTCACAGTTATTTCTACAACAGTACTTCATGGTTATTTCCACAACAGTACTTCATGGTTATTTCTATAACAGTACTTCACGGTTATTTCTACAACAGTACTTCACAGTTATTTCTACAACAGTACTTCATGGTTATGTCTACAACAGTACTTCATGGTTATTTCTACAACAGTGATGGTAAAATACAAATACCATTTGAGTAACTCAAGTAGCTTCAAGATTCAGTACAGGAAATCCTTTTTTTCTGTACTAGGTGGAACATACCTAACAGTAAAAAGACAAAAAAAAAAAAAAAAAAAAAAAAAAAAAAATACCATTGAAAAAGAGATATGCTGATTGACAGGAACAATTTCATCCAGCTCACAGGAAGAAAAAGATGTTCACACATTTATATTATGATGTCCTTGAGACTAAACTGAAAAGGTAGCTGTGGTTGATCAATGGTAGGCCTGCCTTCAAAGGTTTCCCAATCTCATTTAATGAGTGTACATCATGTTGAAGCCATATTGCAGCAGTCTGACCTAACTTCAGCTGTTAAAGCCATATTGCAGCAATCTGGCCTAACTTCAGCTGGTGATTGAGCTACAGCTGCCCGGGGTAAATGTGTAATGAGCCCCCTTTTCTTGGTGCTATATTGATCTGCTACCATCTGCCACAAGGCCTGGGTGATATGATAAGAAGATACCAAAGCACAGAGAAAGATGCACATTCTCATCCCAGGGGGATATAGACATTTCCTAGAGGACATGTTCAGAGTGGTTTTCATTATTGGCATACAACTGCCCATGTGGCTTGCTTGTGTTTCCCCTCCCTGTGCTACATAAGAGACCATGTTGCTTTGGTCCGGCTTCACAGCCTATCATGTCATAGCAGATAACCCATATTTACTTTTGGATCAATGCACAGCTCAAGATCCACAGTTGCACTTCAGTTTATGTTGTCTGTATATATATATATATATATATATATATATATATATATATATATATATATATATATATATATATATATATATATATATATGGTTTGAAAAATGTGAGGATATTGTACACTTTAAGTTTCTTGTTGAAATGAAATTATGCTCTTTTCCTGTGTATAAGTTGAAAGCGTATTTTGCATCATCATCATCATCATCATCATCATCATCATCATCATCATCATCATCATCAACTAAAGTCAGCCAGGTCATATATGACTACTGGTTAGAGAATTATGATCCTGTCAAAATGAATGTAAATTTCACTGTGTCAATATCTTCAGCAGTTACAGGTTGACTTGTCTGGGATCAGATATCTACCCAGCTCAGTGGTAAAGCTGGCGAATCAGCACGGATTCATAGGACTTTAAACATGTTCATGAGACGGGAGGAAAAAAGTGGCAGCTTGTCTTGTTCACTTACTCTGATGGTGCACAGTTGTGGTTGGGGCCGTGTATGGAAGCTGATCCAAAGTGAACTTATGCTCCCAGTCGACAGATACACACTGTAACATAACACCTGTGCATTGGGTGGACCTGGTATGACTGAACTGGTCGGCATTCCTTCTGGGAGCAGTAATCCTAGGCTATGAGTGAAACATCACCAACAGCAGAAAGATCAAAAATTTTCGCAGTGTTTTGGCTGGTACTGATACCTTGTGATAAAAACTTGCATGCTTTCAAATAGAATTTTTCTCGTTGGAGGTTACTGGAAAGTTTACATTTCTTGGAAAAGTTGGATGAGATCAGTGAGAAACATGTTTCAGGAATTTTGTATATTGAAGCTTGCAAAGTTTATGAGAAGCAGAATAATTTCATACCCCAGCAAGAAACATACAAGTCTGCAAGTACTTTCAGTGGGGTTAACATTCAAACTTTTGTTATATGATCGTTACATTACAGTGGAAATACTTACAAAAAGAGGAGAGAAAAAAAATACAACAGAACATAGAAGAAAAAAAGACATGCAAAAAACAGAAAATTAATCATCTGCAGACAATTTTCCCATGGAATTTTATACAGATAAAGCGACAATTTTGGCACATACATGTAATGCAATATATATGTATGAGCGGGAGTTGCCTCTGTGAATGTGAATGTGATGCATCCACAAGTTTCAATGTTTTTGGAATGAAGTGGCTGAAAACAAGACTGGTTGATTCGGAGAGACATTTATAGAGGTAGCGAAGGGTGGGGTTGAATGGGATCGTGGCACTGGCACAGTCTGTACAATGAAGAGTGCCTGGCATTGTCACTTGCAAGGTGAAATATGTATTGACTGAATCCACCTTGACACAGCCCTGAATGATACAGAGAGGATGAGAGGGCGATAATCAAGTCTTTGAGTGGAGTGATTGTGTCCAGAAATCCTGTTGTTACATGGGGCCATTGACACATCGTATCATCTGTCATATATCAATTCATGAATTTTATGTGGCGTTGATGGTGCTCTATCAATATAAATCACACTTCTATGAGTTTTGTGTGTAAAATATTATCGGTCCTATTCGATAATAATTTAGTTCAAGTAGGTAATAAATTATTCCATGCTTATTATGCTTCTTATTTATTTATGTACGTATCGTATGTTTATGTATGTATGGATGTAAGTATGTATGTGTATAAAAGGTGAAAGTCTGTACTCTGATCAGGAATATTGAGCAATTAAATGATTGCAGAACCGCATAAGGGGTTACAGGATTTTGATAATGTTTCTTTACAGACCAGGGATACTGCTAACATTAAAAAAAGCAGTTGATCTGTACTGTGTCTTGACTTGGAGTACTGATCATAAAAAGAAGTTATGTGGAAGACTGATCACCAAAACACCCGAGTCACAGAGTACAACTTGTGCTTTACCATGCATTTCACAGCTTTCTCTGACTCCCTCTCATCAAAATGGCACAGACAGTTAGCAGATCCCCATTTAAGCAGCCTTAATGCTCATGATTTACAGTAACAGAACAGCAAGAGATACTCGGCTGGAATCAATGGCCAGCCTTAATTGCCGCCTTTGATCGGATGGCTGGTGGTCAGGAGGGAAGTACTTGCTATCAAGCTGGGAGGACAGATTATCTCATGACTAGAATTCCATGTATCATGAATGTATCTGAACACCAACCAGTTTTGGCACGGGAAAGGAAATTAATATAACTGTAGACTTGCAGGAGTTTGTGTTGGTTCCTGTAATGACCCTCAAGTGGAATTGAATTGGACGTTTGGCTTCGTCCAGGGGCTGTATGTTTTGTACAAGGGCTTGAGATGCCTGCCGAGAAGTGACATGACATTGGATAGTTCAGGGAACCACCATATATATCGTGGACCATTATGCTGTATTCTGATATGAAATAAATGAAGAAAGTGTGATGTTTTTGGTGGAATTATTTCCGAGTGACAGCCAGTAATAGTTCTTGATTAACACTGGTATAAATTTCTATTTTATGCTGTGCCAGCCTGTGGCTGGTCCTTCTGATTATGGTCTGTGTTCTTGATTAGAAAAAAAAAGTCTTTCGCCATGCAGTTAATGGTAAAAAAAAAAAAAAATGACATGTTTTCATTGCAGAAGTGAAGTTAGAACACTTGCCTTCAAAAGCATGGAAACAATAAAAATAGATTACAATTGAACTCATTCCCCATGTAAAAATATTCGGAACAGAAAGAGTCTGTAATAGGCCTATTCAAGTGCTGTTTTAAACTAAGTGGACGGTTACTGTATAGAATTTATATGTATAGGCCTGATAGCATATCTAGCCAGAGGGTTATAGGTTAATGGAAATATTTACATATCACGTGCATACATTGATATAGTATTTCACTGCTGGTCAGCTAATATTAGCAGTATATTGGCCCTGGGTATTTTTTCATGGGAACAGGCAGTTGGCCCGAATGGTACCCCATAATAACTTCACAACAACATCAACTACACAATTTCCGAATGAACGAAAATAAAATCTACCATCAGGATATAAATTATCTATAAGTGATAGGTTTGTCAAAATTAATTTCTCATCAAGCACCCTGACTGTGCGTAGCAATCACATCGTCACACTCAGCATAGGCCTGACTGACCCCCAAATTTAGGCTCCAAATTACAAGGTGGCAAAACTTGGAATTCGTTGATTGCCATTCGATGAAATTATATGCTCTAGAGAATTGTGGGAAATTAACATAGCCGAAGATAGTTGCTTTCTGTGATTGAGCCCAGAGTGGGCTTTAAAGAGACCCTGGGTTGGCTTGCACTGTGGCTACGAAGGCGACTATGTGTTTGACCAATTGTAATTTCAGCGGATATTTGTTGCCCCTTCTAGGCATGTGTGCTGGGAGGTTAATTATTTCTGAGCTGATTGTGGTTTAAGTTGTGAGGGACTGTCATTCCCTCCACCACTCTATATCAATCACCTCAAACTATTGCACAGGTTTAATTTACAGCCCAGGTACTTCACATATTTTAACTCTCCTCGCCCGACAGTCAAAGCGCCCCGCAATAAAAACTGCATTTTTTTATTACGACTTTATGGTATGAATCATTTATGAAGTACCTTGAGTTGGTGACACATTTTTTGAGCATTTTTGAAGGCACAAGGATATGAATTGTGGCCCGAGGCATCAGAGCAAAGTGACTCTTTGTGTTAAGTCCAGATGCGTTAAATAACAAGTGAACATTGCCAGGAGCCAGTCGTCCTGAAACAAGAGTCTTGTGTTGTATTGTACTTCATATTTATGTATAGTATGAGACTCTCTGACCAGCAATTTGACTGGGATCAAATATTTCCCATTGGGGTATATTTCTTAACGATTTCATAGACCGTTTTTTCATTTTGGTATTTTTATCAGTACTAATTTTTTATTTGCTATTATTTTTTTGTAGTTTTTTTTTATGTTGCTATTTCTTTTGGAATTTCAAGGTTCTCCATAGATTTCTAACAGGCAGGTAATTTTTGTTTAAGTAGTCAGTATTTTTGCTCAAAATCCTAAACCTGTCTGCAGAGACTCAAATGGAGCAGCCGTCAGTTTACTAAGTAGTAGCCAATGAAAATCACTGGCCGCTGGGGCTTCTAGAGAATGTTGGTATTTTTATTTTTATTTTTGGCAGTTATGTACATGTATTACACAGGATTATGGTGAGCTTGTATGGTATTTATTTTAATGAGCACCCATAAAACAAGATGCAATGAACTTACTTTACGAAAAAAAAAAAAATATGATGATCTGTTGGGAGAAAAAAAAAACTTTGAAAAAAAAAGTTCTTAATGGCATGATAATTACAGTGAATAAGTTTAAATGAAAATCAACTTTGATAGTATGTTCCATCCATCCCTGATCATTATGTACGAAAGTCAGTGGATAGTTCTGGACTTTTTAAGTGTCAGGGATTATCAGCTCAGCATAATATGGAATACCAGGGTAATCACATCTTCTCAGCTGCAATCTTCACTATCAGATAAGGCATGCAGAGGTGTTCAGGACCTACTGACCCCTGTCTGGACTGGTTTCTCATATACCTCCAGCAAATGTATATCCAGAGGGAATCTTGCATAACCAGGTGCCGCCTGTGCCCCGCTCTTAATTAGGGACTGATCAAAGGAAACAATTAAAGCTTAACCCAGTTTTGGGAACTTTCAGGTCATGTGCCGGGCCTCAGGCTGGAGGGAGCATTCATTAAATGTTTCATGGGTGAGCTTAAAGAAGTGATGCTGCAAACTCAAGCCCCCCTCTCCTGACATGAGGGGAAATCCGTTGAAGGCAGCAACTTCATCAGATAGAAGAGAATAGATACTGAAGGAGAATATGTTTTGCCTTGTTATGTTTGCAGATGCAAATAAGTATGTTTATGGGTGTTAAAAGGGGAACAAGAAGGTGTAAGTAAAAGGCAAAGTCAATACTTTTTAGACTTTAGATAGTTTTTTTTATTTCAAAGTACTCTACCTTGCATGCCGGAAAGCCACAAGCTACTGTAAATGTACTTATTTTCACAGGTACAAGTTTTCAAAGTTTTGGAATTTCAAATTAATAATGGTCTTACTTTTACTATAGTGGGTATAGTTCCCATAAAAGCTATGTCAAAATAATACTTCAGTCTGTTTTTATTTTCATTTTTGAGCCATCGGGGAAATTAAATCAAAACCAAAAATTTGTACAGCAAAATTTGGTGAATTTGCAGCACTTACCTGATTGACAACAGGCCAGGTTAGCTATCCTTTTCATTTTGGTTTGTGGGCAGAAATACCAAGAAATCTAAAAGAAAAGTCCAGTGGAAATGGATCTTGAGAGAGTGTGCTTTGTGTCCTTTCAGTGTAATGTGGTTAACCCTTTGAGCCCTGTCAGTGTAATCTTTGTAGCCTGTCAGTGTAATATGGTTAACCCTTTGAGCCGTGTCAGTGTAATCTTTGTGGCCTGTCAGTGTAATATGGTTAACACTTTGTGCCCTGTCGGTATGATATGGTGTCCTTTGGCAAGAAGGGTCTTAATGTAGGGAACCTCCATAAATGTACACCTCTGAGCAGTCCTGATCTCTGGTAAAGCTCAACAGGCCCTGTAGATGATCTATAATATATACAGTCTCCCATTGTACACATTGACATTCAGTGTGTGTATGTGGAAATAATTCAGCAGACAAAGAAGTCTCAGAATGTATATGTTGTAATATGTATATATTCGTGAAATGATTTTGACATTTATGAGGGCAATTATGCCATTTATAAGTACCCCTTCAGAACAGTTTGTGACCGCCATAATTGTAGTGTTATGTAATGTGAACAGTGGCCTGGTCAGTATACAATGGTGGGACTAACACACACTGTCATTTACCATCTGTTACGTGTTATAGACAAATAAGTTAATTAATGAGAACTGAAACAGGTGGCAAGTTAACCCTTGTTTGGCTAGAACAGGAAGAGTTCTGTTTTGGTCTGGTTTGGATTTTGCATGACCTACCACCAGGAATAGGGAGGGAAAAGGGTAGAGCAGAGACGTACTTTGATCTATCTGACTGGTTTCTTCATAAGTATGTCACATTTGTACGTAGTTCTGTTACATGAAATGTTGAAATGGCAAAAACGTAGCAGTGACCAATTGTGTGTGGGGTGAGTAATATGTACATGTACCAGGTAAATGACTGGCCTCTATTGGCCCTGGCGGTCTTGTTGCCATGGTTTTGTGTCCTTGTTATGTCTACCTGTTTTCAGGTAAGCTGTTGACAGCTATCTGGATTTAATATCTCGTTGTCATTGATTCTGTCAAGCTATGACTAATGAGAGGGTCATATGTATCCAGCTGAATATGACAGCATACAGTGAAACCTGACTTGAAAGACCACCTCTAGGGCTGGCTAAATTATGGTTTCTCAAGGCAGGTGGTCTTACATTGGTTCACTGGTCCCCTCTTACAAGGCCCCCCAAACGAGAGGCCACCCCCTCTACATTGGCACTTCTCCATGCATGAAGTATGGTATTTCCATTTTATTTTCCCCATCAAGACAGGCCTCCCGTCTCATAAGGCCATGTTTCTGGTTCTGTTGGGGCTTGGAAGATGGGGATCACTGTATTAATAAGATGAAGAGTGCCAAGCAAAGTGTCAGAAAAGGTGATCTTAGAAAACAGGCAGCATCTCATTAATATGGTCTCTCAAGGCAGAGACCATTATTGGGTTTACAAGCTAACTTTGCTGGTAATTTCTGCTGGGTATCACACTTTAGGCCAAGCTTATGTTATTTTGAGTTTTCTGTTAGTGATACACATGGGCAGTGTATTGCCAAACGTTGAGCTCAGCCTTGTTCCCAAGTTCATGTATCCTGCTATCAAAAAGCTGTGAATCTTTGCTGCAGACAGAAAGTGGTTACACACAGCATTTTCACCACATAATGTATGTAAAGAACCCATCTTTTATTCATCTTTTGGTTTTAAAGTGCCCACTGGTACTAATAAGGTGTTTAATTGGCCCACAGAAACTTCTCGCTGTTGAAGCGAGCCAAATTGAGCCATGCAGGGTTTTCAATGCCATCATATCTTTAACCCTTTTCCCCTTGAATTAAGACTTAGTCAACAGCTTTCCTTGGCATGGGTTCAGCACTAAGTGCCCAACCCATGCCAAGGAAAGCTGTTGACCTGGGGCATGTGATCTTGATAAGTCTCATGTACATTTCTCAGTCAAATTGTTTTTCATAACTGTTGAGATTAGTTGAAAACACTGAAGCAGACAACATTTGACCACCAGCCGTTTTGGGCGGTTTGAGGGGGAAAGGGTTAAGTCTGGAGAACAGTCATGACAAATGTCTGTAACAGATCTGTCTTCATGCACACAAGATGTTCAATTTTGATACATACAATTTGAAGAGCCTATGAAAAAATCTCATAAATTATTTTTTTTATTATTAAAAACAGAAAGATAAACATGGAAAATTGGTTGCAATTTCAGCATAAAAGATACTGCTTCCAGATGAACACAAGTGCACATTTGTTCTATGAATAAAATTCATGACAATTTTGTAATTTTTTTGGACCAAACTCCCAGAATTAACTGTATTTGTTCAGAAAATTAACGGAAATATGCCATTCATGTAATTCAGATTGAACTTTTCAGCAACCGGGTGAAAAAAGTACCTTAGGGCTGTAAAACATAGAAAATTACTGTACACTTACCAGATGTAAAGAGGGGGAAAAAAAATGAAATGGATAGCTGGAAAAAAAATCTTTCGAGTCTGGCCAGTTTTGGTACATCAATTGCCAATAGCAAACAAACAAAAGGTGTATTTCAGGCCTAAGACATGGCTAATTTAAATGGAAAGACAAACTTTTTCCCCCTGTCAAACATTTCAGGTATGTATACATCTTGATTTACCATGAGAATTTGGTCTTTCTGTGGGCAGCAATTTTCATGGCATAACTGTTTTGGGTGAAAGTTTAGTTGGTAAATCAGAGCAAAGTGACCTCTGGTGGTCAGCTGCCTGAACCATTTGATGCTGCTTCATGCCAGAGATACATTTGAAGAGATTAATGAAACAGGTGCCATGTGACCCCCATGTAGCTGTTTATCTGGGCATGTTGACATGTATTGGGGGAAACCAATAAAAATATGGCACCTCTTGTCTTGTGCTTGGCTCATTAGTAAGAGAGGGGGAGGCAGCGCTGAAAGATTACATAGATGGCTATCCAGGATAGGGAGACCTGCCGGGACACAAGGATCCCAGCACGAGTTTTGCTAATGAAGCCAGGCCAGGCCTGTGGCACGCCCACCAGGCAATTCCACACACTGCATGGATGTGGTGGTGGACATAGACCATTTACTGTGCCATGAGAGCTCATGCACTGGACACCACAAAACTCTGCAAATATCTTTTCGAACAGCGTGTAAGTGGCCAGGATAGTGGTAGTCACCAGTTGGACAACATTTAAGAGGTTTCTCCAAGTGTTTAAGTTCTGACTCATGCTGTGAAGTCTTTAAATATGTGTTGCTGTCTGCATGGGATACATAAGTTGTGTCAAAAAAATGATGAATGGAACAGAGTATAAACTTAAGTGCTTCAAGTCAGATGACCGCAAGTGTGCAGATTATCTATATTCTATCATATTTAGAATCAGGAATGACAGACAGGATCTGGAATGACAGGAAATCTTGCTGTTACAGTCAGTTTTCATAGCATTTTAAAAATTGCTCTCCACAGCTTATTCAAGGTGTCAAAATCATGGGCATGTTACCAGTGATCTTACTGAGATGACCCACAAGCAGATCCACAATTGAGATTTTATGAAATTATCATGAAAAATTCAAGAGCTGTTTCCTGTAATCATTAGTAATACTGACAATGATAGAAAGGTAGTACTGTAAGTGTATTTATCTTTATGTGTGTGAACTTTTGCTGCTTTTTCTTTTTTTTTTCTTTTTTTTTTTTTTTTACATTTCAGGCATTGCACTAATTTAACACAGTTACCATTAAGTCAATATTAAAATGACTCGTTCATTGTGCTTGTATTTTACGTGGCTTTCTACCGTCAGTCAGATAAGTAAAAATAAGAATACGGTGAAATGAAGTGAATTCACACCAAGAAGTCCTGCATATTACACTATGAATTATAGATCAGCAGTGATCGATCAAAATAAACACACATTTGCTGTGTAGCAATAAAGGGTGCCATGAACGTTGACCTAGAGCTTGCCAAAACACATTGCAGAGCCAGAATTTCGCAAAATTTTGTGAGAATCTATTTGGATTTTTGCCTGTTAGTTTTCTTTTTAAAGAAAGACAAGTTTAGGAAAATCTTTATGAGAATGTATTCTGGGATGCTCGCCGAAATTCTGGCCCTGCATTGACCAGAGCAAAGAGTCCAGCAAGTGAAGACCCGACACGCTCACACTTTAGTTTTGCCATGTCCATCAAGGAATAGCGTTGTTTAAGTTTTAGGTTTAACCTCCCTCAAGTCCAGTCCTGTAAAATTGTACAGTTTTGGACAAAGTAATCTATCTCCCTTTGGCCCACACAGCTTATTCTATCAGTTATCAGCAGCAGATCTGGTGGTAAAAAGCCTAGCAAGATTGAGATATGTTACAGCTAAATTAATAAAAAGAATTCAACCATGCCTTCAGTAATTCCTGTTAAAATATTGTAGCCATTTTCCATGTACAGATTTCAGTAGCCAAACTGAAGAAACATCAGCATTTGGCTAATTATAAATTAGTTCATGGGCTGTCCCTGTACATGTGTCAGTGACACAACTGTGTACTCGGGGTTTTCCCCCAAAGCCCTATAGCCCTAGAATTATAGAGCTTTACATCAAAATTTAGGTCTTTAAATTTGGTTACCCATTATATTGAATAGGAGGCCAGGGCTTTAATTTTTCCATGGTTGGTATTTCAAGCAACCCATCTACTTGTGAAGAATTTCCTGGGGAAAACCCTGTTGTACTGGTTATTAGGTATTGCCAGTTAATTTAATCCTCTCTTGGCAGCGTGATATCAACACAGGACCAGTGTCTGCCTTTATCTTGCAGAACCTGGAAAATATTTTTTTCACTTTTATTGAAAATGAATTTGAGTGAAACGTTATGGCATCCAGATTATGGATCTTGTTAGAAGTTCTTGGCCATGAAAGGTGAGGAAAAATGTCAGGAAGGAAAGTGTTGAAACTGATTATTCTCTAGGTTCACTTAATTATCCGCTGTTTTTAGTTTTGCCAAAACACAAAGGTTTTTGGCTTTGCTTATTTCTTCAGCAATGGCATAAAACCATGAAAACAAAAACATGATGAAATGTTATTTTGAGATAAGTTTAATTGAAACCGGAGCCAAAACAGTGAAATTTAAAGTTCAAGTAAATACCTGAAATGCAAAAACTGTGAAAATTTATAATAAACATGAAAATAAGTACATTTACAGTATATCATGGTAGGAAAAGGGTCAAGGTGGGCCAAGGTCCATGGTGTGACCAAAGTACTTCAAAGTGGCTGGTGTGAAGCCAGGAGAGAATTGCTGCTTTCAAGTGGGAAGCTGGTCACCTTGACTGTCTTAACTGTCACAGAACATGCAAAGATGGCCCAATTTGTTTGATGTTTAAGGTGGTTAATTAGGCCTGATTACCTGGTTGACAGGCAAGATGGATGAATGACCCACAGGTAGTATGCATCTGTCCAGCCAACAAGGGGGTACAGAGGTTTGAAACGTTAGGCAGACAGACTTTTTCAACTGTAAGGTGCCAGTAAGCCACCCCAGGTGACCACTTCAGTTAAAACAGTTCTTCTGTGGCTGTCTCCTCTGTGATATTGAAGTTGCTGTCTGTTAGTGATTGAAGGTTGTACCCAGCTGAAAGTTGTTCTCCTATCCCCTTTGAACACCTCTCAAGGCTTGTCAGTGTAGGATTATTCTTGGAGAGGTCAGTGTCTTTGGAAGCAATTTCATGCTCTACACAACCAGAAACCATCATCACCTCTTTGGAGCCAAATTTTTTTTGGCATGAGATTCTGTTCCAGTGAAGGTTTCAGGTTGTGGAATTGTTGGAATATTTGCATGCAAAGTGCAGAAATTGACCGTGCAGATGTTCCCAGTTAACTCCCTTCAGTGCTACAGCTAAGAGTGGGTGAACAGCTTTCCTCTGCCAGCTTCAGGCGCATTGTATCCAAATCTTGCAAGGGAAACCTGTTACGCTGGACCTTAAAAATGTGTTTTTCTCTTGGAAACAGCTGCCAGGTGGTTCCTGAAGGAAAGGTCAGTTGGGGAGGAGTTTGAATGTGGAGTCATTGTAATAATTGAGGAGAGCACAACTTTCCTTGTGAGGAGGATTGAAGGAGTTACAACACAATGTATCTGTTTACTTTGTGAATTAATTGGGCAGCACAGAGAATCTGGTTCTTTAAGTGATGGTACATACCAGCCAGAGTTTCCATTGAAACAAGAATCCTAGTAATTAACTTGTAACATTTTCAACATAGGCAGACTCTGATATACAAGTAACTTATATACATGTACTGTACACATTCTACATAAAAGCATATCAGGCACATCCTTCGTGATGATGAGAAAGACCAGTTCTGAATGGAGATGACATGATGTGGCCAAGGCATTGGCATTATTTTCAGAGGCTGCATGCATAATATACTTTCAAACATTAAAAAGGATCCCAGGACATTTGGAGTCCATTACATGCTGCAGATCATTTATGGGTTCTGCTTACACTTGAGTTAAATTGAAAGTGCATGGCATGAAAGATAAACAAGGGTGCCGGGCATATGTTTTGGTGAAAAAAAAAAAAAATTGTAACTCCCCATTTCATTTTTTTTAATCGTGTTCTTCTACCTCAGCTTAAGGAAATTGTTATTTGTGAATGCTGCATGCATCCAAGTACTTTCTCCTGTCAGCATGGTAAAGATGGATGGATAGAATAATCATGATACTTGTTATGTGGGATTTTGTAGACTAGGATGACAAAGTACTTGGGTGTAATTGGAAACTTGTACCATACATAAAGCATGTCAAGTGCTAAAATCGTCAGGTCTACTGATATTCCGATAAGTCCTTGCTTTCCAACTCTGTTGTGAAATCAGGTGGATATAGTAACAACAGAGATAAGAATGTCAGCTTTCAGGTCAGTTTTAAAGGTCCCCAGGTTGAATTCTGAGGAACTTGATGTGGGTACTGCTGGTGCCTCCACATGCATTTTAATATTTAATGCACACACACCCATGCACACACACACTGCAAACAAAGTTTGCAGTGTACGACAGTCCGTCTGACTGACCAGGTCAGTCTGTCCAACTGCCTGACCTGCTGTCTGACTGTCTGACCGCAGCCAAACCCTTACTAGCGAAATACCTCATGAATCACAGGCCACCTCAAACTCATATTGCCTCATTTGTACCTTGACACTATTTCTTGACCTTGACTTCGTTTTTAAGGTCACAGGACCCATATGTGTGTATGCAAAGCAGAGAATAACCAGGCAGGTGGGCAGGACTGTTCTAGTTTTTCCTGATTAAAAATTATCCAAAAATGTTCAGTGTGGCAAGTACTGTCTGGTGATATTTTGTCAACAAGAGAAATAATATGACATCAGTCAACAACTTTCCTTGTTGTGTTCTTTGTTGCATTGAATGCTGGGTGTGCTGTGAAATCTGTGGACTTGATCTCCGACAGGGTTGAAAGGTTTACGATAATTACAAAGTGAGAAAAAGTACATAGTGTGATCTGTGTGTAAAAACACAATACATCATGTGCACATAAAATATAATTAAGAGACAGGTATATGCACTCGTAGTTGGTAAAATAATTTGACACTATCTTTCTAGTCTATACAAACCAATGCTGGGGTTAAAATTTCCAATTTATGCGGCAATTTTAGACATGCTGCCATCTGCCAGTATGAATAACAGGGGCCCCACACGTAGATATTATATATCAGGTGGTAGGTGGAAAAATCTGACGCAGGGAAAAAAATGACAATTAGTAGTCTGGAAAGAGTTGGAGGATA
The DNA here is from genome assembly GCA_964020975.1 of Hermodice carunculata. Classification (NCBI taxonomy): domain Eukaryota; kingdom Metazoa; phylum Annelida; class Polychaeta; order Eunicida; family Amphinomidae; genus Hermodice; species Hermodice carunculata. The sequence continues at coordinate 61,025,030 of OZ026619.1, forward strand.
TCTGTGAAGAAGAAGAAAAAGAAATGCTGAAAAAAAGATAAAAAAAAAAGCAAAAAAGCAACAAAACAAAAAAAAACAAAAAAAAAAAAAAACAAGAAAGGGACAAGAAGAATAATATACAGTGGGTCAAAGTGATGTATACTCAGAAGTGATCTATTGCATACATTCATTCAGTAACATACCTGAGTTGTTGTGAAGAAATTCTTGTAATATTTAAGTATCATTTGAGCCCCAACTGAGAAGTGAAGAATTTAAAAAGTAGCATTTTTAGCAGTGCAAGTGGTGGTCAAGTTACACAGGGGATCAACAAACCAATGAGATTATTATTACACACACATGGACTTTTGGCCTGTTTTCAGGGGGTCACCTTTCATGTAGCTGTTAATGTATTGTAATAGCTGTCAATTATGTAGCAGGAAATTGTAAAACTATATGGCAGTTAGGGAGTCTCCCTACCTATTAATTCCGTCCATGCTCAATAAAGCTATACAACTCAAAGGGAAAAAAAGTAAATAAGTAAAAAATAAACTCCCATTTACTATGTGTTCCTGTACAGCAGGTTGGGTGTTGCAATTTTTAATGGGTATATAACAGAATATGTTGAAGCAACATTATTGTGGTTCTTCTACATATATATTTCTTCAAAAAAAAAAAAAAAGAATGGAATACCAACATTGGGTCCTCGTGTCATCTTATTTATAAGAACTATACAGTTGAGGGTAAAAATTTTGTCCAAAAAAATGGGATTTTACATGACTAAAATATTGCTAAGAATACTTGCTGAGGCTTAAAGTACATTTTGTTCGCTTTGTGAAGCTTAAGTTGAAGTGGTAGCAGTTTGTTTGTCCTGGAGTTCCTTGTTAGGTTGCTAAATATGTAATGAACAGTGATTGGGGAAAGTGAAAAAAAAAAGAGTCTACAATACTGAGCTTTTCACAAGCCATCAAACCAGGGTTGCAAGGCAGAATGAATTCGTCGATGGCTGCATGGTGTGAAAAGGTCTGTTTGCCAGAATCTCACATGAAAATAGATATTTGTTCCTGGGCTGCCAAAGAATATCATTGGGCATCCAGGGAAGCTAAACATTCAGAACATAAACAAGGAAAAGTAACCTGGTTGTGTGTGACTCTGGATTAAGTGACAAATCTGAAGTACTTCACAAAGGTGTCCAGAAGGAATTTGATCTCAAAGATCAATGTATGGGGCTAATGGAATAGCAAGGGATAAATTTGTTTGACAGCTTGACCAATGCTTGGATGGATGTGGGCGGGGTTTGTTTTTCCCACCATGAACAATGTCCAGGGTGACGCTGAGAGGTTTTCTCAGAGATGCAGAATGTGACTGTTCATTGTACTGTTCTCGTTTGAGTCGGAAGTCGTCGATTGATGCAAATGGCAGACACAACGAAATCCTAACCCTGTTTCATTGATGTCCAAATGCGAAAGATTATTGCAAAATGTTGGGTTTTGCAAATTTAATAGCTAGGCTGTTTCATTCGTACATATTGACATGTCATCAGTGGTTATTTTCGTGCTGTTCACAATTTAGGTGAATAAGTATGTGCAATCTTTTGTCAATTCATGAAGTGGAAGTCGCAATAGAGGGACTTCCTATAACTATGAACTGAATCGACACAATCGTATTGACCCTTTTTGGTGCCCCCTGTTTTCATTTTTTATGACCCTAGAAAATTAATGATATGAATAATCTAAATTGTGGCCATAAATTTTTTAAAAATTAGAGTCATAATCATAGTGTGAAAATATTGGATAGAATTTGAACCCGAATATTCGGAAAAGTGATTTCAATTGATGCTTTGCATGCTTAAGAGGAATGACAGGGTACATGTTAGAGGTGTAGTTGCCGGTTCCATGGCTGTGGGGGACCACACAGGATGTAGTGTGGGCACTAATGATAGTAAATAGGACCTTAAGCAGCGTCTGTCAGAATGGTAGATATACTTATATACATTTACACCTGCAGAGGCAATCACTATTATAAACTGCCAGTTCTGCCTGTAAATGTGAACTTTTTTTTCGCGTACACATACTCCTGATGTTCTCATGAGTACCATCTCAAGTTTTAGCCACACTGATGCCAAACTGTCTTTCATCATGAGAGACACACGTGCAGAAGATTGAGAAAAATGATTATAACTTTCATGTAAAGACTTCCGACCTGCCTGACTCCCTGACATACAGTTTTGTATGTTTTGACAGATGTCTTCACACAATTGGGCATGATTTTGTTGATGCTGTCGTGATGGTTTCAAAATGACTGCACCAGCATGGCCTAAAAATAGTTACTGTATGAATATGACTGAAATTGCATGCAAAAGGTGCAGTTTATAACAGAAATAATCACTGATAAATTTTCATTAATTTCCTTCGTTTGGTCTGGGGGAAAATGTCCACTGCACAAAGTCAACTTATTCATAGTGTACATGTACATCACTCAGGTAAGACATCTGACCAAATTACAAAATCTGTAAAGCTTGGCGCCTGCCTGCGGGTGTAATGCACCTTAATGTACACTTGTCTGGGATTATCACACAGAGGGTCAACCGTCAGGAATAAAACAAACTTTAATAAATAAGGAGATTCGGCATGCAGAGACCATGGAAATCAAACACAGGTAAATGCTAACATCCTGTGTTAGTGCTGGCAGTCCTAGACTGTGAGACATAATGTTGAAAGAGACTGGGTTCAAGGTTGGAGAGGTCCTGGCCTTGTCAGCCCTCTGTCCACAGTCAATGTCATTGAACATAAGCTAATAGAATTCTGTGTCAGACCTGTTTTCTTGTGTAAAGAACCATTTTCAACAAGTCTGTATGGGTTTTTAAAAAGACATTAATCAAAGCTTGATGCTGTCAGAAGTGACCTTCGTGGGTAAATCACAGTGCTTTTTTGTATTTGTGACCTACAAATGAGTCCTTTTTTTAAGGGGGTGGTGGTCACTGTATGTGTAATTAATGTTTGTGTTCCTAGGGGGCAGTGTTTTCAGTCACTGTTAAACCTTGTGAGAGAGGAGACATTCTAGGGTCAGGTGCCTGAAGGACCTGCCAGATGTGTGGACATACATCTGCTGTTAAGGAACACAGCAGGATGAAGAGAGCTCTGCGGGGCGTCTCGATCCACTGTACATGCACTTGCATTTTCTCTCATTATCATCCACATCCTCCTCCACCCCACCTCCCCCAAATCTTGTTTCCAACCAGCAGCATTTTCAACAACTCTTGATACCCGCAAAATCTGTCCCAGGTAGCCATCAGAATTTCAACATCCGCATGCGGGGTGCTGGGAAGCCCTGACTGACGAGTAGCTAATGACATCCACTCACCTGGGTGAACTTGCTGGAGAAGGAAGAGATATTCCTGTCGCTGATAGACGTGGCATAGGGCAAGGTTACCCAGGAAGAAAGTTATACTAATTCTTGTCTTAGCAAGCTAACATTATGATTTAAGCGGATACTTGGCACCACCTCAGCAGAGATGGTGGAGACCCAATCAACTTGTCAGGGGTATACTACATGTTGAAATGATGAAAAATGATAAGTTACATCTGGTTCTCTTATTTTTTCCCCTTGACACTTTGGTCTGCCCAGAGGATGTAGGTAATCTTGTCTGGGAGAAAAATTGTACGATATGAAAGTTGCTTATTATTTGCCTTCAGCTGCAGACTGCTTGTCAACCAAAATATTTTAACTCTTTCACTGCTAACTGTGACTGAAGTCAATGCACAGAAGAGGAACTTCACTTAATTATCTCATGGATGCAATATTATTATTCTTTATAAAAAAAAAAGGCATTTCATTCAAGTACCAGCATGCCTATAGTCCCAAAGAATATAAGAGTCTAGATCAAGAGCTTTCCTCGGCACGTTTTGGGAGCATTGCGGCAAAAGCCCGCCTGGGAAATATGTGGACTCAATCCAAAATGTGGCACTGACAGGGTTAAAAAATAAAGTATTAACCGTTCATCTGTGTACTGTGCACTCTTGGAACTCTCTGCTTCATGCTCATTTGCAAAAGAAAGCATTTGTTTTCAAGGCAGTAATTTTCAGTTTTTCATGAAAAAACACAGTGGACATGCTGAGAAACTGGTCCAGCAAAGCTAGTGTAAGAAGAATAGTTGCCAGGGAAGTATCAAAGTGATTGTGAAACTCAGTATGTGATTCCACTTTACCATGAGCCATGCACAAAATTAAAAACAAAAATAATATTCATGGATTTAAATGAGATTGTTAATAGAGATGTTCATTGGTATTAAGCCAAAGGAAAAAGCATTGTGATCTGGTTATGTGGAAAAGTGTGCCCTTTGAGAACACTGCAGGCACCGAGCACAAAGTGCACTTTCTAAACATTAGCGCAAAAACTAGGACATCACTTTGATCGTAAGGTATAAAAATTCCAAGATCCCATTTGAAATTATTCCGGGTGCTTAAACCTTGCAGCCCTTTTTGTAAAGGGAAAAAGGAAAAGGCCAGAAACTGGTGGCCGTGAGATGAGTTGAATAAAGATTTATTCACGTTAATGCATGTTTGGTCCCGGTAGTCAAGCTGGGGATGACAAAAGTTCAGGATGAGTGTCATCCCGGCCAGTCATTTATCGTACCAAACTCTATACAGATATTGTCCATTGAATTATTTCACTCAAGTCCATGCTCTGTCAGTTGACTGAATTACATACCCTCTTGTTTGTTGCACTGTAAGGCTCTAACAACTTTACGTGAATTGCATATGGAAAGTCGGCTTTTAAGGTGTGTTGACAGAAACGGTGTCTTCCGTAGCAAGAGGGTAATGTAGTGGTACAGGTCTCTACTTTATTAAGAAAGCATTATCCCATGTCTGCATTCACCCGCACATATAGTTAGGGATGTGTAAATTGGTGTTGGTCATTTTTTTTCAGCAAGTTTACATTTGGTTTGACAAGGTTTTCCTTTCAATGTGTAGGCAAACTGGTAATGGACGATCAGAGCGGGAAAGCGCCGCAAAAAGGGGTTTGATGAATGTGTCATATCATGCAGAGTTTAGGGATTGATGGTGTGGGCAGTGAGTGGTGGAACACGAAATCATGCCAGCTCCCTCTGTTATGGCCGATGACCCAGACGGGGAGGCTTTCGTGCATGCACCAGACCATATCCATGTACTTTGTACTGACTTGAAGAGGTCCGAGCCAAGCAAGCTCAATAAATCATCAACACTTTTTTTTTTAGCATGAAATTTACAGGTCTTTTTGCTATCCTTGGGCTGTTCCATCAAGAGATACAATGAAGGGAATGTAAAAGTTCACTGGAATAAAATGAAAACCAAATTAAGAAAACCTGATACATGTAGTGGTTTGTCAGTTTTGTCCCCAGTAAATAAGAGTCTATCACAGTGGGGCACATGAGAAAATGTCAAAAGAGGCTTGGTTTTTTTTTCAGACTTGGGGGTGGGTGGGCAAAGGCATTTATTGTTTCACATGGCAGAAATTTTGAAAGTTGTACTTTTCATGACCCTTTGCATAATAAATATACCAGCATCAAAGATTCAACACTGACATCAGATTCTTTTTATCCGGTGTATATTTACTTCTACAGGTACTCCTTCCGTACTGATTTATGTTGCCTCGTTTCTTCAGCTGGTACTTTCAATCAAATAATGTGTACCATTGTTAATTAGAGTATGCGGGGAACCTGCTTTGAGCCTATACATAGCCTCTGGACCACAACTCCTGGTTCATCTCTAGACTTCATTCATGTATGGTTTGCAACCTTTGTGGTTGCATTATTTATCGATAAACTGTCTTATTCCTGAGACAGATTGTCTTGACATGGGCAATATTGATGATGTATTCTTTGCTCTGGTTGTTGACAGGCTGCAGTGCCATCTGGTGGCTAAATAGTCCTGTCAGTCATGTGACCGTTCTTTTTCTGCTCTGGTCAGGAAATTAAATATCAAATCCTCCACCCCACCCCCACCCAAAAAATACAGAATAACGAAATAAACATATTTTGTGAAGATATGCACTCTGCTTAAGATTTTACGTGTTTAAATTCAAAAGACTTGGTAGGTTATCAGTAGATAGGTTATCGGTACAGTGAAACCTGGCTTTAAGGACCACCCCTAGGTATGACGAAATTGTGGTCTCTGAAGACAGGTGTCCTGGAAGATATAAATGACATGAAAAGTATTAAGCATGGTAACCTGAACAGGTGGTCTTTGACTGCAGCAGATCTCTCATTGCCGTGGTCTACAAAGATCAATCACTATATAGTGGTCTCTGCCCCAAGGGCAGGCCCAAAAGTGGCCTCTTAAGATAGGTGGCCTCTCATAAGAGGTACAATAATATGGAAAAAAAACAGCAGCAGGGACCTGCCAAAAGTGGCCTTTCAAGCCAGGTGGCCTCTAATGGGGGTGACCCCTCAAAACAGGGACCATTGTACTGTTCATTTTGTGATGAGCAAATATTATTTATTGTCCAGAAGATGGCAAAAATTTCAGATTGTAGAAACACAGGAGAGGAAACAAAAAGACAAAAATATTTGTGGCACGAAATAGCATCATGGGCGTTTGGCAGATGTATCAAGGTAAGTGTGTTCATGTGTGCATGGCAATGAAGGGTGGATCTGTGTGGATACCTAGAAAACATCGCATTACTTGTGGATGATATCAGATGCACTGAATCCTATTCTGCCTTTGTGTCTGTTGCAGGTGTCGGCCACAGATCCTGACTGCGGGGTCAATGCCAAGGTGATGTATTCTATTGCATCCAATCTGGGCTTCCAGTATCCATCCCAGTTTGAGATCAGGCTGCACTCCGGACAGATCTGTGTGACCAGTCTCCTGGACTATGAAAGTAGGAAGACGTACGAGTTTCCTGTCGTAGCTAAGGATCAGGGTAAGCATATCGCACACATTTTTAAGTCTCACTTCAAAAAGTGAGAATCCCCTGCAGTGGTGATCATAACTAGTTTCCCTTCCGAGGGCATCATCCCACGATCAAGTTTACTCAAAGGGTGCTTCAGATGCACTCTTAATTGCACTTGAAACGAGCTCAAAGCGCAAGTGCAAGAAGCGCATTTACTACATTGCTGAAATTTTTCCCTTTAAACAGACGGAATGGTGTACATGTAGAAATGTAACTGTCATATTTGTGCATAAAACACCAGATGCGCTTATGTGAGATTGTCGATCAGTAGCAGTTAAATGAGACTTAACTGCAGCGATGGTTGATATGCAACAAATACACTGTGAGTGACAGGCTGGGAAAGTTACGAAGTCAGGTGACACTGTCAAATCTTGCTTATTTTACAAGTTATTAACAATTAGCGGTTGGATTTATTGAAGGTAAAACTTTCATGTTTGGTAAAAACAATGCTTTCTCCGATGTGCAAATGGAGTCAAAGGACGTTGCCTTTATTGCCATTGGTACCAAATGTGGCAGATGTATAGAGAATATCCTTCTGTATGTCTTGCAATCAAAACAGAAAGCTTCAGAATACTATCTGTGTCCTAATCCTGCAGACATACCGTAGTTTTTACACTTGAACAACATCAAAACGTCCAGACTTTCTGCCTTTATCACGCTTGGCAAAAGGCTGGCATCCATACTTTCACCAACGGCATGTTGTTGAGACCTGGGCGGAAGTCCCGGGAAAAGTGACAGTCTGGGCCATCTTCATGCTCCTATTGCCTTGGTCCATGTGACTAATTTTTCAAAGTCAATTAATTTATAGTAAAATCATGAAAACCACCTGCTGAAGTAGGCATTTTTGCATCATTCCCTGAAGCAGGATGGAGCAATCGTTCGGTAAAATTACCTATGATGTAAAGAAGACCATCGATCAACATGACGCTGTTTACAGTTTACAATGCATATCCAGTGCATCAAATAAATTTGAGTCTTCCTGCGGCTCATACCCATGTGTTTTGTTTACTATGCATCTTTCCCCTTGAGTAAAGTTTGTGTGGAATGTTTTCAGACATTTGTAAACAAACATGTCCCGATGGGGAACGCAAACTTGTGGAAACGTGCATTTTTTCCTGCGGATTTCAACACCTTTACTTGCCATAAATGACTATTAATGATTATTTATACTGCATGGACAAATAAATGAAATGTCACTACCAAAAACTACAACATTGAATCAGTCATACTACCCACAACGTACGTGCTGACGTCAGTTGATAGTACAGTACAGGCTGCAATGCGGGAACGGACCGTGACTGTTTTAGTGTGTTCATTGCACATTTTTAGGTGAGGAATTAATTTGAAGAGTAGAGTGGACCAAAAGGCATTGTTACCGTAAATAGTCAAATTAATAGTTGTTGTGTCTATGGTAATCCCAGTGCCCGTTGATTGATTGCGCCATTTCCAATTTGTCACATTTAAACTTCCATGAGGATCTGAGGCGTACTAGATGTGAAAGCGCTTGGACTTGCGACAAATGCTCAACTGTGAACAGAACAGGAGCAAACATCACAACGGAATTTATTGATGCATCAATGAAATTTAGCAATATTTACACTTGAAGCGCATTTCAAGCACATTTGAAGTATGACATTCAATTGTGTTTTTGTGTGTGGGTTAGGGAAGTTAGTTGGAATCACCACTGTAGTTCACCTGGGCAGTGATTAGAACCTGCTTGAATTGCACCATCCCCAGTTTGAAGTTTCTGATATGATGTCGTGTGCCCATGTTCAATAAACACACGCAACAGTAGAATAATAATGTCTTAGAGTCCCCAATCAAAGCAAAGCTGAGATTTGAGTGTTTAAGTGGAGCGCAAAGGGGTATGGTACATTTGTTTTTAAAGTGGAGGTGATAACTTTTTTTACAATGCAGAAACCAAGGGATCTGATTGCTGCAATGGGACTACAAAACACAACATGAAAAACCCTTTTTTCCCCAGCAAAGATGCCAGCTGTAATGGACTAATGATGTAATGCCTGCTCTGTACAGCTGCTGATTGAACTTTGTAATATTACTTTTCTGACTTGATTAGTGGTACATGAAAAGTAATGTTAACTCCTTCCATGCTGAGTTGAAACGGCTTTGATAGGTGGAATTTGCGTTGTCCCACGTGATGCTTCAGCTGCTCTTGATACAATAATGGCTTTGAAGACCACGTATGTTGGCATTTCAATGAAAGCTCTTTTGATAAAGAATTGGAACCAGGACCCCCAATTCTAAAATAATTTTGACTAATTGTACCCCCCTCCCCCTCCCCTCCCCCCCCCCTTAGTCTCAGTAGTGTGGGGCGAGTTAAAAGCGTAGAGCAGTGTATAGTTCGGGTATACATTGCCATACATCACAACATGTCACCCAATACCTGTGAGCAAGTGAAACATGTTTTTACTGAGGAGGAAACAAAACCACACCAGGGCGCGCCTTTCCCACAGCTGTGTGCACACTGTTTAGACTGACTTGTAACGATCCTCGGAATCTGTACACTGCTGGCCGTCTGTAACCAAGGGGACCCAGATACATCTTTTCTTTGTGGATTCTAGAGCTGAGGGAGTGCTTTGCAGAGTGAATCGAGGTTTCCTTGTTTGTTTATTTTTGTTTACCCCTAAGTCAGGTGCGGGCCACATGAAGGCAGGGCACATGGTGTGTAGTTAATAACCAAGATCCCTGTAACAAAATAACCAGAAGGTGTGGACACAGGGATGTGGCTACCAAAGCACACAGGAGCCACCCCTGGCCCGCACCTTGGCGGCAGGTCCCTAAAAATCCCATTTGCACACGTGGAAATTGACCTGGAAGGTGTCGTTGTGTTTATCTCCCAGCAAACTTAGCAGGCCCAGCTACCAAGTTGGGCCAGACTTGCACACAAACCGGCCAAATATTTTCCTACCAACTCTTGGAGGGCATCAAAGCTTTAAATCAAACAGGCAGATGGATGGACAAATACCAAGGGTTGTGCAGCGGGTGACCTTGAGTTCCAGAAGTTCAATGCATATTTGACATTGTGCTGATAATTTTGGTTCTGAATTAGTGGAAACTCTTCTCATTTGAATTCTAATATGAAAACAAACAAATCGATTCCCTACAGCAGTGCTCTTACCAGCAACTTTGTCCTGTGTGATTGATAAGAGCACCATGCACTTAAAAAAAAAAGAAAAAGAAAAGAAAAAATGACCCACCTACCAATACCCCCATCACTAAAGAAACAAAAAGTTATTTGCCGTGCTGGAAGGAAATGTTGGAGGGGGGAAGGGGACAGTGCATGGTCAGTATTTAAAAAAGAATATAAACAAATAAGATATAAATTTGAGCTATGTTTAGGACAGTTTGTAAGATAACATATTCTTATGTTTGAGAGTGTAACATTTCAGCGAATAGCAAAAATTCTGTAATATTTGAGTTTATTTCATTGTATGAAGTACATGTAAATGTGTTGGCCATCTTAACCCTTTGGGCATCTTGACCATTAACCCCCTTGGATGGCTGCTGTTGGGGTGGGTTGAACCATCCCAAGGAAAGCTGTTAACCCTGGGCCTGCTGTTCTGAATCTCTGATATGGCCTGTCTGCAAATCTCAAATGTTTTCATTTTTTTCTTCCATCAACATGAATATGAATTTAAGAAATGATGAAACAGGTGACGTTTTACCATCAGCTGCTTTTGGCTGATTTATGCAGTAAGGGTTAATACTTGATACATTTGACTGCGATGTCCCGCTGTTCTGGCACGAACTTTAAGCACATAAAAAAATTCAGAATAATGTGGATTACTCAGTGACAGACACATGTTCATCTTTCAGTGTGATTCAGGAATAAAATAACAAAGAAGTAAAAAAATCAAGCTCTTGAATAAGCTCCCTTTTCCATTGTTTATACCAGTCATGACTGATGACACAGAGACAAGTTTATCTGTCCCTTGTTTCAAACTGGTGGGAACTCAGTTCCCGTGTATTAATGATATTGTTCACAATAAGTAAAAAAAAAAAAAAAGAAAAAGAAGAAAGGGAGAGAGTACTCATAATTCAGTCAATGTCAAAGTCCAGTGCCACCATCATTGTACAGTTTGTTATATCAAGGCTGCCTGAGACGTTGACCCTTAATTTGGTGAAAGTCCATTGGACTTTCCATTTTTCTTGTCAGCCCCCCCCCCCTCCCCCCAAAGCTCTGTGACCGGGTGATTCTTTTTAGAACGTACATGAAAGCAAAGAAAATAGTTAATTTTGGTGCAAAATGCTGCTATTTTAATCAATTTTGCCATCTTCAAAACAGGAGGCTCCTGGTGGGACAGGAAAGTTGACAGCTATGGGGTTTTTTGTACCAAATTTGGAGACAAAAATAAATGTGTCAAGGGTTTAGTTGGTCAGCCTTATACATTGTATACATGTAATAATTGATAATTTTGATCTGAATTCAAAATCTTTCATGACAGATTTTATGTTAACATGTGCAAAAGTATGGCTTTGCCTGCAGAGGTAGACCTACTTGCCTGCACTGTGTCTTTATATTTTGTTACCATGGAACAACAGTAAATATATACTCCTGGCCAAAAAAGTCAGGCACCCCCTTCATCAACATTTGGTACATGTGTAAGGATGTGCGTTGGGAGTTTATTTATTTTATTGTACCAGTGCTTTTATTACCTCATTTGGGAAGATATGATGGTACTGAAAAAGACTTTTGTGTTTGTTTTGAAGGCTTAACACATGACCCTCTTTGACATGCTGCTAGTGAGCTTGGCTATCTCAGCTTGGCTATCTCAGCTTGGGTTTTTTGGTTACACTGGTGGCAGTGGTCTGTGAGCGGCTGTGCTAGTTTGTCCAGGGTGGCCTCAGGTTCATCATACTTGTCCCCTGACTCAGTGGCCAAGCACATCCCATAAACGCTCAGTGGGGACAGGTGAGGAGAGCAGGCTCCGCATGACAACATTTGGATGTGCTGCTGGAGATACTGCATGCTGACTCGTGCAGTTTGTGGCCACACATTGTCTTTCTGGAACAGTGGCCCAGGATGTTGCTGGAACCATTTAGTGACTGTTGGTAGGATTGCATCCACATAGCGCTGGCTTGTTCATCCCTCCCATCTGAAAGTTGTGGTCTTCCAGATCCAGTTTCCTCATGCATCCTCATCTTTCTTGAATACAGCTGCACCACCCCTTAACTGCTTGCCTGGAGCACCCATCTCTCTTGGCAACCTCACCCTGGGAAGACCAGTCTCCAACATACCAGTGATCCTGCTTCTGTCCAGTGATTAACCCTTACACTGTGGCATTATGGATTCACATTGGTCCCTGTATTACCAATGGACCCTTATAAAGCCCCTTGAAACCCCAACACCACAGACACTTTTTTGCACTTTTGAGGGCTGCTACCTCATTCCCAGGACTTCTTGTTTTTGTGTGACTACTAAGGCATATCCTGTCCATGTTACATAATAGTCCCTGTGACACTCATATTGTCTGCACAAACCAATATATAGAGCAGCCCATGTTAAAACTATGGAGGTGCCTGGTTTTTTTTGGCCAGGAGTATATAGACATGAAGAACTCATTGTTTGTGCCTTGACAAGGCACATGGGACAAGTGGCTCTGCCACATGTGTTTTGCCACAGTGTCACTGATGGAAACTTAAGATTTGATCACTTGCCATTTGGACTGTGAACTGTAAATTTACTTAATTTCACAGTGTCTTTGTTTTCTTCTATTTTGCTGATGGCACAAAACTGGAAATAAAAACACACTGAAATACTATTTCCGCATAGGTTTGATTGGAACTGTGTCCCAAATACTGAAATAAAAAGTTTAGACAAATACCTGAAATGCAAGAAATGAGCAAATTTAAACAAGTGAAAAAGTAAAAAGTACATTTGATATGGCCGTGTATGAGCAGAGAGTAGATGTCATGGTCCCCAGAGAGCCTCATCACTGGCAGAACTGTGGTCCCAGGTACTACTCCAGTGCACTCATGTGAGGACATAACCTCATCTTTTCCATGTATTTCTTCAGAAGGCTCTCTCTCTCTCTCTCTCTCTCTCTCTCTCTCTCTCTCTCTCTCTCTCTCTCTCTCTCTCTCTCTCTCTCATCTCTCTCTCTCTCTCTCTCTCTCTCTCTCTCTCTCTCTCTCCTCTCTCTCTCTCTCTCTCTCTCTCTCTCTCTCTCTCTCTCTCTCTCTCACATACAAATACTGACTGTTTTATAGGATAATAGTCCATCAGCTGCGGGCAATAGTTCAGTAACAGTAATTTTATCCAAATGTTCATAAATACACATAATATTTAATGAATGAATAATGAATAACCTCAACTGACATATACTATCACTAACAAAGTGACACAAATATACAAATATCCCTACATATATACACAGCAGGGTGTTCCTGACCATAGTAACACACAAAACAAGCCATAAACCCGTGTGTGTGTGTGCATATATATATATATTAGAAGAAACATGCAGCTTGATCAGCTATGCAGGCAATAACCGCAGTGGTGTGATACATTAAGACAGAGGCCCACTCAGTAAGCAGTGCAGTAGAGTAACATTCACACAAAAGTGTCAGAGATTAATTTGCATTCCCTATCATTTATTTCAGCATGTAATAAAATATGCTGGTGGCATTTTGAAAATCGCCAGGTATAGTTGAGTTGGGGGGTGGGGGGCAGGTGGATTGTTTTAGCAATAGCAGAGAGTGAGGTCATCAGAGGGAAAGTCCCTACTACCTGTTCATTACTACAGGTGGCACTCCTTTGCTGTGGTTACAGCATCCTACAAAACTATGGCATGTGTACTTTTGATTGGATCCCAACATAAACAGAGGGCCATGCTTCCGCACCCTCCATGACTGATGACTGATAGATAACCTGAGCATTAAGATTCTTCACATCTGTTTCTCATCAATGATGTAATGATTCCTGAGAGTGACAAATCTGTCTTCTGGACGGAACCTATAGGCAGGATAGTAGTGTTTCAAAAATTAGGCGTTTCGGGAGCAAAATGTGGGAGGGGGCACAATTTGAAGCTTGAGAAATTATTTAGAGGCCTTGAGCATTGGTTATGTAAACAATCAGAGAATTGGAATGCTCTTGTATCAACAGTGGTAAGTTTTGGGGCTGAAAGGAATGCCCGCTGTTGCCACAAATATCTGTTCGACATCTCTATAAATACAAATGTGCCCATTATGTAAACTAATTATGACAATAGCCATGATGGCAAAAACAGGCTTTAGTGATTTGCACAGACACTCCGACTACTGGTGCATGTGTATTGTAGTTTAAAAAATATGAGACATGATCTGTTATTTTTTTCTTGCAAGTGTGTTTGATATCAGTTTTATATTGTTGTCAAAACAACACAAGTCGACTTTGTCAGGCACCTTTTGAGACAGCTGGGCCTTATAAACAGTGATCCAGTCTTCAGAGTAACCCAACATCTGTATTCAAGGACCAGTTTAACTGTTATTTCTTTGTTTCTGGTGTCTGTTTTTGATGTATAAATGGGTATATATTGGATTTCAATGTATCAATTTATATGTATTTAATTTCGATGTATCAATTTATGGGTTTTATTCTCCAATATGCAGAGGTTAATAAATTATATTATAACAAGGATTTGAAACTTTCCATGGAAAATTTTGCTCATCTCAGCTTTTGGTAAACCAGGGTGTTCAACTTAGCGATGATAAATGGTATGAAACATCATTGTGGTTTATTTTGGATTGGTTTAAAAATTTATGTGGGTTGAGCATAGTTTAGAAACTGAAAAAAAGAGTTGATAGAAAAAATGGCAAAAAAAAAAAAAAAAAATCATATGAAGTCTGCAGAACCACTCAAAAACACTGGCAGCTGTGTGGAACTGGAATATCACTGTAGTCTTCTGTAAACTTAGTAATGCTTTGTATACAATTGTAAATGCCAACCTGTCTTTGATTCACAAGCATCAGGGCTTGACAAGCTCTGGCAGAGTAGGTCCAAAATCCCAAGGATTCCCCATGATTTGGGCTTGTCTATCAGCAATGTGTGAAAACCGATATCAAGTGAAAGCCGATATTGGTATGTGTTTGTTTTTAAAGGGCGACTTGGTCAACTGAGACAAAAGTCTGGGTGTAACTTTGAAAACCTGTAAAGTGGTCTCCACAGGAGTTAACATGTAATGTCTGCACCAATCAGCTTTTTAAGACACCAGTTTTGTATATTTGAGACACTTCTCTGGTCAGGTCTAACCACATTGCTATGAAAGTAAGATATCTTGAAGGAGAAAAAATGACCTATGTCTTGTCCGTGTTTTTTAAGTGAGTCACTGGTTTGACTTGTGTTGTGTGTCTCCTAAAGTGGACTTCCAAGAAAAAACATGTTTGATTACGTGACGTTTTCCTCTGCCTAAATTGATCTTTTTCATATATGCCTGTCTCAGAACTTTAGTTTCTTCTGTCTTGTGGGTTTCAGAGTTTTCCCAACCTCACGTCCAAAGTGGCCCTCTTGTGCCAAGTGTCACATGTCAGGATCTCATCAGCTGATAAAGAATTCTCGGGAGGGGCATTTGGGGAGGGTTTTTTTAAATTCCTTTTCATGGGCAGCTAATATTAGAAGACAGCTGTATGTTCAACTTTATCCTGAACAGAGCTTTGTTCAGATAGCAGCATTCCTGGTCTCAACTTGGTGGTATGGCATTGCCTGGCAAGTATGTTTCCATGCGAGCAGCTAAGCCAGTGGAGCATGACCTCCCAGGCAAGGCCACAGTAATACAGTGAAACCTGTCTTGACAGATCATAACCCCGCCCCCCCCCCCCCCACCCGTCCCCAGGAATGACCAAACTGTGGTTTCTCAAGACAGGTGGGCTTTCACAGGAAGATTAAATAAGATTGAAAGGTACCTAGCAAAATGTGCTGAAAAGTTGGTCTTTCAACACAGGTGATCTCTCCAGTCAGGGAGCACTGTATATGCAAAGCTGAGCCCATGGTCAACTAGTTGAAGAACAAGATAACCCGAAAGTTGTTTATACCAATGTATTTGCAGGCAACATTTCCCAATTTAAAGCAACAGAAAGCGTCTGATGTCATGTTGTCTGTTTTTTTTCATTTGTTTGTCAATAAGGAAATGACAAAAATATTTGATAGGTCAATAGTTTTCTTTGGCACAATCTGGACACACTGTACCTCTGCAGAGTGCCTGTAGAAAAGCTGTTAACTCATTTCCCAGAGGGTTAACGTAAATGCTCCCCAGTATGCCAGTTCCAAAGAGTCTGAGAGATATTCCCGTGGTGAGGGACCCATCTCCTGAGAAAATCCATTCTAAATTCTCCAAATTCTGTCAATCTCCAGTTACTTCATGTCATGAGAAAGCAATTCTTGTGGACAGAGGGTTTGTCTGTAGAGACAGAGACCTTTATAGGAGTGATGTGGTTCTGGGATCCTGCTGATGTTGTGTTTATTTAGTTTTACTCTCATCCTGAGGCAACCAGAAAAAACGTCTATCCTGTGGAGCCTACATGCCTCCTATCCCTTTGAACACAGTATGCCATCCCCTCCAGTTTTGTCAAGGGGGAGACAGCAAGAACGAAATGGTGTTTTATCAAAATTATGAGAAAAAAAATCTGTTTATTGACTTACCTTATACCTGTAAGCCATCGTGCCTTCCCAAAAATGGTCCTGATTGGTGCTGCATCAGATGATAGACCACGATAAAAAAGGGAGAAAGATTGATATACTTGTCCTTCTTTTGAGAGACGATTCCACTTGGATTATACAAAAATTGAAAGATGTCTAAGGAAGTGCCTCTGTTGAGGGACCACTCCATTGGGATATTACCTACAGTATGTGATCATCTTCGGCCTGCACTTGGGTACTTTTTCACAAGATGACTGCACAGTCATATCATTAAATAGATGATTTGCCCATGAACTTTTTTCTCCATTTTCTTGTTAGAATATTCATTTTATAGATCATCATGATCTGATGTTAAATTATCATGTCTTTAAAAAACTAACTTTCTGGAGACACAATCAATGACTTTAACCCTTGTAAAAAGAACCAGGTGGCACTTGTGACAGTTGAATATTTGTGGTACTTTTTAGTGGGAGAAAGTTGCATGCCAATATGTCAGTATCAATTGGGTTTCTTAGGGTTAAACAATTTGTATGCAAACCTCTCTGTTTTTTTTTTGTTTTTGTTTTTTTGTTGATATATATGTGATTTTGTTTTTAAGTTACTGTAAATTACTTACTCTCAGAATTTAAACAACTTACAGAAGTTTTTACATGATTCAGAGATGGTGCATGGTAGTGCATGGACAGTTTTTCACATAAACCTCTTTCTGTGGGTATTCTCTCTGATGTGTCTGCTGTTGAGTATTTATGATGATGGAGTTTTGTCAGGACTGTCTTGTCCTTGTTGACATCAAAGAGCATGTAGACCTGTTGGCTCCAGGATAAAAATAACGGCACTTTCCCCTCCTTGCTATTTCATAAGTAGTATACATGTATCTGTGTAACAATGTGCATGATGTGTGCTCTACGTGCATCTGGCAGCAGCTGTGCTATGTGGCCCAGGATCAGAATTTGTTTGACGTGTGTTGCATTGCAATATCAGGGGCATCATTGGAAATCAGAAACGCAGATGGAAAGGGCAGCAAGTTTTGCGTTTTCAGTTCTAGTTGTGTCCCATTCTTTACTCATTTTAACATTAATCACAACAAAAATTTTGGGTCACCTGAATTAATGTGATGGTTCCAGATTCAGACCTCTTGTACAGAGATGTATGTGAATACCAGCATTCCTGTATTTCTGCAGGGAAAAAAATGGTCCAGGTCAACAGTTCTCATTGGCAGTCTTGAGGCACAAAGACCCATACTGTGTCAAGAAAAACTACTGACTCAGTGTATTGCCCTTGCACTTTAGTTTTTTGTTATCCATTCATGAGTTAAGCAAGGCCAGCAACTGACAGCAATCTTTATGAGCTGTGGACAAACTGTTCTAGCCAGACAAATTTATCATCATGATTCAGTACAGGTTTGTCATATTTATTTGGTGGGTTTTTTTTTTTATTCATTGTCATATTTATTTCACTGGGTTTTTTTTTTCTCTCTTTACAGATGGGTTGGACACCACTGCTATGGTAAAAAATTGTTGTTGTTGATGTCAATGACAACTATCCTGTTTTCTACCCCTTTCAATACAATGTCAATATCAACAAGGGCAGTCCACCAGGCACAGAAGTGGCAGTCGTCCAGGCAACTGACAAAGATTCCGGCACATTTGGAAAGGTCCGCTACAGAATCATTGGTGGAAATCAACAGAATCTCTTTCAAATCAACTCTCAGTCAGGTAAGTGAATGGAGGTTGTGCAGGGATAGGAGAAGGGCTTATGGTGGCAAAGTTATAAACCTGCTTATCTGTTGCTTTCCTTCCCTCAGATGTTGGGTCTGTTAAGCAGGCTAAGGGCAATTAGGGTAAAACTTTTGTTGAAAGGCACAGGCATGGTAAAAGCTGAGCTAATATTTTTTAAATGTGAAAATGCTTGTAATCCCCTTCAGTATTGGTCAAAAAGGTGGAAAAAGTCCGGAATGCTGTTGCATATGTTAAAGGTGAAAGGTAATTTCAGAGAGACTTCCATCCGGGTGCCAGGTGGTGTCTTTTGTGTTATTGTTTTCATTACTTGAACATGTTTGTTTTTTGGCTAAAGTGACAAACAAGGGGAGTGTCTTACAAATGGGCACATTTGGTATGCAAGGGAATGTAGCTTAGGAGTATTTGCATGTAATCAAGGGAGTACTTCTTGTTGCCTCTTAATTTATTTGAAAGATGACTCATTGTTAGACATTGTTGGTCACTGTACAAAAACATAGCTCTTGTCTTGACATAACACCATGGTTATTTAGATGTATGTTTACTCGCACTAAAATGGCCTGGTCCCTTATCAGAAACTTCAGTCAGCCCTGGCGCTTGTTGTTTCAAGAGACACCACAGCCATATTACTATGTATAAACCCCCTACAGAGCCTCTGATCGGTGCCTTGCAAAGTTCTGCCCATAAAAGTGCTACTTTCTAGACATCTGGGGGTGAAAAGCTTTCCTTGAAAAACTTGGGGCAAAATGTGCATGAAGTGTGCCGGGGAAAGCTGCTTAGGTCATGGACATGTATTCTCTCAGGAGCTGCCAAATTTAGACCAGGCAAGCTGGAACTTGAGTGAGAGGCCTTTGCATTAGGAATTTGAGGGTAGAATTATTATTATAATTATGACTAGTGATCACATAGTTAAAATTTTGCTGATGAAATCTGTTGATTGGTGGGAGAAACAGCATGAAAGAGGTTCTTTTCCCAAAATTGAAGAAGATCTTGGAGAAGATCAAAAAGAATGGTTTTAGATCAGTTTGGGAAGAGTTTTACCAAAGAGCATAGGTTCTCAAAGAAAATTTCTGGCAATGGTGGGTCAAGTAAGATAACATAGGCCTTGGGTTAGGAGGTTATTCTATTATGATATTGGACACTGAAATTATGTTTTATAACATTTTGGCTTCTGGTGTTGTGCAATATTGGAGGGAAACATTCTATCCCTGTCCATTTTTGTGTGCCTTTGAAAGATTTTGTCTGAAAGTTGAGATATAAACTTGGAAGTTTTGAGATTGACAGAGAGAAATCACACAAGTGATTTTCAATCAGGCAAAGTACAGGGGTGTGGGGGTGAAGGTAAAAAAATCACCGTCTCTGAGTTGGCAAGATTGCCATGCCTTGATCAGTACTAGACTGAACAGACCCTTACCCCATGTGCCTCAGGTCACCTTCACACTATTGCTTGTCGTTTTCAATTAAAAGAAGGTCTGATTACAATCTCTGTGGACAAAAGGTTAGAAAGAATCACCAATCCAGGATCCATAGCGGTGGAAATCCTCCACATTTATTTGTCACGGATTGATGACAGACCTAATAGAGGGTTTTCTTTGCCAAAATGAAAGTTCATCACATCAATATTGCCTGGTGGTGGTCACCTGTTTAAACTTCAGGAACCACACTTGTCCTTAATGTTGAAATGCGGGTAACACCCACCCCAACTCTCCTCCCACGGACAACAATGATATATTGAGAAGCGGATTTAAATGCCTGTTTGTCTTCTTTCTCTCACCTTATTCTGATTCAGTGACTCTTTTCTTTCATCTCTGTTGAAAAGGAATTTATCCTTGTATTGAGGACATGGTGATGTGGTGGTTTTTCTCATCAGGGAAAATTTGTTGGAAGACCCTCGTGATAAAAATATGTTGAGTTACACACAATGTCTCCAGTAAGAGTTTGTGTGGGGTTGAACAGGAATGCGAGTTTGTGAAATGTGGCGGTCTTAGAGATTGGACTATGGATAATAAGAAATAGATGAAACAACTTAATGGAGGGGGGGGGGGGGGGACTATGAAAGAATGCAGTGGTATTCCATATTAAAGAAAAGAATGTCCTAATAGTTGACTTGTAAAGATACATAAGCAGGATTCATAAGTGCTTCATATGAATATCAAGCTACAATCGATCCTCAGATCTGATCCCTGGGCATGGACATAGACAAAAGTAGAATCGATTCACCAACTCAAAAGGAAAGAGGTAAAAACTGGCTGTCAGGCCAGCCTGATGGTCTCTGTATGAGGTTGACTGTTGACACGAGGAGTAAGGTATAAAGTGATAAAGAACTTGTAGACAGAGAAGAAAAATGAACACCTCAGCGCTGGAAAGGTTGACGCCAGTCCACGGGTAAATCAGATAACCTGCTTCGTGTTTTTGATCCGCAACCTGTAATTTGATTCATGCATGGGTGATTGTCTGTAAAGATATCAAGAGCCATCATTAATACGACATAGGAACGTACACACGGAGTAGTAATTATTCTTATAGGGTAGTACATAAATGCTTGATGACGGGCATCACCTGCATACACTGGCGAGCCATGACTGGGGGGAGTCAAACATCAGCTTGAGTGTCTGGTTATGTTTGGCTCACCAAACATAGGAAATTAATATATGCAATCAAAATTTATGAAATAATGTGACAATTTAGCAAGTGAACATTTGATATGGGTATTTACATGTGTGAGCACACTTAGCCTTGTTTGTGATCCTAATTGGATTTTTTACCAAGTGCCCAAATTATGTTGTCATTGATGTCGATTTTGAACAATAGGGGTCACTGCTGTTTGTATTGTCAGTCACCTCATTTTGCCAGGGCCTTCTCTTCTCTGATGGTGGCATCCAAAAATAGGATCTGAAACAAGAATGATTTACCTACTTTTGTAGAAATGGGAGAAAAAATTGTATGTTTAGACTAAAAGAGCATTGTTATGTAGAAATTTTGCCAATTTGTGAGACGATGTAAAAATGTATGCAAATTTAAGCATTGTAACTCACTTTAAGAGTTACTATGACTGTGACAACTAGAAGATTACTCACCAACTACAAGAAACTCACATTGAAATATTTAATTTAAAGTTGCAGTCCAAAATTTGTTTCCCCCCGCCCCCCCCCCCCCCAAAAAAATAGTTTTGTGCATCATTGCATCAAAGATACCATATTCATAATTGCTTGACACCAACACCAAAAGAATTAGATTTTTTGGCAGCCATGTTGTAAGCACTGATACAAGTGTTCTGAGTTGTTGGGATATTGCTGGTAACATATATATATATATATATATATATATATATATATATATATATATATATATATTTATATATATATTGTATACTGTGGAGTCTGAGTTTGTTTTAAGTGAAATTCATAAATGTGCACAAAACTAGACTGTAATGTAATTCTGAGACAAGTGCACACATTTTATATATCTTAAGTCAAAATGCCATTACTGTTGGGGGGGGGGCAAAAAAAAAACCACACACACACACACACACACACAAAAACAATGAATCATTGATATTAGTGACATAACAAATGATCTGGACCTTTCAGGTGTCATAAGTTTGAAAAGCCGTATGACGAACAACCAACGTGTCATCAATCTGGCCGTGTCTGCGCACGATGGAGGAGGGAAGTCCTCACAGGTGAATGCCAATGTGAGCATCAGTGTGGCAGACTCTAACAGACAACCTCCTATGTTTGGGAAGGCCCTGTACCATTTTAATATCAGAGAGGATGCTTCGCTCCGTACACCTGTTGGACAAGTACGAGCCACCAGCAGTGAGCCAGGTGATAAGAATCAAACTTTACTGTTTGTTTTTAGTCATGCTTAATTCATCAGCGAAGTATTTGTGATAAGACAGCTTCATCTATTGTCAGTGGTTATGTATTAGGCGTGAAATATGTTAGCCTGGTTGGACTATGAAAGAGATATTTTTCACAGTTAATTACTGCTTAATTTGCTCAATTTTCTTTCCATTTTGATGTTTTCACATTTACTTTTAGGTATGTAGTTCACAATGAAAAGAATATCTCTAGAACTGCAAACATGATTGATTTCCACTGCTGTTTTGTACTGTACTGTTTTTGATGTTCAGGTCAAAAAGATTACATTCTGTTGCAATGTTGCAAGTTCTTCCATTTTATATTTATAAGTAAATTTATATTGGAAGAGGTACATACAGTCTTAAATGTTACAACATTGTAAACACACTAAAATGTATACTTGCATGTGGCTAATGTTTTTCTCACCTTCCGTCCGCAGCAGGTGGCGCTATAGCCTACACCATTGTTTCTGGTGACCCTGGTAGCCATTTCACAATTGACGCACGCTCAGGGCAACTGAAGACCAAAAATTTGTTAGACCATGACACGAAGCCGTCCGTTCTGCTGAATATACAAGCCAGTGCTGGCATAGCTCCTAACTACCTGTACGGCACAGCTCAGGTGAGGAGAAAAAAAAACATTTAAGTGCACTTTGGTGTATGAAAATGTTGATTGATGTCAAATGCTTACCTAATTATTCTCATTAAGCATCCATCATGCTTGGTAAATTTTAGAAATGTGAGACTGAAGTTGAGACCTATCTTTCAAATGTATTGTAGTCCTTTTTGCATAATCAGTGATACAAATTACTAAAACTTGCATTAATTTAGCATTTTCTGAGTCGTGAAATGGGTGGGGTGCTGGAATGAGGGTGGAGGGGGCTCTTTAAAGGAATAATATGGTAGTTCTGTTGCATTTTTGTATTTTTTCCAGCATGAAAGCTTCAAAATCTTAAGGGAAAAAACAAAATATCTGTAAAAAAAAAATTAAATCCCAAAAGTTGAAGAGAGCTTGCCAGGAGAAATCTAAGCTTGAAATGAAATGTGCCAAAAAGGAAAGCTATTAGAATTACTGTCATTGAAAGAGATATGTGGACAGAATTTGATGCATATCCAAAAATAAACTTTTCATGGTTCCGTCAACAAAATGTGTAAGTTTGAAAGTAATTTATTTGCATTTATTTGTATACAACTAAGTGTTCAATTGTGGAAGTGCAGAGGATAGAGCAAAGTGTTGCTGACATTTAATCCCAAAATGGTTATTCACTTTGAACTGATGAGTCAATGTCAAAAAAACAGTTCATACATATTTTGATCATAGCATGGCCCCTGCTGGTCTGCAGGGCCAGAATTTCGGCGAGAATCCAAGAATCCATTATCGTAAAGATTCTTCTAAACTTGTCTTTCTTTAAAAAGAAAATTAATGGACAAAAATCTAAATAGATTCTCGCAAAATGTTGCAAAATTCTGGCCCTAGTCTGTGAATTGCTGTTCTAAATTCAGCTTGGAATACAGGCAAAGTAGGAACAGTAAGTTTACAGGTAGAGGGATTCAGAAGGTAAAGTATTGTTATATAAACAAAACACTAAAACAAAAAAGAATGACTGGATCATTTGTTTTGTGTTTCAGGTGAACATCACAATTCAAGATGTGAATGACAATGCTCCAAAGTTTGCTGTGAATGAAATTGAGATTCCTGTCAAGGAAGATATTGAATTGACGCACACCATCTATATTGTACATGCTGTTGACAAGGACAGTGGTAAAAATGCTCAAATTCGCTACAGTTTAAATGACCCTACGAAAACCTTTGCAATTGATGCTGTGTCTGGTAAAATTCGCCTGCAACGAAGACTGGATTATGAAAAAAAGAAACGGCATCGTATTGTAGCATTAGCAAGCGACCAGGGAACCCCAAGCAAGCAGTCGTCAATGAATGTGATCATCGATGTTCAGGATGTCAATGATAATCCCCCTGTGTTCAGCCAGGCTGTTTATAGCTTTAACGTTAATGAGTCTATTAAAATGAACGAGAAATTTGCACAAGTCAATGCAACTGACAGGGACTCCGGGAACAATGCTCGTATTACATATGTTCTTCGGGATGGGGCCAGCCTTGACACATTTGGAATTTTCTCCAACACTGGCTATCTGTACAACCGTGTTGAACTAGATCGTGAGAGAATTGACCAATATAAGTTCAATGTCATAGCCATCGACAATGGCATTCCTCCCAAAGCTTCCACAGCAAATGTGATCATTAATCTACTTGATTCCAATGACAACCCACCTAAGTTTTCACAGCCAAAGTATGAGTTCACGCTTAAGGAGAATCAGGGATTTGATGTATCTGTTGGAAGCGTACGAGCTGTGGACTTAGACCAGGCAGACCGTCTTATGTATTATATCGAGGGAAACAACGACTACTTTGATGTAGACCCATACAAAGGCACAATTAAAACAAAACAGTCTTTGGACCGAGAATTAATTGCCAAACATGAGTTCAAAGTGTGGGTGACTGATCAAGGTTCTCCGGCAAAATCTGTATCTGTGCCTGTACATGTCCACGTGGAAGACCTTAATGACAACCGGCCAATTTTCCAGCATGTAGGTCGTTACGAGGAGTCTGTCTATGAGAACAAACCAGCAGGAACATTAGTAGCACAGGTGTCGGCCATTGACACAGATGCTGGCATCAACAAGGAAATCGTGTACAGCTTTGTTGCAGGTAAGTATTTTATGTCTCCATTTCTGATATTGGTAGACTTCAGTCAAACCTATCACACCCGGCAAATTTTCACATTACCCTGCGGTATTTACTTTGCGTGAGGCACTCCTTACTTAAATTTTTGAACAAGTGTAAAGTTAATACCATCTTAAACTCGTGCTTCATAAGGCCACTTTTCCTTAAAAATCACTTCCTGATTAGGGAAGTTTTAACATGAGTTATATCACAGACCTGGTGTCAAATGGGCTCTTTTGACTTGGGAGAAAATTTTAATGTGCATTAGGGGAATTCAGGCCTATGTCACACACATGGAGTCAAATGGGCTCTTTTGACATGGGACAAAATTTTGACCAGCTTTAGGGGAATTTGGGCCACCAGCTTTCCTTGGCACTTGTAAGTGCATTGCATCCAGAATACCAAGGCAAGAATTTGCCTTATAGATTTTTCATTCTTCATTAAAATTGTAGGAGGAAAAAAAGTAAGAAAAAACAGATAATATTGACAACAGTGTACCGTTTGTGGTACTTTTTTTGTGGGGAAAAGTTGTATGTTATACATGGACCTGTGGTTTTTGAGAGTTACAGCCAAGACCTGACTTAATGTGCTTTGATACTCTGTGTTGCAGATGATCAGAGTAAGAAGTTCACTATACATCCAATAACTGGGTTGATTACGACTCGGGAGATGCTTGATCATGAAACCAAGGCCTTGTACATCTTCAAAGTGATGGCCACAGACAAAGGAACCCCACCAATGCATTCCACCAAGACTGTAGAGGTTCATGTGAAAGATGAAAATGAGAATCCACCCAAGTTTAATGTTTCGAATAAATCCATTAAATTACAGGAGAACACACCCCCAAGCACGGTGGTGGGTCAGGTTCAAGCGCAAGATAAAGATTCTGGTGAAAATGGCCGCATCACATATTATATCATCAGTGGAAACTCATTTGGTGTCTTTGGAGTTAATGCCACAACTGGAGATATATTTGTGACCCGCCCTGTGGATTACGAAGTTGCGGCGAGCTATGTTTTGCGGATTCGTGCAATGGACAACAATGTAGTGAATCCCATGAGCAGTACTATAAATGTTAATATCTCCATCATCGATCTCAATGACAATGCTCCTCAGTTTGAGGAAGATCCTGTAGTGATTAGCGTCAATGAAAACCTAGCCATGGATACCTCTGTTTACACGTTCAGTGCCTTAGATAAAGACAGTGGAGATCAGGGAAAGATAAATTATGACATAGTGTCACAGTCCTCCACCCAGCCAAATGGACAAACATGGTTCAGTATTGACAACACCACGGGAAATCTCCGAGTCACTTCTGAAATTGATTATGAAAAAACGCAGCAGATTTCACTTGTGGTTCGAGCCACAGACCAAGCAGCGAATGTCCAGGACAGAAAATCCACTACAGTGTCAGCGATGATCTTAGTAGAAGACGTAAATGACAATTCGCCGCAGTTTAAGACACGTGACAGAGTTGACATAATGGAGGACGAGCCTGCGGGATACCCGATACTGCATGTCATTGCCACTGATGCTGACTCCCACGAGAATGGCAAGGTGACCTACACTATTGTAACAGGCAACGAAGCTGGCCACTTCCGTTTGCATTCCACATCCGGTAAGATGATTTGTTTTCCCATTCATTCCTAATTATTGGGCATGTTCTGATGTGCTTGAACAACCCCCTACCTCCAGGTAAAGTGCCATTTCCAAGGTACATCAAGGAACCCCTCCACATTTGGTACTCTTGATACAAAAAAAAAAAACAAACCTATATGTAGTTGACTTACCAAACCTCAGTGCCATTTAATACCCTGGGCTGCTGTCAACTCATTCCACCCTGATGATGCTTTTTCCTCACTAATATCTAAATGTCGACTGCTAATTGTATTTTATTAATGTAGGGATTATTTTTCAAAATTTTGGACGAAACTTCCTTGGAAGATCATTCCAAATTATATGCGCATGGTCAGCAGCTTTACTTGGCGCGCTCTGGGCTCGATGCGCCCAGAGCGCGCCAAGTTAAGCTGCTGACTCGGTCTTCTATCAGGATGGAATGAGTTAAGGCACCTGTCTATGTCTGGCAACTTTTG
This sequence comes from Hermodice carunculata, assembly GCA_964020975.1. Classification (NCBI taxonomy): domain Eukaryota; kingdom Metazoa; phylum Annelida; class Polychaeta; order Eunicida; family Amphinomidae; genus Hermodice; species Hermodice carunculata. Next base: position 61,052,007 of record OZ026619.1, read on the forward strand.
TGGTGGGGTCTGTGTGCTGTATTCAGCTTGAAATTGAGGTAGACCGACATGATGTATCCTACTATCTGTACATGTACCAATCTCGGTTCAAGTCACATGTTGGAATTTCTAAATTCATAAAAGTCATTTACATATATATGCGGTGCTAGAAATAGCCAGTGGCCCAGTAACCAAATACCACCAAAAAGCTGGTCCACCTTATTTTGGACAAAACCGATAAGTGGCCCAAATATTTCAGAGGGAACAATTGATAACAATACAAAGGTGCCTTGAAATTAACTTTTGGGCTACCAGCTTTCCAGGGCGAGTTTCTACAACATGCATTTTTGTTATACATTCATAAATCATGGTGGAAGACTGAATACGTGTGTTAAACAAGTTATACCACATTGGCACATATTTTTGTTGTTATTTCAGGCTTGTGTCATCAGCAAGCAGTGTTTAGCAGGACTTGATCCTGGGAAAACAATTCTAGCCATTTCAAGGGAATGAAAAAGTGGCTTGTGTGGAAGATTCAACAGAAAATGAGAGATACAAAATTATGCATATTTGTGGATTATTTATTAAAAATTTTAAAAAAAAGAAAGAAAAACGTGGTCAATTCTGAGACTTGAATGTAAGAAACCATTTTGGGTCCTAAATTGGTGGCTGGATCATCATGAAAGGTCAAGTCTTGGGAGGTAAACACCACAAAACACAGATAACAAGGCCATGTTTATGAGTGATTCTCCAATGATAGCCACCTCCACCACTTAGGCTGGTAATGGGAAGCATGAGTAGAAAATATTTCATTCTCCCTTGTCAAGGCTTCTTGCCCCATGCAAGGATGGGTCAACTATTGATGCCCCCTGTAATCACCCCTCCTCCTTTCTCCCTTAAAGAAGATTAACTCTTTTAGTGCCGAGTTTAATTGGGTCAGAAGCTTTCCGTTGCACACTTTGTGCCAGAGTCTTCAAGTTCAAGCAAATTTGTTGACCTGGATCGTTTTTTTTTGTCCGTCTCCATGGACTACGCATGCTGGGTCTTGAATGAAAGGTCTCTGAATGAGAAATTTGTATTTGAAATCATGTGAGGAATTTAGGTGACTGCAACTGTCGTCCTGAATGGCAGGCAAAGGGTTAAAATGATTTTTGACATTCTACAATTACTGTTTCTCCTCAGGTGAAAGTATGATATTTAAAATGTGATTCCCACCACTTGAGACCAGGTCTCATGACACATAATGCAGGTTTTAACAGAAGCTGTGTAAGGCATCATTAAGATTACATTTTGAGAGAGTGAATATATATTTTAGCATCCTTCCAAATAGGCTTCTTCAACCAGTAAGTGCCTTAGTTTTTGGAGTGGATTAAGTTAATATCACAAGAAATTGACAATGTGTTTTATGAAATGCAGTCTTTTACAATAAGATTATGCAATTTGTCTCGGCTTCTATTTTCAGTTTTTCCTATTTATTTGTCATCATACAAAACCATGAAATATATGCAAATACATGTAGTATTTTAACATAGGTTTACACGGAACTAGGTCCACCATAGTGAAATCAAAATGTCCGATAAATGCCTGAAAAGAAACATGGAAATTTATACAGGCAAAAACAAGGACATTTACAAAACATATAAAGTTGCAGGAAATGACTGCAAAGGGATGGATGGGGTTGACAGATGTGAGCTTCACAGGAAACAGGCATGTACAAAATGGAAGGGCTCTTGGGCAAACAGAAGGTCTGATTGGTCTGGGTATACACACACCACAGACTGACCTTGACAAAATAATATGCAACAAATGACCCTTGAAATGGACATTGGACCCCAGGAACAATTGCAGTGGAAGCCTGTGCTGACTGACAAAGAGAAAGACAAATTTCCTAGAGACATGATGGCCTCAGACTGTGAAAATTACACAGTCCAGGGAGAATTCAGCCGGAGATGCCTTTGGATTCCTGCACCTTCTGGGACAGTAGTTTAGATCAGTATAATTACACGGGGTCCTTGTGTCGTAGCAATTTGGGCCCAGTCATCCTGCTTTGTAAAAAGATAATTTTGTGATGTTATACATCTGTCTGTTTGTTCCAATGGACAATGTCAGGTGTGGAATTGGAAAGCACTTTGATGGGTCCACCTGCTGGCCAGAGCATGTAGGTCACGCTCCGTCAGTTGTGAGGCGGAACAACCATTTTTGGTGTGACAATCATGAATGTGAGTACCAGGTTTGCCTGGTTCATTGTGGCCAGAGGGTGGAGTAGCACTGGTTGTCGGAGGTCTCTCAGGAAATGGACAGCTTATTGTTTAGACTTCACTACTGAAGGCATGGTTGAATTTGAAGTACTGAAGAGTGCAATTATTGTGTCGAAGCTGTTGTGTCCAGTGTGAATTTCCCGTAGCAAGCACCTATCAAGGAGGGGATGTGAATAAGTGTGTGAGACTGAATGTTGTGACACGGGCCCGTAATGTGTCACACTGGTTTAAGAGGCAGACTGATTCATGGAGGAAGAGAACTTTCCCAGTTTGTAATCACTGCTTGAAGGAAAAAATAAAAATAAAAATCTATAAGCAAGTATCTAAGAATGGAAATAAGACATGCAACAAATGTCGTGCTGCATTCCATGCATATTTTATGTCAAGATGCAGCATATATTATTTTCACAAACTTTGTAGAGGCACTATCTTGAATTTGCAGGTGGTAATAGCTGGTTGGGTTGGGGGTGGGAGGGTGGGGGGAGGGAGGTTGATTATGTTAAGTTGGATATTGTGGAACACAAGAATCTCCTCATCAAATGTTATCCAATTAAATGCATCAACTAAAAATGTGTAGTGACAGTCCATGATAACTCTGAAGCAAAAAAAAAAAAGTTGGCAAGGAAAATTGCAGAGCATAGAATGTTCGTTCCACTGGGGGACTAGCCCAGCAAACTGATGGAACCAACTCACGGTGGAAGTTTTAACTTATTTGTGCTGATCAGTTTGTTTTTGGTTGTTTCAGGTTTACTGACAATCGCCACCTCACTAGACCGGGAAACCAAGGATGTGTTCAAACTGAATATCAGTGCAACAGACAACGGAAAACCACGGCGCGCATCCTACCAGATGTTGCATGCTTATATCATTGATGTCAACGACAACCCTCCTGTCTTTGAGCAAAGTGTCTATCAAGCTACTGTGGCCGAAAATATGAGAGTCAACACCTTTGTAACCCAAATACTGGCCAAGGACAAGGATTCTGGTAAGTCTGGATCCTGTGTTGAGAGTGACTGTTGATGTATAGTTCATATAACTGTCACTAGGTGGCACACCATAACAGCCTGTGATGGGTAGATGACCATGTACATGTAGTTGTCTTCTTTGGGTTCTCGTGGGTCAGGATAGCAGGAATGAAAGTTTTGTGCTTGGGATGAGAGACAGGGTGAATCTTTTGACATAAAGATGATGCTATCAGTTGGGTTTTCCAAAGTCAGTTGTTTTGGACAGCATATCCTTTCCACAATTATCCTGGGCAGGGGAAAAAGTCCTGGGGGAGCTTCAGGATACAAGATATATCAGAAGTACTACTATGAGCACATACACATCTTCTTGAATTGACCTCATCGTTGAAATTATACAGTATTGTCATAATCTTAATTTTAATACTTCATCGCTTTATGATGCAGGTAAAAATGCAGAACTGCAGTACATTATCCCGTATGGCATCGCAGACAATAAGTTTAAAGTTGGATTGAAGTCTGGACAACTGAACACGAATGCAACATTGGACCGAGAATCTCAGGATAACTGGGTCATTACAGGTAAAACTTGACATTTTTTTTGTTTAATAAGATTCAGTCTTCATGTATTCGTATATTTAAAGTGAAGAACATCAAAACCTCACTGGGCTTAATCTTTAAAGTGCTAACTTAAAACTGAGTCAACAGCTTTCCTCAGGACACTTTGCACACAGTGTACGCAAAGTGCCCCAAGGAAAGCTGTTGGCTAAGACTACTTTTTCTCTAGCTTAGGCTTGCTGGTATTTGAATGAAAGGTATCTTCTTGAGGAATTTGAATCTTTAAACCGTTATATGTTTAACAGTAATGAGTAAATGACAGCACATGTGCCGTGATTAACACTTGAAGGGTTAAGTGTTACCTGTTGCTGTAATCAGATAATTGTAGGAAAGTTTTGTCAGAGACATTTTAATTTTTTTTATTTTTCATTTTTACTTCTAAAATGTGTGCAATTTTGCGTATTATAAATTTAACAAGAAAGAAAAACATAACTAAAGAAACAAAAACAGAAATATTAAAACTATTAACCAGAACAAGACTGAGTCATCAACTTTCCTTGGTGCGGGAGTGGTGCAGTAAATTTGGATCAAGGGAAGCAGTTGACCTGGAATATATTGAACTAAGATCTGTCACGATTTTCATTCAAAGTGGTTTCTAATGACAGACTGAAAGTGGAACATTTCTGCAGATAACACAATTTACATCTTGGCATTTTGGGGAAATTTTAATTTGAAGGGGACAGGGTTAAAAGGCTTTCCCCACCAGTAAAAGGCTTATACACTGTATTGCCAACCATGAAAACAAAAACAAAAAAATACACACACACAGACACTGTGAGGTGTAATATATGATTATCATTCTGACTAGACTAAAGCTGTTTGAAGAAAGAATATAATTTTACATTTCTGGTAGGGCACAGTCTCATGCTAATCAATGTCAATCCTTATGTTACAGCCTATGTGAAGGACGGCGCCTTTCCTGCACTCTATGACACAACCACAATTCTAGTCAAGGTGCTGGATGACAATGATAACTACCCAGTCTTCAAGAACCCAGTGTATTATCTTGAAGTACCCGAAAACTCCAATCTGTCTGTCATTCACACAGTGCGGGCCATGGACACAGATTCTGGAAAGAATGGCAGAGTCACATACAAAATTTCGGGTAAGTTGATAACCACATCTGGTGAGGCATGGAGAGGTATTGCACAGATATGAAAATGAGGATTTTTATATAATTAATTGCAATATTGGACAAGAATAAAATCCAAAATCAGTGCAACAGGCTAAAGGTTACTTGATACAGATTGTCATGTAAGGCACAAGCTATGAGCTTAACCATAAGGAGACTGAGTCATCAGCTATCCTTGGTGCAATCTGGGTGAGGCCATTGGCTGAAGACGTTTTATTCTCAATGACAAGAACCAGACATTGCTTGTGACATCAGATGGAATTTTTATTGCAAAAAAATTACATGGGATATATTAGCATTAGGTCTCTTCGGGTTACAGATGATTTTTAAGTCTCAATATCTGGGTTTTTTTTTGTTCATTAAACAACAGGAGGAGATCGTGAAGGCAAGTTCTCCATCAATTCAGCCACCGGAGAACTGTCCTGTCGACCGCTGAATCGCGAGGCAAAATCCTCATACAACTTAACTGTGGAAGCCCAAGATGGAGGATCACCACCCTTGGTAACAAAATCATCTATCATCATCAAAGTGTTGGATGTCAACGACAACACACCCATTTTCGCACGGAACCGATACAGTAAAACCATACCCGAGGACACAAGGATGGGGCAATCCATCCTGACAGTGGTGGCCCGTGATTTTGATCAAGGGATCAATGCTAAGATCTCATACTCGCTGAACAATGCTTCAGAAGGCCAGTTTAAGATCAATAATGAGACGGGAGTACTCAGCACAGCAGGGTAAGAACTGTTTCTTTTCTCCTTGACCTGTTGTAATTGTAATGGCGCTTGTTCATTTTGGAATTATTATCAGGATTGTATGTTCGAAGTGCTCATAAAAACACTGATTCAGGGGCTGAATTCACATTCCAGGTCTTTTGTGGCAGTCAATGCCGGGCAAAATCATGCACATCTGCCACAGGAGCAGCTGGGGCATGACTGAGGGGCAATTAAAAATATACTGAATGAAGCCCTAACCAGCAGGAATGCATAGGTGAAAAGGCACAACTGAACGATGGATATGTTTTGTGACAAAAGGAATCTTCCTCACCCCCCCACCCCTGGAAATGAACTCTTTTGCTGATTATTTCTACAAATATTATACTTTTGTAAATTGCCACAATGATTAGAGATTCCAATTCAACATGAGTGAAAATAGGGAAGAAAGGTCTATTAATGGCTTTCCTTGGGCTACTTTGCTCAGGAAAGCTGTAGATTCAATCTACAATCTAGACATAAAGTGTCAGGTATGAATATATTTTCCACTGCGTCTATAACACCAGTTTCTTATCAATAGCTGAACGAATGTTGGTCAACACGTCAATCTCTTATGGTGCATGTCTTTGTTTTCACTTCAGGGATTTTGACAGAGAGAAGAAATCCCGCTACTTGTTTGAGGTTCATGCCACTGATGGTGGTTTATATGGACCGAGAAGGGGCACCGTGACAGTAGTTATAACTATTGGAGATGTGAACGACAATGCCCCAGTCTTTGAAAAGATCCCATACAAAGCTGACATTTCACAGAACATGCAAGTGGGGACATATGTGGTTGGCGTAACGGCAATAGATAAAGATGAGGGAGACAACAGCAAGATTTCATACAGCTTCGAGACAGCGACCCAATACTTCAAAATTGACCCCTCCTCTGGTTATATCTCCACAAAGCAGCTGCTGGATCCAAGTGCTGTCCGCATCCATACATTGAAGGTCCTGGCACGAGACAGAGGGTCACCATCAAAGAGCTCAAACGGTTAGTCATTGATCCGTACATACATAGAACTCATGTTCAGCCCCTTGTTACCCTTTCCCCCTTAAAACCAGCCAAAACTGGCTGCTGGTCAAATGTCCTCTGCGTCAGTGTTTTCAACTGATTTCAACAATAACGAAAAAAAATTTGACTTGAGAATTGTACACGAGATGTATCAAGATCACATGCTTCATGTCAATAGCTTTCCTTGGCATGGGTCGGGCACTTAGTGCTGTAGCCATGCCAAGGAAAGCTGTGATCCAGTCTTAATTCAAAGGGAAGAGGGTTAATGGCTAGAAGGCTGGCTGAATCAGCAGCTTTCATAGTACACTGGCACAGAGTGCTTGTGTGCCGAGGAAAGGCTTTGACTGAAGATGTATTCTAAAAGACAAAAAAAAGAAACATACGTCATTTATGCTTGCTGGTATTGTGTGATTGGACAGTCTCAATTGCCAGATGTTTGCATGTGCAAATTTGACATTGTAGAAGAGAGAAATTGTTGTACAGGCCGTGACACCAAGCAGACCAAGTGGTTGTGGTGTATGTGCTAGATCACTACAACACTAAGGTGTCAGACCGAAAACCGTCCCGGAAATTCTGTGTAATCTTTTATTTTCTCAAAGCATTTGCTTTCACAAGTTGACCCCAAAACAGAATTTTCTGAGGTTTGTTTCCTTGAATTGACCCTAAATTTTTTTCAATATCTAGACACTGAAAATAATTCATGAGTCAAATATTCTCAAATGGACATCCTCAGAAAAAAATGGGGAGATATCTGTCCCTTGGGAAAATTTATGATTCTACAGTTTACTATGACAGTCTGAAGTGGTTGTGTCCTCATTGGAGTGCTAGTATACCAAAAGTTGGTTGTTGTTCAGTCTCTTAAAAATTGATGAAATTCAAATATTTCCCTGATGTCTGTAAACAGTTTACCTACTTTTATTGTGCTTTCTTTGAATACGGAGGAGTGGTCCCCAACAAACAGATGAAAGTGAGTGGCAAAAAGATTGAAGGCCAGTTGTATATATAAATACACTAGTTGAACTACAATGTGAATTTTATGGTATTTCAGTGTTACCTAATTGCTTTTTTTCCCCAGCAAACAGAAGTTCTGTTTAAATATTATATTATCAATCTGTTTTTCAGGGTTGGTGGAAATTCGTGTAGGCAATGCCCCTGGAGTTGGTAACTTGCGGTTTTCCAACTTGACATACAATGTCTACATTCCGGAAAATGCCAGAAGTGACTCTAAGGTGGTGAGGGTGTCAGCAAAGTTCAGTGAAGGTCACGGCCAGATCATCTACAGCTTTGCCAGCGGCAACGAGGACAACACTTTCAGCATCAACCCCAGTACAGGTAATGTCCACACAAAAACAACCGTCTTTGAGAGAAAATGAGCCATTGATAGTGGACCTTCCATAATGGACAGAACTGAAGATACATGTATAGACGTAATAAGTTTCTGTCTCTCACTGATAAATATCGTAAAGACAATTGGGTTGTTAGTCATCATCAGCATGGCAAGTCAGGAGGTAAATTGGATTCTTGGGTCTGCAGGCACCTCCTTTGGGGGTAGAATAGTTTCTACCGGTGTAGGTGCTTGTTGCATTGCCACTGGGGTCTATTTTAGGCTAAAATCTGCAACTTACTTTGTTGCAGGGATTCTTCTCATCCTCACCAGCTACTCCTGGTGGTGGACATTGTGGTTTGGGTGGATAACGAATTCTGGAGTGGGTCAGGATATCTTTAAGATTGCGCCTCCCTCCCCCCCCTCCCCCCCCCTCCCCCCCCCCCCCCGTATCCTAGGACAACTACTTGTTCCTGTCGCAGAATGGGTGCATTCCTGGAAGCCCAAATTGTGCCCCGTTTATAGTTAACTTTCCATGATGGACAGAACTGAAGATGCAGACATAACACATTTCTGTCTCTCAGTGATAAAGGCTGTAAAGATAGGTGGTTTATCATCATCATCATTTTTATTTATGTTGGTGGATGTTTAATGAAAGGTTCAAAACCAGCTTTGTTACATGGGAATGTCATTTATTTGAGCACTATTTGTTTTCACTTACTTCAAGCAGCACTAAATTATACAAAATTAAACAGTTTTAATTTGAAATTTGTCAAAGTGGTAAAGTGAGCTGACACAAAAAGGTTACCATTACTTCTGACTGTGATATATTTTATGCATCATTGTAGGTGACATCAAGGTCAATGACCCCAAGAAACTGGATTATGAGAGTCACCGGCGATTGAGACTAATAGTAGTAGCCACCGCAAACAATGCATACGGATACACCACCGTATGGGTCAACTTGAAGGATATGAACGACAACCCTCCCCGCTTCACTCAAGAGAGATACTCCTCGTCCGTGTGGGAGGGTGAGGCCAACACAAGAGGGACCTATGTCACACAGGTATGCATCATACAGGGGATCTTTCACTGACCACCAGAGCTGTCGCCTCTCAAGCCTTTTATGGTTTTAAGTAGTTGCATGTTTAGTTGGTTTTGCATTTTCTGACAAACTGTATCCTTGTGGCAGAGTACATGGCATTATTTTTGGTTTCAACGTTTTTTGAGGTCTTTTTCTTTTTTCTTTTTTTTTTAATGTTGACTAATATCACAAGGCCTGAAATTTGTGACTGTACACGAAAGCTGTGGAGTTCTTTAATATATTTGGGTAAACTGGAATCTTTGTATTGAGAGGTGTGCACTTTCAAGCAAAAATCAGTTTCTTTGAAAGGGTAATAAAAAGAAAACTTGATATACCCAAAATTAGGGGTATTTTCATTCCGTGATTTAGTTTCTAGAGTCGTGAAACATTACTCCTGCCAACTTTGCTTGTGTAAAAAAATAAAGTGGTTGTCTCACCATTCAAGCAACTTCAAGGATCAGGTAGGTAATTACAGCTCAAATGGTTAAGATTGTGTAAAATGACATAGTCGGCCTGTCATTTGTCACTTCATTTGTTTTATTACTACATTTATGTGCAACTTTAGACTCCAATTAAAGGAATCCGATTGGATGTTCCATGTGTATGTTGACAAAGTGCCGATTTCTGTGACACTTTTCCCACTGCAATTACAGGTGATAGCTCAAGATATTGACAAGGGAAACAATGGGAGAGTCCGTTACAGCATTGTTGGAGGTAACACGCAGAATGCCTTTGTTATTTACCCTCCAAACACTGGCGTTGTGCGAACCAACATCATTTTAGATCGAGAAATCCTGAGCTCCTACAAGCTGGAGATAGAAGCTGTGGATAATGGCAAACCCAGGTTGACCAGCACATGTACACTACGAATTCAAGTCATCGATATCAATGACAATTCTCCGTACTTCCCATCATACTCCGAAGTGAAAGTACGAGAAGGTAGGTTGTGATAATGCCAACTTAATGTACAGTTTGAACACTCTTTTGTATCCGCAATCACATGTAGGTGACCCCCAAAAAATAAAATTGCGTGTAAAAAATGTTGCTATGGATGGATATGAGATGTAATATATTGATCATCATACCGGAAAAATGTCTCATCACCAGATCACAAAATAAATTTGAACATTGGAAGTTTTAGGTATTTGAAAGATGTTGGTTTGAGAGCTGCATCATCATGTGCTCGGCAGTGTAGTGGCTACCAAGTTCAGTTTAAGTCAAGAGTACAGTGTAGTCAAGTACATGTACAATGAATAACAAATGTGGCTGTACTGCAGTCAGTACCAAAGAGGGTGCAGAAAAAACGTAGTGACATATTCCATACAAAAGAGTGGAAAAAAACAAACATGACATTGACACAAAATTTTGCCATTGTAGGAACGGAGCTGGGGACTATCATCCACCAAGTGACAGCAAATGATGTTGACCTTAACCCAGTGTTGACCTACAACTTTGCCCCAAATGGAAACCCCAACGAGGCATTCAGCATTGACCGTTTCAGTGGCAAGATCTCTGTGGCCAAAGAGCTGGACTACGAACAGAGGTCCAGATACCAACTTAAGATACAGGTTTGTCATTTGAAAATATGGGGTTGGGTATATTGTAACTAGTCGCTGATTTCATATTATATGGAACTATTTATGTTTTCAATAACTCAGAAATTATTTATATGTCAGTATTCGCGTGATTTACTGGAATTGAGGGTTATTATTCTTATTAATGAGAAGACTAAGCAAGGGCCAAGACGGCGCTGTCTGTGGCCTAAAAAAATTATAATAATATATTATTGTTGTTGTTGTTGTTGTTGTTGTTGTTGTTGTTGTTGTTGTTGTTGTTGTTGTTATTATTATTATTAACAACTATCTGGAAACAGATCCAGCAGCTTACCTTAGTGGGCTGTAGAGGGCAGAAGGAAAGCTCTCCACTGATATGATGTTGATAATGACCAAAAAGAAAAAGAAAAGAAAGAGAAGAGGTTTACAACATGTATGAGATGATATGCTTACTGATAATTTCAGTGGGAAAAAGTTACATGCCCATTCATTGGGGGTAAGTCCCTTGGGGTCACAGAAGTTATAAAGAAATACAAGACTGTGAATTTGTGATGTGATAGACAGAAAATTCTGTTACGAAGTGGGGGACACCTGGGGCACCTTGTGGCAGCATGAAGTGACAAGCTATTCTCCATTGGCTAACAAGGCAAACCAATTCTCAGTACTTGTTGCCAAAACATACCCAGGTGGATTCCTTATTTTCTCCGTAACAAATTCTTCATGTCTTGTCACATACTTGTAATTCTGGTGATGGATCAGTTCATGCGAAGGAAAACCCTACTTTTTTCAGGCCTCCGACAAGATTCATGTAGCCACCACAGAGTTGGTCATTCGGATCCTGGATGAAAACGACAACTCTCCAGAGTTCAGCCAGCAATCCTACCAGGTAACAATTGTATGGAGGGCTTGGGAAGGGTATAGTGCAGTGAGCCTGCTGATGAAAACAGTGGGCACACAGTTAAAATAAAAGATAATTGGGGGGGGGGGGAGGATTACCATTATGTCAAATGTACATCAGCCTCCATTGAAAAAGCGGCCTCATTACAAGGGTGTTGTAAATGAAAAGTACATGCTGCTGTCGCCATGAAAACTGTAAAGGAAACATTGCCAGCAGTACAAAAAGTGGGGTTTTAAGTTTATGTCATGTTCGTTCTGATAAGCGCACAGTGCCCATAGAAAAAATAAATTACATAACAATGCACATAGAAAAAATAAATTACATAACAATGCTGAAAGACGTGCAGTGGACAAGATTTGAGCATTGAAATGTAACTTACCTATAAAAATCAAAACCTCTTTTCTGAGAAAGACAGGGATGTGCCCTTATTGTGGCATGTACAGTGGTACCTGGCTTGAGAGACCCCTCCAATGAAAGACCGCTCTCTCAGTACACTATGCTATCTTTTCCATGTTATTATACCTCGAATGAAAGACCACCTGTTTTGAGAGACCACATTTTCACCTGCCCTAGGGGTGGTCTCCTAAGACAGGGACCACTGTACTCTTATAATGAATATGATGCACAGAGTTGGCAAATTTTATGAGGTGGTGTGATGATAACCGCATCTAAAATTGGAGTAATATACCAATCCAGGCTTACTCTGTTGCCTGTTGAAGTGGCTGTGACATAATCTTTGATCCCAGGCATTATAAGAAAAATCAGAATGATTTATTCTGTATCACAGCATAAGGATTCAACCAAGCTGATTTGGAATAAGTTAACCCTGTATGGAAAAAATCAGAGGGTTGATTGTTATATTTGTATTATACCAGCAAACTGGCACTTGCTTATTTTTCGCTGGCATTAATTTTTGGAAAATCCTCTGAATGTTTGCAGGTGACACTGCCAGAACTAACAGGGCCTCACTATTCTGTGATCACCGTCAATGCCAGTGACCGGGACTCGGCAGACAACTCTAGATTGTCGTATACCATGTTGACAGTAGCTGGTTTCTACATTGATGCCAAAACAGGTGAGGTCCACAGAAAAAAAACAAACTTTTGCAGCACTCATCTGCACCCATATAATGCTTACCTAAATTTTGTATATTGTATTTGATTTGTCTTTAGCTCTGCTGACCACAAGTCACAAAGATACGAGCATCAGTCACATCCATTTGCCCATCTGTCTGTCTGTAAACATTTGCTTATGAACGGAACACACTCCACAGTCAAGTTAACCCCATTTAGGTCCAGTTCAATGTTAGTGGCATTGCCTACATTATTACATGTGTAGGCCAAAATATAAAAATTTTGAGAATTGCAGTTTTTCGTGAAACACCACAAAAGGTTGGTAAGAATATTGATAAGACAAAAAGACATTGAAATTTGGTGGTGCCACCCATAGTATAACACAAGAAAAAAAAAGGGGCACTAGTTATTAAAATTTCTAATGATTTGAGATGGACTGGCTGTTACAGGTACCATATACACAAACAAGACTGTCACCTTCAACCCCACACAGCCCACTATTCATCTGGTTGTGACGGCCAAGGACCATGGCAAACCCTCTCTGTCGGCTGTTGTGGCGGTGCGAGTGCAAGTGATTGACATCAACAACCATGCCCCAGTATTCACATCTCCAGTGTACAGGTGAGACAATGAATCCTGAAAGCAAATGAGCCCACTCATCTAATGTGAACATTAAGCATCATCTTTGCTCAACTTGGCTTTGAATCCTTCAAATGAAGAAATTAGACGTTGAATGTCTTTCATCAGTGTAAAGCGACTTCTGGCATTTGTTTTATTCTGGTGCAATTTGTGCCTTTATGTTTGAATTTGTAGTTCATTTGAGTATCTAAATGAAAGGCAGAGACAAAGCATATATGTTTTCAAAAATACTGGTGTGGGAAGTGAAAAAGTTTTTTAGATTTATGACTGTGTGATGAACTAGCTCCTAAAGTGAATTTCTCTGTTTCAGGCAAACTGTCAGCGAGGATGACCTCAAGGGAAAGTCAATCCTGCAGGTGACAGCCTCAGATGCAGATGACTCGTATGAGAACAAGAAGATTGATTTTAGTATCATCAAGGGCAATGAAGAAAGAGTGTTCCAGATTTCTAGCAGCACAGGCGAGATAGTTCTTACAGGTCAACTGGACCGAGAACGCACGGCTGAATACAGCCTCACAATTCTAGCAAAAGATCGTGGAGAGAAGTCACTCAGTTCAAAAGCCATAGTAAAAATTACCATTGCAGATGTGAACGATAACCAGCCGAAATTCAACCAAACCGAACCTTACCAGACAGAACTTGCCGAAAATGTGTCTGTGGGGACAGAACTGTTGATGGTGCATGCCACTGATAAAGATGTCGGGGACAACGGGCGTGTGCAATACAGCATCACATCTGGCAATGATGATGACTGTTTTAAGATAAATGTGACCACAGGAATGATTTCTGTCAAGTCCCAGCTTGATTATGAAAAGCGCGACATCCACCGCCTGACAATTTTGGCAATGGATGGAGTAGTTGGGGATGTGAGGATGTCTGCATTGGCTAAAGTGATCATCAACGTAACAGATGTGAATGAATTTGCGCCACATTTCCCAGTTATGATGTACTTGGAAAAAGTGGATGAAAACAAAAATGTTGGCACATATGTGTTCACAGCTCACGCTAATGATAAGGACAAGGGAGTGTATGGGAAAGTTACATATCGATTGGTTAACCACCAGGAATTATTTGTGATTGATGAACTTACTGGCCGTGTCACCACCGGAGCCAGATTTGACTATGAGTCAATGAACAGCTATCGCTTTGAGGTGATGGCCACTGACAAAGGGGGAAAATTTACCAGTGTTCCTGTAATGGTCAACATCGAACCTGTGGATGAATTCTCACCGAAGTTTGAAAAGGAAAGGTTTAGCTTTGAAGTGCCAGGTAACGCTCGTAAAGGCACAGTGGTGGGAACCGTGCGCGCAACGGACAATGACCATGGACGCTCAGGTGTTGTCATTTACAGTTTACAGGAGCCACACGAATATTTTGCGATCAACAAAACTAGTGGGGTAGTATACGTCCAAAAGGATCTACAGGATTTGCAAAGCCACCGCCGACGGCGGTGGGTGTCGAGATACGCAACCACAGTCCACAGAACACGATTCCCACGAGCTCTGGAGGCAAATGATGTCAGCTTAATTGTGCTCGCTAGCTCAGGGTCTCCGAATGCCCGACAAGACAAAGCCATTATATTGATAGATGTGGACAGGACTTGTGTGGGCTGCCAAGTTAAACCAGGTGCAGGCACACAAGATCAGTTTACGCTCAGTGGCACCCCGCTTGTCTTAGTTGTGGTGTTTGCAATTGTGGCCGTGATACTAATGGTGGTCATCCTTGTAATGTACTGGCGAGGGCGTGGCAGGAAGCGGCAGCCGCCTGAACACTCACAGTTTGATTCGTCATTTGATACTGTTGATCGCATTCACGCACCTCCTTTAGCACGGGAATTGCCTCCACCCACATACAATGAAATCCATGCTTACCAGGGCCGACATTTACAAGATCCTAACATTACAACTTCTGAAATGTCGGATCAGTCGCATTCTGCATCCAGTGGGAGAGGGTCGGCAGAAGACGGTGAAGATGAAGATGAGGAAATACGAATGATAAATGCTACACCAGTTCAGTCCCAGGCTCTCCTACGGGGAGGCATGCCTGACTCTGGTATTCAACAGGATGATGATGCCATGTCGGAAAGATCTGTACAGAATCATAAAGAATATTTAGCCCGTTTGGGCATTGACTCTTCAAAAATAAAAGTGAATCCAAAGCCAGGTCCACTTAGCACATCCGTTGAAAGTATGCACCAATTTTCTGACGAGGGTGGTGGTGAAGGGGACGGTCTAGATATAAGTAACCTTGTGTACTCTAAACTTGGAGAAGTGGAGGCAGATGAAAATTTAGCCATCATGGATGGCACCAGGGAGTTTGGACTTGTAGAGACGGATGCATCTCATGCGGGCTCTTTGTCTAGTGTTATTAACAGTGAGGAGGAGTTCAGTGGATCATATAATTGGGACTATTTACTGGACTGGGGCCCCCAGTACCAGCCACTGGCTCATGTCTTTGCTGAGATTGCCCGGCTAAAAGACGACAACATCCAACCGAAGAAGCTGCCAATAACTCAGATTGTACCTCAGAGGTCCAATCGTACCATCTCACTAAACCCACCTCAAGTGAAAACCATCCCCCCACCAATCATCACAGATGCACCTCCACGGACTGCCCAGCCAATATCCACCAGATCTAGTCATACTAGTTCAACTAGTTCGACAGCAGCGAACTCTGCAAGGACTAGCCAATTGACATCGCTGCCTAGTTTACCTAGGTCACCGATCAGTCATGATTCCAGTTTCACATCACCTGCAATGTCCCCATCATTTACCCCCAGTTTATCGCCCTTAGCAACTCGTAGCCCCTCCATAAGTCCTTTGGTGACCCCAAAAGGGAGTTCAGGGCAGAGTAGCTCGGGGCAAACAACGCCCCAAAGACATCGATCATCCCACGGGCGTGGACTTATTATTCCAGCGTCATCAGAATCAGAGCAAGAATTGCATATATGATGCGTGCTCATGTGACTTTTGTACCTTGACACAGTGCTTGGAGGCTGGCCATACTTTTTAAGGACCAGTCATCTAGAATTCTTTCTGTACAGGAAACTATGAACCATTGAAAATTTGATATATCATTGTACATACTTAATAGCATTGTCATAGATGGACAGCACTTTCATATGGTCCATAAATATGCTGCTTTGTACTATGACGGAGTAGCACGGAGTATTCCAGCAAGTGGGAATGCATTATATGCTGTGTCATTTTGGCTGCGCTGAAGGACAACGGGTTCCTAAAGTTTGGCAGGTGCCAAAACTAATCTGCATCCTTAAACTTTTTTATGTGTAAATAATATGACACAATCTATTGACAATCTTCAATGCACAGATGTACTGGTAATGCTGCATACTTACATCTGAATGGCACTCCTCCACGGGAGACGATATGCAGATGAAACTATTTAATATGCAAAGTGATATGAAATAGGCCTTTCAAACTTGTTTGATATTGGCAGGCTCAGCGACCTGTAGATTTGTGTATCTACGAAAAAATATTTTAATGTCTTTAATTTCAGCTTGCAGCTGAAAGTTAACATTTTATATCCTGATTGGTGGGACAATTTTTTGTCAAATTTTTCTATGGCAAGAGCGGGAAGGCGGCCGCCTATCTCTTGACATATCAAGGCAGAATGAGAATTCCATTGTTGATTGATAACACATCACTTACATTATACACACACCTTCAGTGTACAAGTATGAGTTGGCGCAGTTGGCGCAGTAGACTCCTTTTTTTTTTTAAAAAAATTTTTATAGACTTCGGAAAACTGGATACTGTTTGGCTGTTGATTACTTTATCTGTTAGTATCGCATGTGAGTCTGGAAATGTCCTCCTTGTTTGAAACTTTTTTTTTTTACATGTACATAAACGTATATAAACATATACCACGTTGTATCAGTCACTGCCTCGGAAAGCTTTAAAGCTAGACGGACAAGTTACCAGCATTGGTATCTGATTTGCCTGCTGGACATTTGTAAAGCTTTGTGTGTGTTGTTCAGCCAGAGTGTAACAGTGTAAATATAATTGAAAGCCCCGTGTGTGTCTGTTTATGCCCTGAAAAGTTCAGCTTGACCAGAGTTTACCCATGGAAAAGAAGGATAAACCTTTTGTAATTGGCAATATGTGATCTTCCGCACTTACAGTGTACACTGGCACAAGCGTGACATGACATTGATCAGATGACAATATATATACATATATATATATACATATATGAATATAAAATCAAAGTTATTTTTCCTTGGACATGTAATTACCATAGCATTGTACATACCCCTGTATGATAATCTTGTCAATACACAACTGCAGGGTGAAAATGTTTGGAGATATTGCAATGATATCTGCTGTAATGACCCCTTCCCTGGAAATGAGAGATTGTGTATGTCTTTAAAAAGGCCACTGTTTCAAGACACTTGGATATATTTATCTTTCTCGGCTGACCAAATTTTTAAGACTACGTGCAGTACAATACGTTTTTTGCCCCCCTGACTGTCAGGGTGGTCTTAAATAGCAGGAACCACCATACATGATGCAGAACAACAGGTCTGTGTCATCTCTGGACTACATGGGGCAGCAAAATTACCCACATGACTATGATTGGGTTGACCTTACCAAAAAAGAAAAAACGATGCACTACATGACGAATTGATTGCTGCATTTGAACATCAAGAAAACCTGTGTCCAACCAGCAGCGACACATCAAGAACAATGAAGAACATTTTTCTGAAGTCTTTTTGGTCCATATTTTGATATTAAGGAACATTTTATATAAGTTTTTTTTTTTTCTTTGTAAAATCACTCCTACAGGCAGCAGAAGATGCCTTCTTATGGCAGTAGTCTGAAGCTACATTGTTTCTTGTCAAAACTGATTGGTTCTGAGGGAACACTAGGGACATTTTTTTTGTCCTGTGCTGTGTAATTGTATGTGTATGTGCGTATTAGCAGCTATTGTATACCTTTACATCCGATGGAACTTTGTGATGATTACTTATTATGTGAATGAACATTGTACTGTGGAGAAGGTTGTGTGGTCTCCTGGTTTTTCTGGTTGCATTGATTTTCCAAACGTCGTCTGTCACAGAAAGTCTTGCAGCAGTTCTTAAGTGGTACCATGTGGCCCACATGGGTGGTTTGCCAGAGTACCTTTGCCTGAGGGACACCCTCACACATTGAAGTGAACCAGACAAACCAGTTCAATTCTGTGGTGTTAGGTTTGGGTCATGACATCATTTCACAGTGTCGTCAACCAGCATAACCAGAAATGAGCAGAGAAACCAGAAAACCAGCGATTATGAAGTAAGCCTTATGTGCACTTAGGTGTCCTCAACTGAAATGGACTTCAGGCAAATTCACATCAACGATCCATTAAAGAAAACCTCAGAAACTATGTATTTGAAAAGATTATTGCTCCCTAGGTACATGTCTATTGTCTCTGGTGCAGGAAGCATATTCTACATTCATTATAAAGTGATGACAAACTTGCTCATGTCCATAGGTCATCAAAACCAAGCCCTATCCTTGTAATGCTTGTGTCAAAATTTAGTAAATGGCTGACATTTTTTTTAGTCTTGCATCCACAATTGCAAAGAACATCTTTGGTATAAATTTTTATGTACATTAAAGAGCCCATGTGCATGCAATGGATGGAAGTGCTGTGGAAGAGGGTGCATTTACAAAAATTGATGTGAACGTTCTACACAATGTAGATGATGACGTTCTCTGAGCATGAATGGACGGTGCGGAGGACCAAATATGCAGCAAAAGTTTTCAGAGCTGCTTTGAATTCCTCCATCCAGACTTCCAGAAATACTAACACAACTGGGTCCGCATCTTTTTTATTTTGTGCATGCGTTTTTCCCTGCAATACAGTCCCAGATTGTTACAATTTACACATGGAGGTGAATTTCTTCTTTTTTTTTTTTTAAGTCCTTGCAGAAAAGATTTTTTTTTTAAATTAAAGGCTATTTTTCAAGTATGTGATAATTGTGTAATACTCAAATGCACAAATTGGTTTATAAATGTGTCATTTTTATACTACCAGAAATAATTTTATTGAAAGTACAGAAATGCTGATGGCGGAGGCAGGCTCTACCTTGATGCAGATGCGGCAATAATGGAAAGCTGATAAAAAAATCTCAGGCATATCATCTTGTTCAATTTGATGTATCGACATATCTGATCACTTTCAGCAAAAGGTAGGATGAAGGATGTATGCATGTCCCATGTAAGGACAGCAAGTCTGCATCTTCAGAAAGCATGTGCCTGTTATTTCAATATGTATGACCAATTTTACATGTTCTATCATTTCTCCTGAAATTAAAAAAAAAAAAACTTGCAGAAGTGCAAAAGTTTGTCATACTCAACGTTGACATGAACTGAGACAATACTCCTTGTAAAGAGGCATAACCTATCATTTAAATTATGTTCGTGCTTGGCAACCTGTACATGCTGTCACAATCCTTGGGTAATTGGCCAGGTGGTTACACCATTAATTCTGGCAGACAGTTTTCATTATTCAGTGGTCTTTTACATGGTGATGACAGTGTAAAATTACAGTTTGAATGTACAGTTCTGTATTTGCATGTGATGTGTGTACGAGTCTTTCTTGTATTTTTTTTTGTTTTTATTTGTCTTTCTTTTTTGTTTTTACTGAATTTGAAATCTTAAATTTTACTTGGCAGGCCACGTGGTGGTGACTTCATGATTATTATTTTTTTTTAAACCAATTTTGGTTTTTAACCAAAAAATATTTATAATTACAACTAATGGGTGGTTGTTATTGCTGCGAAACCTAATGCCTTATTTTGTACAAAAATGGGAGAGTTGAAAACATTTTGTTGTATTCTAAATACAACACATGCAGCAGAATTGGAATACGATAGATAGGGTGTACAATAGAGATTTTACATTACAAAGGTAGAACTTTTGTAACCAGTTGTCTTGTGTGTATATTTTTTACAGATTTTTGCAGGGTTTGACATGCTGCTGCAAAAATGTAAAATATGACTTTTGATAATGTAATGTAGGCAAAGTACTGTTAGGATATAGGCCTGTCCTAGAGTACATTTGTTTCTCATGTAAAATAGCAATATCTGTGGGACTTATCACCAGACAGACTTGTTCTTTTGAACCTCATGTATATATACATGTATATACATTTAGATGTCATTGTTTTAGTTTCTCCCACAATATTGCCAAATATGGTGGATTTGTCCCACACATAAACTGAAAAAATAAATATTTTTATTGCGACATACTTGTTTCAGTCTTATTGCCTGTTGGGGGTGGGGGTGGGGATCTTGAGGGAGCTATGAAGTTAAGCACATGGTATACTTTATGACTCGTGTATGAATGTTTAATTTCTGCCGATGTTTGGCCATGTAATACCCTAAAAAGTATATATTTTCTGAAAGAAAACATAACAGCAAGTTTGATTCTGGTACTTAATATAAAATTTTAGTATCACTATAACTATTGATGTAATTAAATTTTAAAATTTTGTATTAAATTTGAAATAGCATTTTTTTAAAATGAAAACCAGATATATTTTGTAGTGTCAAATGAAAGAACACGTAATGCTGTCCAGAAACGTATGTAAATTAGTTTAATAAGGGGTTGGTTCTAATTTATGGCTATTTAAGCTTTTGAAAAATTTTTAAATTTTAACATCGATTAAAAAACATCCTGTAAATTTTGAACTAAACCCTTGATCAAAAATTTTAAATACACTTTTGCTGCTGGAAGTTTACTTTTTCATTTCCCATAAGAAAATGCTTCCCATTTTTGGTGGTGTTTTTTCCGCAAAAACACGTAAAAGTAAAAGTTTTTTAATGAAGCAACTCAAATTCAATTTCCTGAGACGCGTAGAGATTTCTTTACTTTTAATAGCTTACTCCAAATGTGTGCTTTTAGAATATATCCTATGAGAAGTTTAGTGTGCATATAGGGCATGATTAGAAAGAAGTCGCGTTTACTGTGTAAAGTGCTGCGAAAAAGTACCAAGCCCTTAAGGTTTGTTTACATCCCATCCAGTCCTGGGTTTTGGAGATAAAGCTTCTATACAAACGTTCCTTTAAAAACTAAAGATTTGCTTCAAAGCAAATGTATGTGTGCTGCAAGGAAAATTTTTTGCCCTGTAGATTCTAACTGAAACTGGAAAATCTAGATGAAAGAAAACATGCCACCAAAATAAGGCTCCTGAGATGCAAAAAAAAGGGGGGGGGGGGGGAAATCGAAGTCCCCCCAAACAGGTGCACATGTAAATTCAAATTCTACAATTTTTGTTCGTGTTTCACTGGATGTGCCTGCGCCACAAACCTGGGAATTGAAGTTGGAATGACGCCGCTACCTATAATAATTTTGAAGATCTTCAACATTTACAGTTTTCAAGTGCCCAAATAAGGATTTATTAAAATTCTTTAAAACTTAAATTTGTTGAAACTTTTGTTTGCGGTTTTTTGGATACACCTACTGCACAAGCGTATGGATTAAATTTGGAATTGCATTTCTGTCTGGAATAGTTATGAAGATGTGCAACCTTATCGAGTGCCCTGATTTCGCTTGTGGTTCATTGGCGGTGCCTACAACACAAACCTATAAATTGAAGTTTGAATGGTACCTCTATATACCTATCATAGTTTTGAAGATCTTAAATATTTAAATTTTCAAACATCCCCTATTTGCACATTTTTTAAAACTCTTGCCCCTTATCATGGAAAAACAAAACAGACTTTTTGTATGGAAGTATAATCATGCTAAGTTTGGAGTTTCTACTTATCATAGTCTCCAAATGAAACGTACAAATTTGCTGGTAAAGAAAGAAAGAATTCATGGAAAAAAGAATGCCTGTGTTGGCACACAGACATTAAAAAAATCTGTTGAACAAATCAAGGTATGTGGGTCTCAAAAAGGGTCCCAAGCAATGCAGTAGCGATTGACTTCAGACCTTCAGATAGAAAAGTTTGTCAGTTTTTGTTTTCTGCAAAGTTAAGTTCAATACTTTTTTTATTAAATGTGACGTGCGTAACAAACTTCATACAGACCTGCTCGAGGTACATCCCTATCAGGCTTACAGATGAATCTTCTGGAGAATACATGAGCAGGCCTTGACACAGGTATACCTGTGCTTCCAATACTAACATACTCCGTGCACCTGTTATGTCAACAATTTATTAAACCAAAATGACAACAGGTGTACAGATTTTGTAGAAACTAAGTCAAAGTACATTCCCAACCAACTTCGAACAAAATCCAACCAGTGCTACTGGGAAATGTATTACAAGCACTAATATAGAAGAACTTTTGCGCCAAAACGTTTTGAAAATTTGCACATATCTGGATCTTTATATCAAAAATAATTACTGATATCCATAATAATTATGGAGTAAAAAGTTAGGCTAATTTTGAGCCCAAACATTTGTTTACTTCTAGCAATAGTGCAATTATGGGGATCAAAAATTGAATTTTGGAGCTCCATAAATGATTAAAGGATTATAGAGCCAAAAATCCGAATTAAACGTTAAAATTGACTCGATGCATATAAACGAATACTAGAAAAAGGTTTGCTTGAGAGCAAATTTGTGTTGCTTGAAAATATGCCCAATTTAAAATGTTAAACTTTTGTTCAGTGGTAATTAAATATGCCCAAACACAATCTTTTGAACTTAAAATTGACTTGCTCTTTCATTTGTGATAGTTTTGAAATGGTCCAACATTTAAATCTCTTAAGTGAGCCTAATAAACAAAAAATTAAAATTATAAACTTTCGTTTTCATTTAGCTGGATACCTCTATAGCACAAACCTAACTGAAGTTGGGTTGTGACCTCTATTGTACTTTTGGAGAAATGGAAGAGTTCTAATTTCGGTTGCCTCTAATTTGCATAATTTTGAAAATATTCATTGTTGCCAATCAGAGAATCAATTTTAGTAACAGGGCTATGGCCATGCAAAATTTAGGATTTTTAGCTAAAGCAGTCTACGGGAAAAGTTCCGGATAAACGTCAGGCGACAAGAAAAAAAAATGAGAAAACTGAGTATCTGTGTTGGACACATACATAAATATACATGGAACATCGCTTAGCAGCATGGAATCTCACTTGAAATGCGATTCGTATCACTTTATTGACCCCATTCCATAAAATTAACGGAAATAATTAGCACTTTGGGATATTGCACTGAAGACGAAGAGATGAGTATTCTGTGTGTTAAATTCAGGTCCTTGAGCAAATGTTTCACGTTCTAAATTGACACACACACACACACACACACACACACACACACACACATATATATATATATATATATATATATATATATATGTACAAGAGGCGGTTGCATTCCTTACCTCCTGTTCCCGCTGGATTTGAAAGACCATATCACTACTGATAATTTTGTGCTAAAATGGATGGATGTTCCCCTAAGAATGGGATTTGTAGAAAATTGGCCAATCTCAAGCTCCAGTTTATCATTATGTCCTACAGCAAATTAAAATAAATTACTCATTCCAAAAACACAAGGCGTTGTCAAGGCTCTTCATGTTTCCCAAGTAGGAAGCGAAGGTCGGCTAAGCACATGGTCAAACGGTGGAAGTACTGGTCGTGTGAAATCAAGCATGTATTCAATAAAGGATGTCAAAGTTTTCGTTGGGACAAAATGCTAAGGAGGCATCTGAATCTCAGATGTCAGGGGTGTAGAGTTTCTATTTTATAGCATTCTTCGAGGCCTCGTTTTCAATGGAAATTGTATCTCGATATTTTTCCCATAAATTCCATATAGTTACTCTGGCATGTGAGATACTCTGTGGATGTCCCATCTCATTTTTGCTTCTAAAATCTAAGAAGCGCAATTCATCGTTTTTTGTTTTTGTTTTTTGTTTGTTTGTTTGTTTTGGTTTTGTTTGTTTGTTTGCTTGCTTGCTTGTTTTGAACTGCAAAACCACCATGTATCAATTTGGTCAGTTAGTCAGCAAAGGTAACGTGTTCAGATTCCATTTTGAGATTAGAAACAATATACAAGTAAACAACAAGGCTGCCTCTAAAATCATACAAATCTTTCAACCCCCAGATAACCTTTTGGAATTAAAACA
Organism: Hermodice carunculata; assembly: GCA_964020975.1. Taxonomy (NCBI): domain Eukaryota; kingdom Metazoa; phylum Annelida; class Polychaeta; order Eunicida; family Amphinomidae; genus Hermodice; species Hermodice carunculata. The sequence goes on from OZ026619.1 coordinate 61,076,383, forward strand.
GGCTTATTTCGCACACGCAACAAAAAAGTCTCATTACAAAACCTTTTTATACGACATGAAAAAAGCAAATCAATAACGTTAACTGTCTATTAACAAATGGACACAAATAATAATAAAAAATCCCAAGCATGTAAAATTTCTCAATAAATTAATAACTTAAAAACCACCAATGGATTAAAATATTTGAATAACAGACAGACACATACATTTTTGAAACTATATATCCATAGAAAGGAAAAAGGGCATCTATTGAAACAAAAGAGTTAACATTGTAAAAATCCTTAGAACCAAAATAGTTTAAACTTATGCCATAAGTTTGAACTATTTTGGACTATACACACACAAAAATATACTTGAGTGAATTTTTTTTTGTTTTAAAAACTTTTGAACCTTGTGATGAGGCGTAACGATAGGAAACTATGATGTTTGACAAAAATCTCGCTTTATTTATCTCTTAGACATTTTTTTTTTAATCCATGTTAAAAACATTTTATGTGCTAGCTGGGAAAGTTCCAGGTAACATGCGTGTCATACTAAATTAAAATAGGGGCCAGTTAGTGCTAGCCTCTCTCACAGTGTCACATGAAGCATGACCCAGTGCAAGTTGAACATGGTGGGGACAAGAGATGAAATCAAATGTAGTAAGTAACACTGGGTACGCACTTAATAAGATTTCTTAGTTCCACATGCAAAATGAGTGTTTTTTTCAGAACAGTTTAGATTATTGGTTGACAATTGAATGTAAATATTTATCTAATAAAGATGATTTGTATTTAAGACAAAAAAAGACAACGATTTCTTGAGTAGGGCTGCTTTTCAAATGCAAACGAACACAGGGTACGGTACTTGTATGAGCGACCCACAACACTAACCTTACACAGACAGAGATTTCACTTCCTAAATGTGGTCGTCCTTGTCCATAGATGCAAAAATTTTGTGCCCCTCCCCTCTCCATTCCTACCATTTCCTCTTGCTCCATTGTTCCATGTGACCCATTTTGGAACGGCTTTAAAACTAAATTTTAACACCTTGGAGACACCCCACCAAAGCAAGCAAGCAAGCAAGCAAGCAAGCAAGCAAGCAAGCAAGCAAGCAAGCAAGCAAGCATAAATAAATAAATAAATAAATAAATAAATAAATAAATAAATAAATAAAATAAGTAAAAAATAAACATTAAAGTAGGACAAGAGGAAATTGTATTGATTTGGTGATTATGCTCTTTTGTTACTTCTTTCTGCTTTGTTTACCTTTTCTTTTTGTTCAGTTTTTTTTGTTTGTTGTTGTTTTGTTTTTGTTTTGTTTTTGTTAGTTTTGGTTTTTAGTTTTTTTTTTAGTTTCTTTCTTTCTTTCTTTCTTTCTTTCTTTCTTTCTTTCTTTCTTTCAAAGGTCATGTCAAGGTCAAAGGTCAATTTTAGGTCAACATGTCATTTTAAAGGTCAAGGTTCACTTCAGGTAGAGGTCATCTCAAGGTCCAAGGTCATGGGCCACTTTCGATGGTGGCCTTCTTCTAGCCATAACTTGGTCAATTTTTATCCAATTTTGATCATGTTGGGCTCAAATTGTAGCTATTGTAACTCTACACATTTTTTGAACTTGCGTGTGACCCGTAAAGGTCAAAGGTTAAAGTTATTTGGACCTTTTAAAAGTTTCATCAGGCCATAACTCGGCCAATTTCCATCAAATTCTAATCGTGTTCGACTCAAATTGTGGGTATTGCAACTCTGCACATTTTTGTAACAGCATGTAACCTCTAAAGGGCAATGTCAAGGTCATTTGGCCCTTTGAATGCTTTATCTTGCCATTACTTGGTAAGTTTTCATCTGATTTGGTTCATGTTGGGCTTAAATTGTGGGTATTGTTACACTGTACATTTTTGTAATTTACATGTGACCTGTAAAGGTCAAAGGTCCAGTCATTTGGACTTTGAATTTTCATCCAGCCCATAGGTTTAATGGAATGTGAAGTTACAAAGGACAAAAGTTGTGGCATCTGATATTTACAACTTTTGAAGGCACAGAGATTTGCTTTGAAGCAAATATTTTTTTTTCTAGTTTTTTGGGAGCGGGTTGCTTTGTTTTGGGCGTTTTGTTGTTTTTGCCGACATATTTGGTTTTGGTTTCGCTCGTTCGGTTTGCTGTTCGTAGCCGAAGCGTGAAGCCCCTTCAAAAGCTCAGATCTACCTTCTGCACCACCAACCTGCGCCCACTCGTGTGTTGGGGTTGCAGGGGGGTAATTATGCCTGTAACTTGATTGGAGATTGCCAATAAAATATGAGGCCTAGGGATGCAAGGGGCTGTGTTTTTCAAATTTTGCTACCAGAAAGGCAGATTTTTACTTGCTAGTGGAAAACAAGGTATACTTTGAGCTGGCATGAATATTATGAAGGTTTGTGCACTGGTACGGTGCCACGAGTATACACAGTACTTCCGCTGGAGTCAACACTGTGTGACATTGCAAGTAGTACTACGCAGAGCTGGTTGCCATGGCAATATGTTTAAAAGTTTCCCATTTATGCCCATGTTTTCTAGTGTTTATTTGATGTACAAATTCTTACGAACATTTTGGTGTATAAAACGTATATGTTAGTAATCCACTGAGTGAACTGGAAGGTAGGACCTCTTTTCGTCTGTGTTACCACAGGTTGAATTACTGGCGTGAAACCTTGGTGGCGGCATGCGTTTTGTGTAAATTAGTTATCTCATTCAGCGGCAGGTGACGCAGCTGTTGGGCATGAGCTCTCTAATGTTGAAGTTGAAAATTTTGCTGAAACCACAATTATGGCTGACAGAAAGGCGGAACTGTTGCTGAAGTGCCCAGTGGAGTGTGTTTCTAAGGTACAAAAGTGCACGCTAATTAAGAGTTGTGTAGAAAACATAGTTATAACATAATAATTCTACTTATCAGATATAAATGATGACGTTTTCTTCTTTTGTTTTAAGTTTTAGAAGAAGATTGAAATCCTTGTGTACTGGACAAACAAAACTAAGATAAGAAGCAGTAGCATGATGGACATTCACTGATTCACATGATTCAGACGGTCGCCTGTCACTCACTCACAGTATTTCCGTCAGGAATTTTTTCAGGGGGTCACGAAAAGGGAAATTCAGGGGAAAATACTAGATTTTTACCAATTTTACATGTAAGTTAACAAGATTTGTGACACTTTAAAATTTTCAGAGGGTATTTGAGGTTTTGAAAGGGTAATATACCCTAATTTAGCTTGAAGTTTAACCCCTAAATTTTAGGGGTTAACGGAAACACCGACTCTGTGTCAGAGTCAGTGTCATTGTCAAGTGTATCCAGCTCAGCCCAGCTGAGACAAGAGTTGGACAAGTTGGATCACATCAATAAACCTGTACAAACCAGCTTTTTGTATTGTTTGTTTGCCAGATATCGTGTGCGTGACACTGACAAGCTTCCTCCATTGACTCCATGTCCCGATGAACGCAGGAGTCCTGCTGGATTATTAGCAGTGATTAGTCCAGCATGACTCCTGCATGGGGGTCAGCACTTCAAAATGTGTTGAGGGATCAGTTGTTTCTGAAGTTGAAATCGCTAGTCCAATATCACTAGGTTCATTTTATAACATAATCGTTAACCTAAAACTTTTTTTCAGAAAATTAAAGGCTTGTAAGTCTGTGTGCCATGAATCCCAAATTCAGTCAAACAAACCATTTCCTCTACTCAATTTAAAAAATGATAATAAAAAAGGGAAAGAGCTCCAGGGCCCAGGAAAATATTAAGGTGTAATGATCCTCATGAATTAAAAGGCCATTATTGCTGCTGCCCTGCAGCCCTTCACAGCACTAGGGATGACAAGCTTCTCTGTGAAGAAATAATGGTGTCATCCATATTAGTCTGCTGTTGTGTTCAGTTGTGCAAGAAGTAAGTGAGAAAGTAAAGCTATAAATGATTTAATAGTCACACTGTCCTGCCTAGAAAGAGAAATCAGTTGAGGAACCACATGACTTGATAGTCGTTTAAGCATTATGGGGCCCACAATTAAGAAATGAGGGTCGCTTTGTGCGTGTTATGACATAAATCACCTAGCATAATGGGTGTGGCGCACTCCATTGTGCTTCACCTGCCTGCGTCATTATGCCATAACACACACAAAAGCAACCCTCATTTCGTACGAAGCAACATCATGCATATATATTTGCATTTTCTTCTTGACTCTTCTGCTTGATTGCATGGAATTTAGAAATTTAACACATAGAATTAAGAGAAATGACCAGAAACTGATTTGCCCAGTATGTTCAAGTGTTGAGCTCCAGAAACCCAGGTGGGCATGGCTTCACACACTTCGGGTCTGTGATTGTTTATTGGAATGTGGGTGGGACAAGTGTTATGCTCAGATAACACATCAGGCTGTCTGCTATACTTGTAATGCTAAAAGTTAAGATTGAATGTAAACATTACATATGCAGATTATCACCATGCATTTGGAGACAGCCTACAAGAGTTTTTTTTTTTTTTGGCACTACTTTGTTTATAACATTTCAATTTATGTAAAACTCAAGAAATGTTTCTTGTCTGAGCTTAAGCGCATCATTCAAAAGACTGGGAAATTATGTTCCTGATATTTCCATGTTGCCTATTCAGGAACAACTGTTCAGTTTTTCTAATTTTCTCAAGCTTGAGAAATGTATCAGCTGGCCCACACAGGTATATACATAAAGGGTTTCCTTATATGTTAGCCCTTTTGTTCAAAGACAAACATGTTTGTGAATGTTCTATCCACCAGTGATATTCAGGGTCTGTCACTTTTGAAATGTAAACAAAGCTTGTTTTACGTTAGCTACCGTGTTGGCTACACTACATTTATAAACAGATTAACATAGGTTTTCCAACATTTTAGTATTTTAACTGACGAGATGCAGAAGCATTGAAACTAGTTGTATGTTAAAAGTGTTAGCCTGTTCCACCTATGGCCCTTGTCCTACCAGATTGCTCTTTTTTTTTTTTTTTAAATTTGTACACGTTTATCGCTAACATGTATGTCACTGTCATGAGTAGTTTTGTGTTGAGAGCCTCAGCAAATGTACACAATGTCAGTTGTACTGACTGACGGTGCTCTACCAAGTATTTGGGGGTTTTTTGGTGCCCCTTATGTAGAAAATACACTAGTGTTGAGCCCACCACATCTCTCGGCACTTCAGATCAGTCTGAACTGTATCCATTTGGTACAAAGATCACCAGCATTGAGGGAAAAAATACAAAAGGTGTTCCCCACTGCATCTCCATGGCAACAATTAGGTGGATGGACATTATAAACAAGCCACATTATGACATATCATCAATTCACCATCGTGCCCAGAAAATTTGAGACAAACAGATTATTAATTCAGCACAAGAGCTGCTCCGCTATGGCACTCTTGAATGAGGGTTCTTTTTTTACCCCCCAATGTAATTCTACATAATGTCAGTTTGAGTTTAATTACCCTTGTAACTACCGTACCTCTCTTTCCTCCTAAAAGATGGAGGGATCTACTTTACAAGAAAAAATAAATAAAAACCTGTTTTGATCAGTTCACAAAATTTCAGCTGTGTCAGCTGAAACTTTACTGCTTGAAGTTGGTGAAACACACACAGACACACACAATTTTTATGGTGAATGTATGAGTTCAGTACATGTATGTTAATTTTTTTCTGTCCAGCTGAATTTCTTGGACTTCTAGCTTTCAATAGGTGCTGCATAAAATAATTCTGGAATTGTTTTCGGGCACAAACTGATCAGCTCAAAATGTTTCAGTTTCTCCATGGAGTGCTTGATGGCATCTGTCAGCTGCAACCTTGCTGTAAATACCAAGATTTCTCTGAAGTATGGAGCCTTGAGGATTGGTGGGATGCTACAGATTGGTACACACATTTATTTAAAGAAGCTGTAAAGAATTCATGGGGAAAGGAAAAGGTATGTGAACAGTTTTGAGTGAGTACATGTACATTCCTCCAGAAATTCCTAAGATGCTAATACTCAAAAGCAGTGCATTTGAAAAAAATATAGCATCAACTGCAGTTTGACATGGATATTTGTACCTTGAAAATGTATGAAATTTTGCTTCAAATAACATGTTTAGTGTTGTAATTCATGCAGAGTATAGTCATGTGTACTGAATGCTGAATCACATTTTCATAAGTTGGAAAGTAATAGCCAATTTATGGACATTTTTCATGCATCTTGGTGAACACGTGCTTTAAAAACACCTGCACACCTTGATATACCAACCAAGTAAATAAATTCATGAAATTAATGTGATACATGTATATACACAGGAGATCAGTCAAGTTTTCAAAGGTACATGTGCTTGGATTGTAGCCAAACATCATAAAGATGAGAAAAGATTACATTTAGCAGAAGTGATTGATATGAACCTTATTTATGGTGGTCCCTGTTTTGAGAAATCACTCCAGTTAGGTACCACCTGTCTGGAGAAAACTGGATAATTTGCATTGTATATTTCAACTTTTTGAGACCTGCTGTGAAAGATGACCAGTCTTTGGCGATGACAATTTGGTCATTTCTTGGGGGTGGTCTTTTTCTGACAGGTTTGAATATACTAAAAAAAGGGCTGTGCAGCTTTTTAGTTTTGAAAAAGCAAGTTATTAGTTATGTCACAATATTTCAACATAAAAATGTTTGCTTCAGTTGAACCAGTCCATAGAAGCGTTGTCTGTCAACTACCAACAACACGTACTGGATGCCTTGAGTGCAAGACGCCAGGATGCAAGACGGAGTTTGGTACATGATACATGTGCTATTTCACATTCACAACTCCATGATTTCGACTGGCAACTCAAGGTATAGTGGATTCTGTATGTTGTCAAATTAGGTAATGTTTTTAACCTTGCTTGTTTACACTCTTTCCCCCCCCCCCCCTCCACCCACATACAAGGCATGCATGTCATGAGTCATTCCATGTTTGTTTTTACCGATAAGCAGTCATGAAATGTGTTATTTACTAAATGCAAAATTTGGCCAATGTTATGAAAGTGTTTATGCAAATATGAATAGCTGTGGAATACAAAGTAAAGTTCTTCACTTAGAATTCATGTCCTCGACTGCATGGCTGTAGATGTCCATTTCATTTTCGGTGAAAAGTTTTCTATCCAATGTTTTAAAGTTTATCTGAGTATGCTGCATTAAGCAACATACTATCTACCACTATTGCATATTCGTAGAGGGAAATGGGTTAAAAATAAAATGTTTCATTTATTGACAGCTTGCTCTAGCCAGCGACAAAATAGCATCATTACAGGAGCCACTGGTATCTCTTGATCTTGACTTACAACAGCAACAAGGCAGCAAAATGGTGTCTGTCGAACTCAACAAAAATGACCTGGAAAAAATGATAGCAGCTTTGGAGGCAGCAAACAAAGTAGGTCCATGTTATTGTGTTACAGGCAAAATTAGAACAGAACATATAAAAGTAACACAGCAAGTGAAGGCAGTTTCAGTCTACTTTAGTTGTTAAATTACTGGTAAGGTAACATGCAGAGTGAGCAAAAGCTTCATGGGACAGAGTAAATAAATGTAAGAAGGAAAGAAAGAAACAAAGAAAGAAAGAGAGAAGGAAAGAAAGAAAGAAAAAAAGAAAGAAAGAGAGAAAGAAAGAAAGAAAGAAAGAAAGAAAGAAAAAGGGAGGAAGGAAGGAAGCAAGGAAAGATAGAAAGGTATTGCTCACATCAGTATCAAAGCCCCACCTGAACCTGTTGTATGTCTGTAAGAAGTTAAAAAAAGGGTTTTGTGCAGTTTTGGCCTCTCATGTAATTTAGGCTTAAGTTTGGCCCTTTTCCTGATAAGTAATGAGGAAAATTTAATTTAAAAAAAATGAACTGTATGGTTCAGTTTGCTCTGTCTTGTGTTCGTAAACTGTATATTTTACTACTAATATATGCTGTAGAAATTTGCTTCATGTGGCTGGAGATTCATACTTTCATTCTGACTCATTGACGTAGTATAATGGTTCTTAAGTTCACAATTATTTTCTTTGAGTTGTGTCATAAATTTATTTAACTGTGAACGTAGATGAAACGCTGTTTATAGTTGTTATAAACCCGGCCTTAATATCCTTTTGATGGCTGATTTGGTTTGTTGTCCTCTTCATTAAAACATGACAAAAACATTATGCTGTCTAATTATGTCATCAATGACTAAAACATCTGTCAGGATAGTGAAAATAGTAGGTTGATACAAGTTTTGGAAATGTGCATGGCTATAAGGCTGCATTTATTTCTGTCATGTGTTTGTGGTCAACTGTCACGTCAAAGATTGAAAGGTGTTGTGCTTCATGTGGTGCATTAGTGTACTTTACAAGAGTGAAATACTCATTGGACCCTGAAGTTTCTTTCGGTTGTCCAGCATGCAGAGTACATACAGCAAGTTAAGGTACTCCTCTAGTTGTGCCACTGGAGAATCAGTCTGCCTTAAAAAAAAATCAACCCGTCCAGAACACTGTGTGTGTGTACGTGTGTTTTATTAATTTTTGGTGTCTCTCATAGTAAAGTTTGTTTGTGTACTCTACACTTACTCCATGTGGTAGCTTTTGTAGTCGTTATGTAGTACTTATGCATGGCATTTCATGTAGTCTTTATAGGAGACCAGCACTAATATTGGAGATAGGTATGTATGTATAGTGCCTTGTTACCCACCATGCCTGTCACTTCAAAACTTTGCAAATTGTATGTTAGTAAAAACTTACAGCTGAACCTTGCTGATTCTATCACTTTATCCACAAGCTTGTGACATACTGACAAGTGGTTACATAAAAACAAGAAACATGTATCAATAAAATATTGTAAGATATATGTTTTACAAACATATGCTTTTTTCATGACTGAAAAGTAACAGGTCTCTACTTGTTACAGCACTGTTTTTACATATGATCACTCATGTCTATCTGTCCGTACATCTGTCCATCTGTAAATTTTTGGTTGTGAGTGTGGTACAGTCCACAGTTTTCAAGATAGCTGAGTGTAATTTTCAGGACTTATGAAGTGTATGAAAATCTAGGTCGAGTTCGATATTGGTGGCACTACCTACAGTGTTATGTAAATTAAGGGTCAAAATGTGATAATCTTGTGAGGACTCTAGCATCCTCAATGTGTGATAGATGTTCATGAAATTTACTGGGATTGTGGAGGAGGTCAAAATCTCGGTTGTTTACTATACTATTGATGCCATCAATTAACCTGACGGGAATTATGAGCCAAAATGTGATAATTCCATATTGAAAAATAATTGAATTAAATGTGCTAAATTTATAGGATATATAGATCATATCCAATGCTGATATGTTATGTAATGTTAGTGACCTTGACATATTTTTTGTGGGTCACCAGGCCTGTAAAGACGGAAGCGGTGATTTTGTAATTGCAAGGTGTAGCTTGGACATCAATGGAAAAGAATTTTTTTTGATGATGGTCATCAGATTATATGTCAGCAGAATAGAAGGCCCATAGGCCTCTTATTCTCATGTCCAGCCATATATTATGCTTGTATGCAGAAAAAAATAATAACTGCATACATGCAGTTATCCTTTATCTATGAAGACTCATTACAGATTTATTGCAGTTTACACTACATACACCATAATATTTATGAATTAGTGATAAAATTGGAATATGATTCACATTTCATGTCCATCTAGACTGAAAAACAGAAATACTTGTAATTGATACTGAACTTCTTGTCTGAAATAATAAATGGTAATGTTTTGATTTCACGTAAATCCAGCCCCTGCTCCTTGCTTCTGATTTGTCGTAGAAACTTGCACATTATACCTTGTGAATGCCACAGCCCTTGTAGTCCATTGTACATAGATCTTTTTGTACATTTAATAGCAGTGGAACATTTTGTTTTGACCACTGAATGACCAATCTTGAACCACCAACCTACAGCACCTGTCACCCAAATGAAAATGGGAAATGCACATACCCCCCACCTGACCACAACCCCTTCCTGAAAAACAACAGTTGAGTGGGCATAATTACAGGTATATCTTTTGATCAGTAGGTTTTTTATGATCCAGTACAAGGAACTCTGTACAGCAGTTAAAAAATGTAGGTCTAAAAGCAATGTGTATGTATATTAAAGTCAGTTTTTGTCAGTATCTTCCTGTATACATGTAGGGGCTGCTGGTGCTATTAGCCAATCAGCCAAATGCTAATGTTTCATTAATTTGGCTTTGCAAATGGGCTAATTTATTTATCATGAATCAGGCAAGAGTTGGGTCAAATTCTGTAGTGATTACTGTTTTATTTCCGGATTTTGGCTACAAATTTCGAAGGCCTAGATCTGTCCCTCCAAATGAAATTATTCTTTTTCTTCTTTTCCAGGCTGTTATTCAGGTGAAAACATAGACTGCATGGGAATCATAAGTTACTGTAAATGGACGCAAGTGAATGACATTTAGATGTACAATGATGCAGGAACAGGATCTGTCACAAAAGAAGCCACAGCAAGCTGTACATAATGCTCAACCTCCAACTTGGTTGACAGCAAAATCATTCAGGGATTTAGCGGTGGTCACATCTTGGAGTCTGTGGATCTGTGGTTGGTGTTTTGACTGGTGCTACTGGAGTTTAAATCAACCAATGTCCACAGACAGCAGGTGCCTGTCTCCCATTGTTTCACTGGAGAGAAAAAATAAAACTATTGGAATGATGGTACATCAGTTGAAATACTTTTTTTGTTTTTTTTGGATACCAGGATTGAAGTGAAATGACTGCAGAAATGCAAATGTTTACGACATTGAAAACTAATGTTGAAGATTGTCCTTGAAGTTCATCCTCTGATGGGACTGTCTTTAGACTGTTGATTATGTCTTCAAAGCCAGCAGACCATTTAGTAAAAGCCACCTGTGGTGATACACAATTGGCTGTCCTTGTGACATGTTCACTGGATCCACTTCATGTTGCATGGAACAATGATGACCATACAGGTGTGAAATAATATTAGGACACCAGATGGCAGCACATCATGGTCCCCACTTCAGAATATCCTGCATAGGTGAACTGCGTAATAAGAGCATAAAAAGGAAAGATGAAAATATATGCAATGGCTTCATTGATATAAGTGATATTTTGACAAGTGACGTTAAATGATGCACTTTTGGACACCAGGTGGCAGCACATTTTGGTTCCCCTCTACCCCCCTGCCCTTTCAGGATGTCCAATAATTTCAAATTGGAGAATAAGAGAATAATAATGACGAGAGAAAGTTCTGATGAATTTTTAGGCAAGAGCTTTGTTGATGTAAACATGACACTTTTGAGAAAGTGAGAGTAAAATGATTTTTATCAGATCAAAGTATACTCTTGCACACTGTGATGGCTAATATTGGCACATTCCAGTCAGTTACTATCTCCATTATTCAACATGGAGAAAGTCTGATTGTGGCAGGTAGATGATACTGAGAATAAGGTGTGAATAACATAGACCAGAATACTTGGATGCTGAAGATTTTTGTCTCAACATGTGAAATGGGTATTGTGGGAAAAGATATGGAAATTAAGAATTTTTCTAAATGTTTTTAATCTTGCTTCGAGCAAGCAAGATTAACATTGTAAAGAAATATTAGCAGAATCCCATGCCTTGGGGCATTGTGCTAAATCCTAACAGGTGCAAAATTGATCAAGTTGTACAAATTTGCACGTGTGAAGTAAATTTGTAAAATGACATGATGGTATCTGTTACAGCAACCATTCCATCATGTGTTAAAACATTGGTTAAAAGAGCTCCTAAGAAATTTTACATTTATTTAATGTGCATTCTATTATGATGTTTATGTATATATATATATGGAAATAAAACAACTTTGAATATCAAGAAGTTTGTGATATTCATATCTTGAATAATTTGTTTTTATTTACTTTTAATGATTATGTATTATAATAAAAGTATTTCAAACCTGTAATACTGAACATTGCTAAAGTGCATAAAATGTTAAATTCTTTTGTAGGTTAAAGGGATCATCAAAAGTCCTGGTATAACAACATACTGTAAATTTATTCAATGTCTCTTTATTTTATTTTAGCTTATTTCACTGATGGCAGAAAATGTCAAAATAGAAACAAGAACAAAGTTGCATTTTAACACAGGCTTCATGAGAACCAGGTCTGAAAGAGTGAAATTAAAATTTTTAAATGGATTAATTGCAAAAACAAAAACAAAAACAAAAAAACCCCCATAGTTTATAGACATGAAACTAAGTGCGTTTATATTTTCATCTGGCGATTCAGTTTGCAACCTTGAACTGATGGGGCTTGAACATACTTTTGTTGAATGTTGCCATATCTGTGTATACCTGTTGAAAATACAACTGATGGGGCCTTGACATACATTTGTTGAATGTTGCCATTTCTGTGTATACCTGTTGGAAAAAATACATTGACTATGCCCTTCATCGGGGGTGGGGGTGGGGGGTGGGGGGTGTCGAGGGGTTCCAGTGAACCCCCCTTGACTTAAAAAAAAGGGAAAAAACACTCCAACAAACCCAGCCTCAATGAGATATATCTGTTATTCTACTGGACTTCAAAATGAGTATCTGTGAATTGTCTAGACTTGTAACAACACCTCCATCGATAGACTTGTCTGCCTGTCCATAAACTGCACTTGTGGTATGCAAGGTATTTCTCAAAAAAAGTTTATACAAAAGTTTGCGAAACATACAGTTAAGTTGTGTGCCAATACTAAAATGGAGTTATGTCGAATATATATATATATATATATAAGTGCCATATTCCACACTGTTGGGCATGATCCTGCCTAATATCACTGAACTGCCGGTACTATTAATGCAATACTTATTGATTCGTATTAATAATTTTCAAGCTGAGTGACCACCTCGGCAAATGGGTAGATTGTCCTTTGGGTTTGTTTCTTTAAATAGATCTTCAAATGATCAAATCTTGAATTCCACGCAAAAATAATACAATTTCGTCTGAACGCTTATTCTTAGAGATTATGTAGAAATCAAAAACTTAGATACTGATGTTAAGTGCACATTCATTACGAAATATATCATGGGCAAATTAGTTAATTAACGTCGGATTAACCCTTTCTGTTGCAGCTGCGACTAAAGTACAACTACTGAAGATTATCTGCTGTGATTTATAATGAGGATACCACATTCATATTCTTTGTAGAAGGACATTTCATTCACATAGCAGTATGCCTATAGTTCCGAAGAATGTCCAGGTCAGCAGCTTTCTTCGTGCGCTTGGGACGCATTGAAGCACGCGGAGGAAAGTTGCTAACTCGGTCCAAAACTTGGCACTGAAAGAGTTAACATGTATGTTTGGATTTTGCTGAATGTCGCCATCCCGTTTTAAAGTTTAATTATGAAAACTTGGACACCCGCCATATGCGGGTTCTTTGCATGCAAAACGGTTCAAATTATGTTTGACAATGTTGGGACATTGTGTATGATAAGCAGATATTTGTTGCATGGTACTAAGTCAAGGCAAAAACTTCTTAATTCACTTTCATTTTCAACAAATCCATTATTGTCTGCAACTATGTCATACGTTTTGCGGATAATGTTCCGGCATAAAATCTGTTTCACTGTTGGTCAGAAGTCCTTGGGACTGGACAAGTGCAGTACAACTTCTGTCTTAAAAAAAAAAAAAAAAAAAGAAAAGAAAACCGCCCTTGCAGATCGGTTAGGGTGTATTGTGTGTGTGTTTTTTTAACCACGTAGAACACTCCCTGTACACTTTTATGACCTCATATTTACGTCATTGACAAACGTCATATGCACTGCATCTAAACATTTGTAAGCTTTAAATGTGCATGTTCATGGGGTATATGTGTACAATTATAAGTCAGAAACCCAGTAGCTATCAAAATCGTCATTAAAAACCACCAGAACTGATTTCGCTACTCCTTAGAGTCTAATCAGCGTGCGTTTACAGTGATCAACATGCCGATATATAATTTATTAAAATTGAAAAGAGTCTAGTGTAACTGTTAAGTTTTACCTGCAGTTGGAAATATGTCATGGGTGTTGGCGTTTTCAAGGTGCGCTTTTCAGTGAAACACTGTTGTCATGGCACGAATCTCTTTTGAGGTGGCTTGGGGGAGGCCCTTCTACTAAACCAGGGAAACCAAGTCATCTCAGTTTAAAAATTGGTAGTGCCCATTTTTTGTAATTATTAAATATTTTGTTTTTCATAATATCCACACGAATGTATTTATGTTCATAACTGCTGGGTCTCAAAATCCTAGATGCATTAAAAGAGAGTATATTTGATATCATGTGTCAACTTGAACCCCTCGGAGAAATGATAACTTTCCTTGTTTGAAAGTTTTCAGAAATTTTCGTTTAAATTCAAAAATATTATTTTGCTCTGTCTCAACACTATGATAAAATTCGGACTTGCAAAATTTGGTGAGGGGATTTTGATTATAGAAGTTTAATGTCAATGTGAGAAATAACAAAATCGAAATTTGAACGGTGCGGCCATGGTAGACAGATTGAACTTTTGATTTCAAAAGTTTGAAACAGATGGGACAAAAAATAAAACTTTCTGGATGAAAGAAAAATACATCTATAAACACGGCAATTTGATAAATTCTGATCTTTTCTCTATACATCAGTAGTCCGCCAAGTGGCTTGTAACTTTTAATGGCCATGAAACTGAATCTACGTTTACCTCTCGGAAAAACTAACTCAATAAATCACCCAGCTTGTGCAATGTGCGGCACGAGTAATGTTAATCTGTATGAGGAAGTCGGTTGGCACACTCTGGCTGAGCGTAGAGAAAACTGTAAGTACAAATATCAACTCAACTTGAGCAAATGGTATTGTTTGAGAGGCAAATGATCAACATCAAAGGCCTTTGAAGCTTGTTTTCTCAGAAAGGATAATAGGACGAGAGCACCACCTAAGAATGGTTATTCCAAGAAAACGGCTGGGCGAAATTTAATCCGGTTAACGGCTTTTGATTCTTTAATGTCTGAACTGCAAAAACGATTCAGCGATTTTCTAAATTTTGCTTCGTTCTTTTTCTATGAAATGAAGAAAATGAACATCTTGAAAATCAAAGGGAAAGTTGAAACGTCAAACTTTGAGGATGGATAACAGAAAAACGAAACAAACCATAAAATATCGCAGGATCGTTTTTTGTTGCCAATATGTCAGGATTAAGATCCAAGTGTAATTATGATTTTATCACAAATAATTAGTGACTTATATCGACATTTATGGGGTGGATGATTTGCGGTCAACTTTCAATTGTTTATTCAACAATTAACATCACAGACACCCAAATACGGAACATATAAATTCTTTGGAGTATGACGAGTACACACATATATGATATGTTGTTCTAACGCAAATACATTTTGAGCTAGGATTGACTAAAGTGGGATTTATTTTTGGTGTCTTACCTGTCCTTAAGGTACAAATTAGTAAATAATTTGGCCCCCGATTATCTATGCTCAATAATTCCACCTGGTCCAGATAACAACGAGATATGAAACCCATCAGATGTTCGACCCCCTTTTTTCCGAGTACGCACTAACCTTTTTAATAAATCATTTTTCCCTTCAGTAGCCAAGTTGTGGCATGAGTTTCTTATTGAGCCTAATGTTACACGAACGTGTACTCTGTGATAAGTATGTTAATGTTTTCTTTCTTTCTTTCTTTCTTTCTTTCTTTCTTTCTTTCTTTCTTTCTTTCTTTCTTTCTTTCTTTCTTTCTTCCTCTATTTTTTCGCCTGATCCCCCCAAATCACCACGTTTTGCTACTGAGAAGAGCCGATAACACCGCCCCTATGTCTTCTGTGCCTGTCGCCTTCACCGTGTGTGTTTTTATGGTCGCCCACTGCATTGTGGGATTTACCAAACACACGAGTAACTGCAAAACCTGTGCGTCTGGTATCATCCTGTGCTACCTCTCCTCCTTGTACAAGAGGGATTAACATAGGGCATTGCCCTCTTTCCTGATTGCATCACTGCCTAATTTGTATATTTTTTTCTGTAAATTTGTTCAATAAAATATGTTTAAATAGGAGACATTCATATTAAATATGAATGTCTCCTATTTAAACATATTAATTTAACTTCGATCCTGCTCACTTCCTGTGTTGCGGGGGCAACAGACTGATGTTTACACCATGATCAGGGCAGATTTGTATTATATACTACATAAACATCCATAAATAACACCTTTTCAACCAAAAGAGAGCTCATTTCTAATCAACTTAGGCATCCTTTATGTTTCAAATATACATTAATACATTTTCTTCCGATTATTGTGTGTGTGTGTGTTGTTCATTTTGTTGAGAAAGTACTTTTGACCATGCTAAATACATGGATCTGCCCTGATGGAGGTGGCTCCCTCTTTTGCTCAATAGGTGTTAGAGTAGGACCACATTTAGATATGAATACATCATATTAAACACGACAATGATAGATTCCATTTTTTTTATCAAAATCGACCATACACTTAACAAGAAATATGCTCCCTGTTATATATGGCCATCTGTAGATCCAGTAAATTTTAAAAAACACACTTTTATGAGGTATTCTGACAAGTTAATATTTTGGGAACCATCAAAACCAAAGAGCTTTTAGCTGTTAGAGCTTTCCACCGGCCACCTAAAGCCCGTGTCTATTGTATGAATATCTTGAAATAAATGGTATTTTCATCTAGCAACTGTCTAACTTTAGTTGGATATGGTATTGCTTTATGGACAAAAATTTGATCAAACACTTACTAGAGCTCACTATTTTGGCTGTTACATTCCCAAAAGCTTCTACCTTGGTGGGTGGGTGGGTGGGGGCTTGCCCTCCTCCCAAACTCTTCCCCCACTAGGTCGCTTACGCTCCTTCGCAATGTCAACATCTTCAAAATCCGAATCCCCTTCCAGGAAAAAAGCTAATCACGGGCCTGTAGACATGCTTAATAGTTTAAAAGAATTTTAGTGATGAATTTTCTTTGATCTCTACTCTGATGTCCTCTAAACTGCTACATATGTCGCTGTCGATAGACCAGGCTTTTCTTTTGTGGATTGTGTGGCTTATCAATTGTGTTTGTGTGATCCTATTTTCTTCCTGCTACCCCTACTAACACCTTTTGCTCATTTTCTCCAGACTTGTTTTCACACCTTGTTACATCATCTGACATTTTGATGTGGTAAATTTTTGTATGCAGTCCGCATGAAATAATCCCCCTCCCGTTGAACTCTACCAGTTAGTACTGCCTACTTTTTTCCAGGTGAAACAGATCATCCTGTGAATACTTGGAGGTGTTCAGTTTATCAGTTATGTATGGTAACCGATTTGTAGATTTGAATATAATTGGAGAATACATGTACATCAAGGAAGTCTTTTGATACAAATAAATTAACAAACCATTCTGTCATTGACGAAATTCCTGGTGAATCTTTCAATGTCCGGTATTCATCACCTGAAAACCCATGTACATGTATATTCTATTCACTGCAAAAATGTAGATTTCACATGATTATGGAAAAACCACAGCATAATTAATGGATTAAAAGCAGATTGATTTAGGAAAAATGGAAGTGATGTTTGGTGGTGAAATTGATACATTAATTTCTTGGAAAGGAGCTGGGTAAACTGACATCCATGCTATATAATCAATTTTATTCTCTATTTGACCCCCAAGCAGAAATCTAGAAATTTCCCCAAAGGTATATATATATGTATATATATGTACCGCTCCAGTAAAAACTGAGAGTCTTTGTCTGTCGAAGAAAATTTGGATTGTACACAGATGGAAGTCCGTCATGTAGGTCCAAATGAAAGTAACTGCTACCAGATTTCCATGGCAAATGTGGTATTCTGTGAAGGTGAGTGCATAAGGCTCATTTTAACTCTCAAAGTTGTGACCAAAGTACAACATACTGTTTCTGATCGATTTCAGAACTTTCCATAAACAGTATTGTTTGTTATAGTTTGTGGATTTAAAAAAAGTAAGTGGGGATAAACTCATGCAGGAAATCTTTTTAGCCCCGCTGACCACAGGTTGCAATGCTTATACAATCACCCTTGTCCGTCCATAAAGATTTGCTTGATCATAGTGGCACCTACAATTTTTAAGTTAGTGATTTTTTTTTTTTTTTTTTTGACATTTGTATGCATAAATATCTGGGCACCCTTTTATGACTGATGGCACTATCTGGTGGATTACGTAGCACAGGCGCCAAAAATAGGGGGGGGGGGGGGGAAAGAAAAAAGAAAAAGAAAGAAAATGCTCTGGTGTCTTTAATTTTCAGTGGATCCTTATGAAATTTGATGGAAATATTCTGGAAGCAATTATGTACAAACGGGAAATATGACATTATTTTGCAAAATTTATGAAATTCATACACTCGAGAAATTATAAGGTTAAAAAAATTCACCAAATGTACAACAAATGTGTATCATGTCTGGAACTTGAAAAGTACGTCTTAACCTACTTTCTCAAGGTCGCACAGCGAATACGTGTCAGGAAATGATATTCCTGTGGTGATCATTGCATCTGAATTTGTGGACACACATCCATATACCAGTACAGAAATATTATACGAACAAAAGTCTATGGGATATGGAGTCATGGTGGCGCGACTGGTGGTAATAATTGTAACAAACATCGCAGGTATCAAAAACATATTAAATTGTATTAAATTCATTATTGTGATAACTAATCAAGACAGAACTACAAAATCTACACCAAATATACACTAGACCTATGGTCTAATTTTGTGACATTTTGGGTGACCTTGACCTATGTTTCAAGATCATTAAAGACTTAGTAAAGGACACTGAATTTGGAATTTTGAGAAAGAATGAGGCTAATGATACCAAAATTACCACAAATGTATATCATATGTAGAACGCTGATACTGCATAGTTTGGATGACCTTGCCATTCTTTCTCAAGGTCACGGAGGGAATGCATTTCAGCAAATTTTTTTTTTTTGCGATGGCCATGTACATGTTGACTTGTGGACATACATCTATGTACCATTGCAGGACCATTTTACAAGCAACTGGCAGTGGAAATTGGAACTGCTATTACACGTGTCAAAATCCATTAAATTTATTTTTGTAATGATAAATTCAGATGGTGCCACCACACTTACACCAATTATGCATTAGGTCCATAGTCAATTTTTGCGATTTTATGAGTGACCTTGACATATTTTACAAGGTCATTATACACTGCAGAAATGAACACTAAACTCAACACGTTGAGAAAGAATAAGGCTAACATAGCCAAACATGCAGCAAATGTTTATCATATATGGAACTTTGATCTTGCATAATACGGATGACTTTTTCACGTCTATTTCCTGGAAAAAGGTCTAATTTATTTGCTTCTAACGACAATCAAAAAAAAACCTCAGCCATTCGGGATTCCTTGATTCCAGGGAACTATCCAAAGCTACGCTATTAAAGACCTTAATTTCGTTAACATATAGCCAAATCGTCGCAGGTTTGTCACTGGAAAGAGAAAATAATTGTTTTGAACTGATTCCTACTGCTATGAATTGTTCTATACATTTTAGATTGATATTGTATGGCAAGAATTAGAAATATGAAATTGAAAACCTGTTTAAAATATGAACCCTTAAATTTTACACTGTCTAGATCGACAAACTAGCAATACTATAAATACCCCAGGAAAAAAAGTAAAATGATAAATCTGAGAAATTAAATACCCGTAATGTTAAATGCATTAAGGTATAATGAACTTACATGTGCCCAAAAGTTCCAAAAAACCCTTACAACTTGGCATTCTTACCTCCAGTGGCGAATAAAACTTTCATTCTGAGCAGCATGTGCAAAGAGTTGATGTCTTTCTTTGCAATGTAGAAACAGATATTGCTCTTCTTCATAGATCGGTGCACGCAGAATATGCCATTCACTATAATGCGTACAGACAGAACTCTTGGCATTCTTTGCCGGGCATGTAAAGAGAACTTGTCATTCTTTAAACTTGAAGATCGGTATGAACAGAATTAAATTTGCAATTCTTTATAGTTTGCTTAACAGTATTGGACAAACTCTCGACGTTAAGACGCCTGAGTGTTTTTATTGAATAATATTTTAGAAACAATATCTAAAACTTTTCATTGCATATCTGGACTATTATGACGGAATTGGGGAAATTGCACTCATAAGAAATTAACAGCACAAAGATTGCAAAATGCTGCAACCAGAAGTTTATGGGGAAATGTTGATAAAGTAAATTTTAAAGAGGACGATGTAATTAGACAATCAATATGACAGATGTTTTTTACATTGCAATTATGACATTTAAATGTATTAAAGGATCAAATTATTTGCGTAACCAAATTATTTTAATAGACATCAAGACTTAACCAAACAAAATACACTTCAAATTATAATCTTCACATGTCATACGGAAATATAACCAGAGTCGGTACAAGCCTCTTTTTATTTTACTTCATGTTAATATAGTTTGCAATGCTTTTCGCTTTTGCATTCTGTCTCTTGTACTTGTATACATGTGCTACTGTCTACGAGCTTTAATTTTAGAGATAAACCGCTCACTGTGTGTTGCTGTCGTAGGGTACAGTGCATGGGAAAGAACAGTCCTAGAATGGAGGAACACCTATTCTGATAAAAGAAATAAAATAAAATAAAACAAAAACCACATGCAACTCAAATTAGTGTGCATCTCAGCCGGGATTGTGTTAAGCTCTGGTACCAGTTTGTCTGGCTGTATGACAATCGATCAATGAGTAGGGAGACCTCTGGCGACAATTTTTTCAGGTTAATAATATTGTCATCCATTTGGAGTTTCCTTATAGATATGATAATTAAGTATAAATAGTATATTCACGAATGTGTAATTAATCACATAATTAACAACCCATCAAAATTCTACACACACAGCATTCAAGGGCAGAGCTAATCAGAGGTAAAGCACGAACGTTACTGTGTCGGGTCATCTGGGTATGGTACATGACCAATATCAGGAAAAATGCAGAGAATGTGGCGGCAGAACAATGATAAGCCACAAAGTATATGATTAAGACATGAATCTAAAAGATATTTGGAAAACAAGTGTGACAACTTAGTCGCAAACATTATGAAATAAGGACGACAAATGGGGGAACTCAGTCATTGGTGCTTTGGATCAGCAGCAATGGTGACGATGGGCAGACCGTTGAGTGCAATGTTTTGTGGATCAGCGGCATTCAAGATACATTGATACCGTACACCCACAAGAGAAGTTGACAGGTTAGTTTTACAGCCTACACTTCTTGTAATAGGGTTTACAACACTGTACGAATCACAATAGAAAACCAGGGATCTCTTGAGGAAAAAAGGTCTGTAGTACCGTACATTATTATTCAGTATTGATACATAATTATTCGCTATTGGAACATCATCCTCTACTACAAAACGTCATGAAAATTACACTTCTCAATACCAGCCAATATGTCAGATTTGCTGCTATCCCTATGGTAACAATGCTAATATGGACATATACCCTTACCAATTTTTCCTAATTTGGATAATTCGCTTAATAATGTAAAATGACAACATCAGCAATATATTGAACATATGTGGTGAAGATCGAGTCCAAATACATTCCCACTCAGTGTGATGCGAATCCAACATACAATTCTCGAGAAGAACTTAAAGATATTTCATTTTCATTTTGTTTGCTATGACAATTCCGTGTGCTGTACAATTTTCATCAACCGCAGTTTCTGGTCTATTCCAATTTTGACGTTGAGATTTGGATACCACACAGATAAAAATATCAGCGATTAGTAATCTATTATACCAGTCAGTGCACATGATTGGTATCTTTCAAAAGTTACAGCAACCCTCTGGTTTTTTTTTGTTTTTTTTTTGTTTTGTCTTTTTGTTTGTTTT
Organism: Hermodice carunculata; assembly: GCA_964020975.1. Lineage (NCBI taxonomy): Eukaryota > Metazoa > Annelida > Polychaeta > Eunicida > Amphinomidae > Hermodice > Hermodice carunculata. The sequence goes on from OZ026619.1 coordinate 61,098,252, forward strand.
TTTTTTTTTTTTGCACAAGTTAAGGAAACTACCACAAAGAACGATTGTGTGGTCCATTTGACTTCAGTTACCGTAAGTTTATAGCTTGGGCTGTTGGGTTATGACTTAAAGAATAAGTCAGCGAGCAATTGATGGTTTGTTGATATCTCGGTACTAGTACCACAGTTAAAAAGTTCGCAGTACCAACCTTTGACAATGTAATGAAACAATCATTAACATTTAGTTCCAAAGACTTTGAAATTAAGGACCACGTGATTTATTTATGTATTTAGTATTTAAATATCAAATACAAATACAAAAAAAAAAAAAAAAAAAGAAAAAAAAAAAAAAAAAAAAACCAAACCCGAAACACAAATTTGGTAAAAATAAGAATATATTGCAGTGCCACCTGGTGCACAAACTACGATCTATGGGTCTCCTGAAGTGACCCTGTGCAATTACCAAGCAATTGGTCAAGCAGTTTTGGAGATTTTGAAAGATTTTATCATACAATGAAAATTTGTAAATAATTTGAAAACTATGAAGCGTGACCATTTGAACAAACTCAGTAAGCCGACGCAAGGTACACCACCACGAAGTTTTAAGTGAATCTTGCAGACCATTTTGGAGAATAAGTTTAAAATGTGATTCTTCACTACAATCTCCATTGACTTACATACTGGTAAATAGCAATGTGTGCATTAACCGACAAGCAGCTGAATAAATTAACCCGCCCCAAATCAGGGGTCTGCAGTATCACCACCTGGTGGGTAAATTTGTTTGACCCTTCCACAACGTACATTTCCAACAAGTTTCAGAACAATCTGTGTGACAGTTTTGGAGAGGTCTAACTGAACAACAACACATAAAAATTATTTTAAAAAAGGAAAAATTCACAACGCCACCTGGCGAACAAATTAACTAAACCGTTGAAATTTCCGAAATAACAAGAGAGTGGCCACTTGAAGAAACTTGGTATAGACTCACGCAAGACACATCCCCAACATGTTTGAATTGGATCGGGCTGAGGGTTCTGGAGAGGAAGTAAAAAAATATGAATTGTGGAGGGACGAATGGACGATGGACGACTTGCCATCCTGTGAGCTCAGCTGACTGACAAGCCACAAGAGTAAAAAACTGGAAGAACCTTGAAATTCCCACTTTCTTTTAACTGAAGCATAATCCATCCTTACATGTATGTATGTATGTATGTATGTATGTATGTATGTATGTATGTATGTATGTATGTATGTGTGTATGTATGTATGTATGTATGTATGTATGTATGTATGTATGTATGTATGTATGTATACAATTCCCTGCGTGGTGATGGCATGCGAACTTTACAATTTGAGTTTTTTCTGAAATTAAAAGCAGACCAAGTTCCGAATTATCTCAGCTACACTTGGCTAAGTACCCCCCCCCCCCCCCCGCCCCGCAACGAGATAGATTTGTTTGGCAGACAATCTCTGAATAAATCAATCTGGACTCACAACCATGTTGGAGCAAGTCTGTTATTTTTTTGTCCCTCCAAATCGTCCCCACTTAAAACTTATGTAAAGGTCTGGATCATGATAATCACAAGAAAATCAACTGTATTTCATTTGCACATTAAAGCAAAGTATGTTATATTTAAGTTTTTAAGTCCACTGCCGGTGGACCTAGACTGGGAAGACTTTGATGCTAAGCAGCCGAGGACCATTATGGCACCTGCAGAGGCCTTCAAACATTGGAGGAAGATGCCTGAGGCTCTGTCCTTGCGGCGTCCTACTTGGACATGTCGCTGGCCCGTTTTGGGTCTCTCCTGGAGGATCTCAAGGGCTCTGTCCATATCACAGAGGCTGTGTGAGACTGGTTAGAACAGGCGACTCTCCTTGTGACTTCGTTGTCATGGGCATTAGATCACCAGGTGCAAACCGCTTACACACTGGAGAAAAACATTCGTTTGTTGCGGGGGATGCCTACCTCCAGGGTCAAAAGCTGCCTGACCCAATATTTCAGAGAGCCTGCATGGGGCTGCTCTTCTCAGGTACCTCGTTCAGAGGAGAGATGGCGGAGGTGGTTCACCGGGTGCAGGAACTTTGGGTCCGCTCAGCAGACCAGGCATGCTTCAAGGCACTGACCGACTCTGTTCAGTCTTTGTTGTCTTTGGCTGTCTCAGCCCGAAGCGCTGTACTTCCCAGACCGCATCCACCCGCCCCTTGTCTCGCATTTCTTGGGGACCCGATGACCTGGGAAGGGAGGACAGCGATCGGGGAAGGGCAAGTCTTCCGGTAGAGGGAAGAAGTCTGGAAAGCCTCAGTGTTCCTCACCCTCAGGTCCCAGAAGACATCTCAGGATGGCCAACTGCCACATTGTTAAACTCCAGGCAGCGCCTGGTTGCCTGCTGCCTCATTGCATATTGTGCACAATGGTAGTCTATCACAGATGATCAATTCTTCCTAAACATCCTGATACATGGCTACATGCTGCCTTTCAGCGATGACAGCCCTCCGTTAAGCAGAGAACCACCTTGGTTTGCTCCACCCATCTCAGAACCCAAAGCATCAGCGTTCATCGAGGAAGTTCAGACACTTCGGAACGAGTGCGCCATAGAGCGGGTAGAGGACCAAGGTTCTCCCAGCTTCCACAACCTACTTTTCCTAGTCTCCAAAATGGAGGATAGTGCCCAGTCATAGACCTGTCGATGCTAAATATGTATCTGGAACTCCTGTGCTTTTGGATGGAGACACCCCAGTCAGTGGCAGCAGCCCTTTGGTCCATGAAGTGGACGATGTTCCTAGATCTCAAGGATGCATTCTGGCATGTGCCCATTGCGGTGGCCTCGCGTAAGTTCCTGTGATTCACATTTGCAGGCCAAATATACCAGTCCAGGGTGCTTCCATTCTGTCTTGCCATGACACTGCTTGTATTCACCAGGTATGTGCAGACAGTTGCTGCTTACCTTCACTGCTCAGCCCTTTGCATTCACGTGTATCTGCACGACTTGCTTATCAGGGCGCTTCAGCGCTGAGTATTGCAGCACCATACATGTACTATTCTGGAGCTCTGCCAATGCTTGGACCTGATAGTGGACCTACCCAAGTCCAGTTTGCAGTGAGAACAGATCTTTGTCTTCCACGGCATCTAGTTCGATCTGGTAGCCTACATCTGTCGTCCTTCATAGGACAGGTGGGACAGACTGCAGTCTCTGCTCAGCCCAGGCCTTTTCTGACTGTCAAGGTCCCCTCGGCCAAACAGTGGCTCACCCTGCTGGGCACCCTGTCCTTGATGGACTCCCAGGTCCCATTAGGGCGGCTCCACTATTGCCCCATGCAGCTCGTGCTGCGGGGCAATGGATAAGAGAGGACAGATGCTGGAGCCTTTTCAGGCCCAGCTCACCATTTACACGGACTCATGTTGGTCCTGGTGGGGGCCCACATGGAGAGTCAGATGGCATCAGGCCCTTGGCCAACATCCTTCGCAGTTCACCACATAAACTAGTTGGGACTGGAGGTGATATGCTTAGTGCTCCTCCTCTTCCAAGACCTGGTGGAGCACAAACATGTCCTTGTAATGTGTGACAACAGGACCACTATAGCCTACCTCAACAAGCAAGGTACGTCAGGATCCAAGAAGCTGATGGAGTTGTTCGGATGCATCATCAGATGGGGTTAGGACCATGATGTCTGCACGCATGCTTGGCATGTCTTGGGACAAAAAAATGTCCTGGGTGATTGTCTCTCAAGGAGAGGTCAGCCAGTAGGTACGGAGTGGGTGCTCCACCCCAGGGTCAATCAAGCCATGTGGGCATGTTGGGGGACTCAACACATGGATCTGTTTGCGACTCGTGAGAACTCAAAACTAACAGTGTATGTCTTGCCTGTCCCAGACCTCCAAACCCTTGTGGTGGATGCTCTAGCCATGGACTGGAGCAACCTATGGGCGTACGTCTTTCTGCATTGGCAGATCCTTCTGAAGGTATTGTGCAAGGTTCGGTCCCATGACTGCGATCTGATCCTGGTCACCCCCTGTGTCCCTGGAGCCATTGCTTGGTCGACCTTTTCGAATGGAGCATCGAACCTCAGCTATGTTTACCGGCATGGCTGAAGCTTCTTGTGCAACTGCAGACAAGCATATTCCACTGGAACCCTTCAAGTGCTCAACTTCCATGCTTGGGGGTTATCTCACAGCACATCTGCAACAGGGGCTTCTTGGAGTCTGTCACAGATAGTATTGCCAGCGGGGGGCTTTGATCTCCTTCTCTAGTCGGCTTGATGGAAGGTGTTTTCTGACTGGTGCACCAGTAGACGAGTTCACCTTTGTGCTCCATGTGTCACAGACATTGCCAACTTCCTGTTATACCAGTGGGAAGTCTTTGGGGAAGAGCTCAAGAACAGTGTATGGGTTTTGATCAGCTATCTCTTCAACCCTTGACAACGTCTTGGATGTGCGCATCCGTAGCGATCCCTATATGTTGGCGCTCATCACGCCCTTCTACACCAACAGGCCAGTGACGGGACAGGTCCTACCTCGGTGGGATCTACCACTGGTTTTAGTCATGTTGAAGTGGCCCTTTGAGTGCCTTGAGGACCCCAGGCAGGTTTCCCTCAAGTACTGGACATGGAAAACTTGTTTTGTATTAAGACTCGCTTCGGGGGCTAGGAGAAGCAAGATCTACGCTCTAGCTTATGACCATCTCCAATGGTCAGCTGACCACTCCCAGGTGACTCTGAGGCCTCACTTGGGCTTCCTTGCAAAGAACTAAGTGGCTCAAGATCCGGCCATGGCCTTTAAGGGTTTTATCCTACATGCGCTGGATGCCGCTCTCCCTCCCGAGGAGAGAACCTTGTGCCCAGTGACAGCACTTCACTGGTATTTTTCCTGCATGGACGGGCTCAGAGAACAGAGGTCTGCCCTCCTTCTACCACTGGGTAACCCATGGAAGGAGCAAGTTTGCAGAAATACAATTTCATCGTGGATTAAGCAAACGATCCTTAAGGCCTATTAGACCTCACTGGATAGGCTGGAGGCCTTAGACATTGTCTCTGCCAGAGCTCACAAGGTTGGAGCCTTCAATGCCTTCTGGCATGCCCTGCGAAGTGTTGCGGCTGTTGACACTCTGCGGGCCTGCCAATGGCAATCGTCTCGACTTTCGCTGAGCACTTCTTGCGTGACATGATAGTGCTCAAGGAGGGTATGAACACCTTTGCAAGCTTAACAGGCTCCTTTGCATAGGTTCTGATACTGGTCCATTAGTCCTTTCCCGATTTGCATCAGAGCTGTCACCGTGTTTGAGTTTATGGTGCTCTTGTGGTTGATCAGATGTAGGCCTATAGGTTGGCGCACTTCTTAGTGGGCCTTGTAGGGCTTTCATGCCTAATAGACCTAATCTTGGACAATATCTGGCAGCTTTCCCAACTTCCAGCATGTTGCTGGTTTTGATGTGGGTTGTAACTGCCCCTGGAACCTCATAACCGCTCCCCCCCCCCCCCCCCGGGCACTGCCAGTTTTGTAACCAAGACCTGTTTGAACTCCAGGTCCGATAGAGCTGAAACCGATAACATCTACCCACAAGGGGGACAGTTGTCATGTTGGCAGGCAAGGACCAAGGGGTTCAGTGTGGTCCCATGCGGGTCGGTAAGGAGGGTTTCTGGTTAAGCCAGATTCTGCTCTCGTCAGCCTCATCTCCACATAGCTCTGAAGTTTCCCTTCAGACGTGGCCTCCTCACACGAACCGATGGTTTCCCCTGAGCTGCCGGTCCCGCTGGTCTGTGCAGGTCAGTGTACCTGTAAAGATTACCCCATGGACGCATGGGGCATGTCTGAACCAAGTGTGAGTAGCAAGCTTCTCATTTCGATTTCTTGGGCGTTATGCCCAGACACAGAGGTCTTAGTGTGGGGGCATATGGAGTCCCGTGGGCTTTTGATGAAGATTTTATAAAACCTACTCAGAAATGTTAAATACATCTGAAATAACAGAAAAAAACATGTTGGCACTTTGCCAACCTGTTAGATTCAAAATGGCCGCCATTTTTCAAAATGGCTGCCAAATTTATAATTTTTGTCCAATTACAGGTCCCTTAAAGGTCCTTGCAGTATAAAGTACCTTATTTGGGTCTTTAATTTCATAACTCCCAGCTATAAAGTTGGATTTTTATCTTCAAATTGAATCTTAGTCAATTTAGGCTCATATTTGTCTTAAAAGTATCAAATCATTCGATCAAAAGAATGTAAACCTAACCGAGATAAATGACTTTATTTTGAAACAATATCATGACATCAGTTTATTACTACAATAAAGGGCACCATCACCTCCCTTACCAAGTTCATACCAGTGTGACTGGGGACCTATTTTAAATTACTATCATTCTCACCTTCATCATTGTCACTCTCATATTGTGAGTCTACATTGGAACAGTATTATGAAACAAGTGTATTGCTACAATAAATGGCATCATCACCTCCATTACCCAGTTCATATTTGTATGATTAGGATAACTACTATAACTATCATCATTCTCATCTTCATCATTGTCACACTCTTATAGTGAGTAAACATTGAAACAACATTATGACACATTAAAGTGTATTGCATCGTCATCTCCATTACCAAGTTTATACTTGTGTGATTAAGATAGCTATTTTAACTATCATCGTTCTCATCTTCATCGTCACTCTCATATTGTGAGTTGTAGTGTCCAGCTGGTGACTGTCCTACACAGTGGAAGCTGGCCGTATCTGGTGATTGCCATATACAGTGACAGTCTGCCATAGCAGTTGGCTTGTTCATTTGGACGATGAAGATGAAAGCAGTTCATCATAATTCCAGAGTCATCAATATGTTGGATCTACTTTTGGTACTTCATCCAAAATCTATCATTTATGGCAGTTGAGCCACAGGCAAGAAGTTCATGGAGATCAAACTGTAGTAAACAGGTGATATGTGAACTGTTCTACATGTGCTGTACATGGCAATGACCAGCTAGTAGGATAAGCTGAGATGCACCTTGCATTATTATTAGGTGGGATGAATGTACTGCGTTGAGGGTGGGGGGAAACCTTAAGACCAAATTTAGTAAATTTCATTTTATAAACACATAAATTCTGACTACAAAAGTTTCCATTCTGTTAGATACTGCGCAGACTTGATATTTACCTGAGTGTTTGACCCACTCTGGCTGAGAATAGGCTAATAGAGTTGGTATGTTTTTACATTCGGCACATAAAGTGCTGGAGGGTATTGTCATCTACATCGTCAGTCCATCGGTTTATCCGTCTTGTCAATGTTACCTTGATATTTCAAAAAATATTCACCATAGTTGTACCAAATTTTTATTGGAGATGCAACTTGTAATGGACCAGTTTGCTATTGAAAACTAGCACTCTCTTATTATTTTTAAACTTTGAATCAAACTTTTTAAGAATTTATTTCAAGGCCATCTGAGGGACGATGTTACCATATTATCTCCAAACATATTCACCATAGCTTTACTAAACATTTGTCACAGAAGAACCTTATAATGGACCAGGTTCCTATCGAAAACAGGCTTCCTCTGATTATTTCTTAACTTTTTATGAAACTTTTAAAGTATTTATTTGAAGGTCGTCTGAGTGGTGCCAACCCTGACGATGCTACCGCCATATCTCAAACAATTTTGATCGCAACTTCACCAAATTTTTGTCAGAGATGCATCTTCTGATGGACCAGGTTCCTCTTAGAAAAAAAGTATCCTCTTGGTATTTATAAACTTTGCATGAAACTTTAAAAGTATTTATTTCAAGGCCGTGTGAGTGGCGCACAAGGAGACAATGTAACCATAAAATCTCAACGAGGATCTATCGCAACTTCATCAAATTTTCATCAGAGATTGCGAAAATAATGATAAATTGAATATTCACAGAAAAAATTGATGGTGATAGGTTTGGGGAGAGAAGAAAATTAATATATGTTTAGTTCTATGGTTGAATTTTTAATCATTGACCGAGAGCGTGAAATGAATCAAGGCAGATTCAGATAATGTACAAAACCAGTGTATTTATGAACATTATAATTTTCTGTTGTCAATTAAAAAATTATAAAAAAGAAACAAATTTCATTAGAGATGCACATTATAAAGGACTATGTTCCTATTGAAAACCAGCTTCCTCTCATTATTTTGAAACTTGTTATAAAACTTTTGAAGTATTTATTTGACGCTCTCTGATCATGATTCAGATTCAGATTCAGATTCTTTTATTCAACAATAAATTCAATACATTTCAATTGTTAGGCAATAATGACAGAAATGTATATAAACAAATGCAAAACAAAAAATAGGAGGAACAGTACATTATTACCACAGACAACAGATAGTCAGGATGACCCAGCTAATGATGAAAACATCCACTCTCGCATGGGCCACCTAAATAAATTTACTTGGTAAGTTAACACCTTGCTTCAGAACAAAGCACCACATGTGTGTTAGGACAGTTGAACTGACTGAGACAGAAATAACATAATTACATACAAATATACTTTATGAATCCTCATTACAAACAAAACAAATTGGAATAGTACAGGTTTCAGAGTATTGGTCTATGTAGAGTCTTTTAACATATTGAGAGAGAGAGAGAGAGAGAGAGAGAGAGAGAGAGAGAGAGAGAGAGAGAGAGAGAGAGAGAGAGAGAGAGAGAGAGAGAGAGAGAGACAAGTGGACCATGTTACCATAATATCTCAAGAAGGATTCATCACAGCCTCATCAAATTTTTGGTGCAGTTACACCGTATTATGACTCTCTCTCTCTCTCTCTCTCTCTCTCTCTCTCTCTCTCTCTCTCTCTCTCTCTCTCTCTCTCTCTCTCTCTCTCTCTCTCTCAAAAAAAAAAAAAAATGCGGAATTGGGGAAAAAAACGTTTGGGCGCCGAGGGTAATCTTTATCTGAATGCTGTTTTCTTATTATGAGGTGGGCACTAAACACCTATTCCATGCTTTGAAAAGCTGTAAACTCATGGGGCATGTTATCTCTGTTTAGCTCTCATCCATAATTATTATTCAAAATGTTTTATGTGGACAAAAGTTAATTGAAGACATGAAAGGAAATGACTTTCTATATAGTTGGCCACTTTTAGGGCAATTAGAGGACTAAACTCCAGAATTAATGGGGTTAATCAAGAATATCTAGAGGCCTTGCTACAGTAATTATGCAAAAAAGTCTTTGCAAATAAATGTGCTTGGATTATGGCAAGAATGTGTTCAGTCTTTCAATATAAATGAAGAGTCAGCAAGTAATCTTAAAGCACTTGGGACACTATTTCTCCAAGCAGTTAGCTCATGCAGATCCACCCATCAGCATGCTAGCACCATGCATTAGTCCTGGACCACCACTTTAGCTACTATACAGGAAATCATTCTGTCAGCACACCAATACTACCATACAGACCTGCAAAATACATTCAAACAACGAGTAAGTTATAATAGGGAACAATGATTTGAACTGATGATCTTGGATCAGATGCGGAAAAAGTATTGATCTAGACTAAAAGGGTAATGAGAGATATAGTTAAATGTCAACAAGTTTTGATGCATAGATTATATGTATGCATTTTTTATCATATCAGCCATCTTGAAATTTGGTTGGTAAAAACTGGTGTTAAGTTTCAAGATTGAAAATCATGACACAATGTTGTTACAAGGTTGGAGTATGATATATAACTATTAGATAATGTTAGTTGGAGAATATTGGTTCTGTGTGCAAAATGACATAGTGGCTTGTGGGGGTGGGAGTGGGGAGTGGCAGTAGGACAGCCATTTTGAGGAAATTGTGGCCCTCTTGAATTGTGATAACTACAGTGCTATACATACCCTCATTGATGCCAGTAACAACCAAAATAAAGGCCAAATTTAAATCAACTATTTTAACGCTGAACATTTATAAGAAACATGGAAAATATAGATAAAATTTTTCAGATATTTTAAATTTTGGTGTCTAACAATATTCAGATTTAAGGTAAAAGACATGAATAATGTTCCTGGATGACAAAAGGTCAAAATTTGATTCTTAGATCTATTAAATCGAACATTTCGGACACATTATGTAACATATATATCATTATGTTTGGAGTTTGGCGGCCATTTTGAATCTAACAGGTTGGCAAAGTGCCAACATGTTTTTTTTATGTTCTTTAGGGTATAAATAACATTTTTGAATAGGTGGCATAAAATTTTCATCAAAATCCCACGGGACTTAAGATCATGATATATGCTCCCACACTATCTTGGCAATGGTGGTCGAGAGGTAAGTATACTCATTAATATTGATATTACTCCAAATATCCCGTTTTTTGTGTCACGTGACGCGTGATTTATACGGATGTTTCATGCAAACATATCTCAAGATAATCCACATGGGTGTCATCATTTTCAGCATACTTTTACGTATATCAGGTTATATTTTTCAGGTAGCGAAAACTGATCAATCTATTGTGCACCTCATATGTTGTAATTTCTAATCATCTCTTTTTCTGTAACCGATTCCACAATTACCTGTGTACGGACTGTCATGCATTTAAAATAACAATGACCAAGAATGACCATATACGTAAATACACCAAGAACTTCCTTGCGGAAGTTCTTCATGCATTTATTCACTTCTGTATATAGCTGTGAAACATGTGCAGTCTTCTGTCTCTTTCAATGCAGTAGTTACAAACACCATGGTTTCATCATCGAATAACACAAGGGGCCAGAACACAACAACAGGCATGTTTATTTTAATGTCTATCTTGAAGTACCCAAATTAGCAATATAACGGCTTAAAGTGCAATCCCGTCCCCTGGTTTCGAAGATAGATAGTCATCAATGTAGACTGTGTAAAACCCTTAAATTAATATAGATATTACTGATGGACCTAGACTTGAATCATGATAACATGCATGCTAGTAGAATTTCTCATCGTTAAAAGCAGAATTTATGGCCTCATCGGAGGTAATATTGTGTATTACAAAGGGCATCGAAACACTTTGATTATGAAATCGATGCTGTGTAAGCCTTAATGTTAAACATGTCCAGTAATGTCTAGGTAGCCAACTATTCCTTGGAAAGAACGATCATTATGTTGACAAAAATGAAAGACATGTATATGTATGTATGTATGTATGTATGTATGTATGCATGCATGCATGCATGCATGTATGTATGTATGTATGTATGTATGTATGTATGTATGTATGTATGTATGCATTAAAACTCGCACATACAGGCTACTCATGTAAATACCTACACCCTTCATATATTTATGTTCTCTTGTATGTACAAAATATAGCTATAAAACGTGCAATCTTCTGTCTTTTTCAATGCAACAATTACAAACACAATTTCTACCATGGGTTCACCATTGACTACCTCAGGGAAAAGCGGCAAGGATCCGAATAAAGGTATGCTTATTTTAAGGTCTATCTTGAAGTACCCCAAAAGTTAATATAACGGCTTATAGTGCAATCGTGACCCCTGGTTTGAAAGATAGATCGTCATCAATATAGATTGTGCAATACCCTGAATAAAACTAGTACAGATATTACTGATGGATCTAGACTGGATCCATGACAACATGTATGCTTGTATAATTTCTCATCGTTAAAAGCAATCGTTTGCCTCATTGAACGTAATATTGTGTATTACAAAGGGCATCTTCAGCATTAGGTCGATGCTGTGTGAGCGTCGATATTAAATATGTCCAGAAATGTCTAAGTTGCCAACTGTTCCTTGGAAAGAACGATCATTATATCTTCTGAATGTACTTTACGAAATGTCACAATTTAAGTATTTTCGTGGTTTTTTTTCTTTTGTGTGTGCAAACACAGACATTCTGCTTTCTGAAAAATTCTTTCTTTCTTTTTTCTTCTTCTTTCCTCCCTCATTGCTTGTCGCTTTCTTTCTTTCTTTCTTTCTTTCTTTCTTTCTTTCTTTCTTTCTTTCTTTCTTTCTTTCTTTCTTTCTTTCTTTCTTTCTTTCTTTCTTTCTTTCTTTCTTTCTTTCTTTCTTTCTTTCTTTCTTTCTTTCTTTCTTTCTTTCTTTCTTTCTTTCTTTCTTTCTTTCTTTCTTTCTTTCTTTCTTTCTTTCCGTCTACATCTGGTCTGCAGTTGTTCTCAGAGTCCACAACAGCTTGAAATCCAAACTGCTGCATGGCCATGGCCCTACTATTAAAATAGTAGCATTGTTCCTGGGGCTATCTCAGCCAGCCCTTAATCCCAAGACACCACTGCATCTCCGGGTAGAAGCCTCTAATGTCATATCCCCTATCGTAAAGAGCCTAGGAGTGCATATAAATATATGTATATATATATATATATATATATATATATGCACGCGTGTGTGTGTGTGTGTTACGTGCAAAATGGAAAGAGCGGTCTTCACGGGATTTCAACGCAGAACGCATTTGTGCAATTTGCTTGTAGATGAGACAGCCAAACTTACGTATAATACTTGATGGGTTCGATTTATGCTATCTTTAACTGGGTATTTACTGCAAAAAATATGCCATATGGGCTTACTTTCAACGCCCATCGGATGTGCAATCGTTGTTTACGCGGGCGTTAGTGATACCGCGTCGCATCTGGGGTACAATGGAACGTCGCCACGCACTTTTGATTTCGTGCACGGGTTGGTTTAAACATGTTTTATTTCTTAATCATACAACTGAAACCTGCACCAATACAAGATGGCAATTGGGAAAACAAGTCGGTGCCTTATTCAAATCCCTCTCGCAAAGAATACACAAAGACAGGATACAATATAAGACATCACATATAACACGTGGCAGGAACAAAACGAAGACAGAAAGAGGGACTCAAAACGTACTTCTGCACCACAACACGTTCGTACCTTAACACGTACCGTGTTAAGGGTACAAAGAAACCTATCAGTTTTTTGGTGTCCGTGTCCTCGTCCGCTTCCGCGTCCACGCCCGACATTTGTGAAATTCATTTACATCTGTCATTTTCATTTATCCAATAAGGTTTTCAGCATGGCCGCAATTAGGCCTATAGAGAAAGCAAAAGTAATGCTTAAATGGAGGAGATTTGCCAAATTGCCTGGTACCATGGGGGGGGGGGGGGTTCGATCGAAGCCTCCTCTGCGATGTAAGACAAAAAAATTACAGTGGTACCAGCTGTATGTGGCCAGAACTTCTGCCAAAAAAGTGGCCATGTACAGCAAGTGACCTGTCACCACAGGTATATTTTACAAAGAAATTGGCTCCTGTGTCCGATGCTGGTGACCACAAAAAGCAATGCGGCTGCTCATCGCAGTTGTTGCATACAGCAGGTACCACTGTAATTAAAAAATTGGAAAATAAAATAAAACATTCGAAAATAGAATCAAACAGCTTGGCTTATTACAGCCGCTTTCAAACTAACTTTACTGTCCGGAGGTACATTTAAATATCTATGATCTTTGAACTGTTCATACTTGCATATATAATGGTAACGTTTTAATATACATTCTGTGTGCTTTTGTTGTCGCAGTCACATTAAATGGGCTCACCGGATTGAGTGGGTGCAGACTAGGGCCAGTAGAAATTTTGAAGCACTGGCCTTGCCATCCAGTAAAAGGTTTGGGACATGTGTAACCCTGTATGCCATACTCTGAAAGTAAATATGAAAGCTGACTTGAAAGCCCAGTTTGGTGAATTTTGTGTGTCTCCGATAGCAAATTGTCCATGTGAAAATGGAGTCTCAAATGCCAGGAAAACGCGCCTGAGAGTATCAGTTTTTCAAAACTGGCCGCAGGGAGGCTCCCAGACCCCCCCCCGCCTCTACTGTGACCTGCGTGCATTCGGCACTCCAAATTCGACCCCCCCCCTTTTAGAAAGTCTGGATCCGCCCCTACTTGTCCCATTTACGTGCAGCTTGGCAAGGTAGACCAACTGCAAGCATGGAGAGTTTCAAAAATTCATAAAGGGTACAGGGACTGGGAAAGCCAGCCTCGACAGATAAAAGCCCATCAGTATTGCGGAATCCTGTTTTCTTCAATACACTATTTTTTTTTAGCCAAAATAGCGTGGAAGGAAATTGTCTCTCTGTGTGTGGATGTTCGCGCTCACTCGCGTCTGTGTGTGTATGTTCGCGCTCACTCGCGTCTGTGTGTGAGAACTAACGCTAGCATTTTAATGGTAAAAATTGGACATGGTAGGCCTAAACATAGAACGAGCATATATATATTGAAATTGAATCGCTATCTATAACGCGTTGCATCATATTCAACCCATTATTTTTTGACATACGAGGGTTGGCTGAAAAGTTCTAAGCCTAGCTGTGAAAGACCCGGACAAAGTCGATGGTTTGCATTTGTTTCTTTACATAGTCCCCTTCCATGTTTACACATTTTTGCCAGTGATGATCCAAGACATGGTTGCCGGTCAAGCAAAAATTTTCTTCAGCCACCTGAAAAAGTTATTCACGTCGAAAACGACGTCATCACTACTAGGAAAATAGCGACCTGCTAGTTGCTTTTTCATTTTGCGAAACAGGTCGAAGTCTCACGAGGCAAAATGGGATGAATAAGGGGGATGAGTTCGAAGCCACAATCATGGATTGCTGACATGGCAACCACCGATTTATGAACGGGAGCATCGTCTTGCTGGAACAGGACTCCTTTAGTGAGCATTTTCGGTCGCTTGGCTTTGATGGCTTCACGCAGCTATCTCAGTAGATCAACATAATATCTTCATTGATAGTCAGGCCTTTTCAAGACAGTCAATCAGCAGAATACCCTTGGAATCCCAAAAGACTGAAAACATCAGCTTTCCAGCAGAAAGTAACTGACTTGGCTTTTGGGGGGATGGGGCGGTGATCCCGGATGCTTCTATTGTTTAGACTGAGTTTTGGTTTCTGGTTCAAAGAAAGAGGTCTGGTACAGAGACACTATAATCACACTACGGTTGCAGTTCTCATGTCTATGATTCATTAAATGACGGTACTTGTTGCTGGAAAAAGTATCTTTCAATCCGATTGAGATATCCCACTTAGGCTTAGAACTTTCCAGCCAGCCCTCGTATAAAATGCTGAGAAAAACAATATGAATATAGATATGATTACAAAGAAACATGCATTGGGACTGATTCTGATTGAAGTTAGCTAATTTCAGTAACGTTAAAGCAGTTGAAAAAGATTCACACCCGTAAGTAGAGATACAGCTTACATAATATATCAAACGGGCAACTAGGATCGCAAAATTTGGCAAAAGTACTCGAAATTTGTTATTTTAAATTATGAGGGATCATTTAAAAGAAGCTTCATTCCTATGATCTTTCCTATGGAAGTCCAAAAGTGTTGGAGAATAAGATCGTATCTTTGTATTCAAGAAGTCTATGCTATACAGGACTTCGTGCTCCCGAAACGATTCTATCAATTTTTGTATCGCCGTGTCTGATGACAGTTCGGGATTCAGGTATTCAAACTGAAATTCATTTTCACAGGAACCAATGCCTCATGCATTCACCTGACGCCTGAAAAAGTGCTTTCCATGTCCGCAAAAATTGCTCCCAAATCGGAAAAAATAAGCGGGCTGTGTGATACACAGCCCATCCTCACCTGACCTTGATATTCAACTCATAAGAAGTCCCACTCTAGTCCAGGGAATGTGGATGTTGAAGAGGAACTGAAACTGAGAGTTCCCATTGCAATCCCTATTGACTTGCATGGTAATAAATAGGAATGCATGCATTAACCGACGGGTACCCAAATTGGAAAATTCCTTAAAAATCAGGGATCCAGAGAATCACCATCCAGTGCATAGCTTTGATTAACCCTTAATTTCCACCGAGTTTCAGGACAATCTGAGTGACGGTTTTGTTGAAGAAGTCAAGAAAGGGAAAAACACAAAAATCATTTTGTTCAGCTAATTGAGGTCGGGGAGTCCACTGAAGTGTGCCTATGATATTCCGAAGCAATTGGCTGAGCGCTTTCTGAGAAGAACATTTTTTAAGACGAAGGAAAAAAAATCATGAAAAAATCTAAAATTCTCTGAAGCATGACCATTTGAGCAAATTTGGTAAGGACCCACCTAAATTACATTCCCACTGAGTTTGAAGTGAATCTGGTTTACGATTTTCTAGGAGAGGTTGAAAATATGAATTTCCGTTGCAATTCCCATTGACTTACACAGTGATCAATAGGAATATGTGCGTTAAAAATCAGGGATCCAAAGTATCACTACTTAGTGGACAGCTTTGTTTCCCCATTCCAAAAGCTACATATCCATTACATTTCAGAACAATCTCAGTGATGCCTTGGAGAAAAAGTCGAAAATAGCCTTAACACACAAAAATTCATAAAAAATAGAAAAATCGCAACGCCTCTTGTTAAACAAATTAAGACTTGGGGGTCCTGTGAGGTGTCCCCATGCAATTTTAAAGCTATTGGGTGAGTGATTTCGAAGAATATTTTTTTTCAGATTTTGCCAAAAATTAAATAAAACTAGACATACCTTCAACGCAAAGGTCATACTAAAGGGTCCGCCATTTGTTCAAATTAGGTCATAGTAACACCAAAATCTAATCAGTTCATCTTGCCAGGTAAGATAAGCATACTGCCAAATTTGAGCAAAATACTTGGAGGCATTCTGCAGATACCGAGGTAACGAGAATGCACACATCCGGACGGAAATCTGGACGGACGTTCGTTAGGACATCCAAACTGACAGACAACCCGAAAATCTAAGGGTCCTCCCCCCCCCATCTAAAATCACTGAAGCATGATCATTTGAACAAAGTTAGTAGAGACCCACCTAAGGGACATTCCCGCCAGGTTTGAAGTGAATGTGGTTTACGGTTTTGAAGGAGTTGAAAATGTGAAAATCCATTGCAATCCCCTTTGACTTATGCATGGCAATCAATAGGAATACATGCATTAACCGACAAGTGCTCGAATTGAAATATTCGTTAAAAACCAGAGATCCACAGTATCACTACTGAGTGAACAAATCTGTTTACCCCTCCCACAAGCTATATATCCACTACATTTCAGAACAATTTCAATGATGTTTTTGGATAAGTAAAAAAATAGCCTTAAAACACAAAAATTCGTTAAAAAATCGCAGCGCCACCTGTTGAACAAATTAAAGTGTAGGGGTCCCCAGAAGTGTCCCTGTGCAATTTCAAAGCAATTGGCAAAGTGGTTTCGGAGCAGAAGATTTTTTAAGATTTTGCCGAAAATTAGCAAAAATCTAAAAAAATCCTTTAAGCATGACCACTTGAACAAACTTGGTAGAGACCCACCCAAGGTACATTTCCACGAAGTTTGAAATGAATCTGGTTGACGGTTTCAAAGAATTCGAATATTATGTGAACTGTGGAGAACAGACGGCGGACCATTCTATAATCTCAGATGACTTGTCAACTGAGGTTTAAAAAAATGATTTTGTCGGAAGTGGACACTGAAGCGACACGGACGTCACGGTCATCGTAACAGATGATTGGTTTGTTCGCACCTTTGGTGCTCTGCGTCTCAAGTTGTAACAATGTTTCCGTCATGTGACTAGGATGAATTTTGTTTTTGTTTTTGTTTTAACTTCCTCAAAAACCATATTTAACTCCCCAACATAGAATAAATACGCAAAAGCTTCCTCCTGTGCTGTGCACGTGTCCACGAAGGCAACTGGTCTAGTATTCGTCAAGATAATTTGTGTAATTTCAATGCTATTATCAGCAAGATAACATTTATGGTCCGATAAAAAATTTGATTCATTTTAAACTTTTCCTTCAACGTGATTCTAGTCCTGATAATTTGTCAGATTTAATTCGTTTCCATGTGTTCAATATTTGAATATTGATGGCATGCCAATTTCTTTTTTTTTCTTTTTTTCTTTCTTTCTTTCTTTCTTTCTTTCTTTCTTTCTTTCTTTCTCTGTACTTTTTCACTTCTGTAAATTTTCGCAGTTTTCACATTTCATATATTTGATTAAAGTTTTAATGTCATTAATTTGGATACAGATCCTATTTTATCTATCGTAAATTAACACTTTATCGTGTTTTTATTTCCACGCTCTTGCACTTTAGAGAAATAAGCAAAATTAAAGAAAAGCTTCATTAAGTCAATTTACAGCATTCTGTTACCTCCAATTTGGTTTTCGTGCAAAAGGTCGTATGTATCTACTACTGTTAAAATCATAATACCCGTATTGCTATGAGCACAATTGCTCATTAGTGCAACCTTTTGACGCACACACACACACACACACACACACACACACACACACACACACACACACACACACACACACACACACACACACACACACACACACACACACACACACACACTTCTTTTCATCTACCAACTATGAATTCAATGGAAGATGCTGTTTTATCGGGAATTCCATCGGGGGACCATTTTTACCTTACATACGACATTTCGCTCATATCATATGAAAAGTCAAGTTATTCGACATAAGTTTTGAACTTTTGCCGACAAACTGATATTTTACTCTTTGCAACATGTAAACGTACGGGCAACCACGGAAGTCGTTCACCACAAATCTCTGTTTGTTTCTTTCTTTTACTCTTTGGTTTTTTTTAGAAGCACTGGTGTCTGTGTTGGTTGTTATGACAGTAATTGCCGTCACAATTCTGATCATCGTCATTCACAAGTTGGTGAATCGGTTTTTGTCAAAAGGTCAGCCATTTTCTTGCCATTAAGTTAGTTAAGCCAATGTACGTCACAAGAAAAAAAATCCTTCACAACAGAATTTCTACTATAAAATGAAAAAGAAATGGTCCTACGTATGTGTTGTAAAAAAACAAAAATAACTAGGAAAGATGATTTGCTGCATAGCAAATCAGTGTAGGTGTCTTCAAAGCATATTGTTATGGTGATGTACAACTATTCAATAACATAGGAGTAGAAGTTGAAATGGCATCTCTATCTATTATAGCTTTGAAGTTATTCAAGATTTAACATTTCGAATACTGCTAATTAGCATAATTTAAATTGCTACAACATTTATTTTTAATTCATTAGGTGCGCAATGGTCAACAACCCCCTAGTAGAAGTTGGAATGACATCTTTATCTATTATAGTGTTGAAGATATTCAAGATTGAAAATTTCGAATGCTGCTAATTAGCATAATTTAAATTGCCACAACTTTTGTTTTAGATTCATTGCATGCGCAATGGTCAATAATCCCCTAGTAGAAGTTAAAATAACATCTCTATCTATTATACTTTTGAAGATATTCAAGATGTAAAATTTCAAATGTCCCTAATTTGCATAATTTTAAACATCTTCATTCCTTTGTATAAAACTCCTTGTATGGAGGTACAATCATGCCAAGTTTGGAGTTTCCATGTATACTTGTGTTCGAGAAAAGTGTCGGACAAATTTGCTGGTAAAGAAGAAAGAAGAAAAAAAGAAAGAAAGAAAGAAACTAGGAAAGATGATTTGCTGCATAGCAAATCAGTGTGTGTGTCTTCAAAGCATATTGGTATGGCAATATACAACTATTCCATAACACAGGGGTAAAAGTTGGAATGGCGTCTCTATCTTTTATTGCTTTGAAGTTATTTAAGATTTAGAATTTCTAATGGTGCTATTTAGCATAATTTAAATTGCTACTATTTTTATTTTTAATTAATTAGGTGTGCAATGGTCAACAACCTCCTACAAGAAGTTGGACTAACATTTCTATCTATTATAGTCTTAAATATATTCAAGATTGAAAATTTCCAATACTGCTCATTAGCATAATTTAGATTGCTACAACTTTGTTTTAGATTCATTACATGTGCAATGGTCACAACCCCCTAGTAAAAGTTGAAATGACATCTCTATCTTTAATAGTTTTGAAGATATTCAAGTTTTAAAATTTCAAATGCTGCTAATTTGCATAATTTAAATGGCTACAACTTTTGTTTTAGATTCATTACATGCACAATGGTAAATAACCCCCTAGTAGAAGTTAAAATTACATCTCTATCTTTAATAGTTTTGAAGTATTCAAGTTTTAAAATTTCAAATGCTGCTAATTAGCATAATTTAAATTGTTACAACTTTTGTTTTAAATTCAATGGATTTGCACTGGTCATTAACCCCCTTGTAGAATTGGAATGGCATCTCTACTTATTATACTTTTGAAGATATTCAAGACTTAAAATTTTAAATGCCCCTAATTTGCATAATTTTAAACATCTTTATTGCTCTGTATAAAACGGTCAAACTCCTTGTATAGAGGTATAATCATGCCAAGTTTGGAGTTTCTATGTATAATAGTATCCAAGAAAAGTGTCGGACAAATTGGCTGGTAAAGAAGAGAGAAGAAAGAAAGAAAGAAAGAAAGAACTCGAGGAAAAACAGAAAAAATGTGTGTTGACACACACACTTTAATTAACAGGTTTAAGCTTACTGCAAACCAAGTTAAAGGTACTGTTTGGAAAATTGTCAAATTGTTTATGGGGATAGGTTGATCCCATCCATAGCTGTATTTATCAATCCATGTGAACCGGCTGCAGCGTTGATATAAACAATACTTCCGAGGGTTACGTGTTCTGGACGCACACCGGCATAAACGCGTCATATTTTATCTAATGTATATAAAAAAAAGTGAAACACACTTTTGGGCAAAAATAGGGTAAAATTCCATTTCATGTCAGCCAGCTCATTACAATATTCATAGCTCCTATCCACTGTTAAAAACTGTCCAAAATAAGAGCATTTCATGTACAAGCCTGCTGTCGGCATGGTCGGTGGGCTTATGTCGCTGAGCAAGCATACCGTATGCTGAAAACTTCTGTTACAAACTGTTATACGTTTTATTTAATTATCTTATATTCATTGAGAATATTCCAGTGCACAATTTCCCAAATTACTATATGTATGATAATATCTGTTACATATAATACGTACATTTTCACGTCATCATATTGTCAGTTTATCTCTTGGTGGCGTTGGTCGTGGAAAAAGTCGGTTCTAGTTTACGCATGTATAGCAACCTGTGTAAATTTATTTGTAAGAAATGCCTTTATAATTTTCAAGTTCTGGGTACATAACAGCAAGCTTTTATTAGCGCAGCTGACTTGTCAGTCTGCTGAGCTTATGCCATCACTCTTCGTCCGCCCGTTCACTGGGTGGGTCTCTACTAAGTTTGTTCAAATGGCCACACTCAAGTGATTTTTTGGATTTTTTATGATTTTCTTTTTGGTGCAAATCTTAAACATTCTTCTTCTCCGAAACCGGTCACCCAATTGCTTTGAAATCACACAGGAACACGTCTAGGGACGCCTAGATTTCCTAATTTGCTCAGCAGGTGAAGATGCATTTTTTCTTTTTCTTTTTAATGATTTTTGTGTTTTCACTATTTTGGACTTCTCCAGAACCGTCACTCAGATTAAGCTGAAACTTGGTGAATATGGTCCTTGTGAAAGGGTCAAACAAAGTTGTTTACCAGGTGGTACTGCTATGGTTTTCTTATTTTTAACGATTTTTATTTCAATTCGGTTGCGTATCGGTAAATTCACGTGTTGATTGCTATGTAAGTCAATGGGCATTCTAATGCTAATTCACATTTTCGACTATTTCTCCGAAACTGTCGGCCAGATTCACTTCAAATTTGGTGGCAATGTACCTGGGGCGGTTTTTTTTTTTTACCAAATTGATCCAATGGGTCTTGTCCAGTCATTTTTGGATTTTTTGTGATTTGTTTTTATTTTTTGCTCTTTTTTGGCAAATCTTAATTCTCCGTAACTGCTCACCCACTTGCTTTGATATCACACAGGAACATTCCTTGGGACTCCTAGTTCTCATTTTGTTCAGCAGGTGGCGATGTAATATTTTTATTTTTTTCATGATTTTTTTTTCTTTTTTTTTTTTGGACTTCTTCTCCAGAACCGTCAATCAGATTAAGCTGAAACTTAGTGGATAAGCTACTTGTGAAAGGGTCAAACAAAGCTGTTCACTAGGTGGCACTGCTGTGGATTCCTGATTTTTAACGATATTTTCAATTCGGGTACTTACGGGTAACTGCACCTATCCTATGATTACTACGTAAGTCAGTGGGCATTTTAATGCTAATTCACATTTTTGACTTCATCTGCGAAGCTGTCGGCCAGATTCCTGTCAAACTTGGTGGCAGTGTATCTTAGATGTGTCTCTACGATGTCTGTTCAATTAGTCATGCTTCACCGATTTTTTATTAAACAGAGCCATCAATGTGGAATTTACTTTCCACATAATACGTCAAGAACTTTTTGAGTTCGGGCATTCATATTACGCAGGTTTATAGTTCTCTTTAAGGGCAAGATTATGCTTAAGGTTATGTTTACGGATGGGTGACCTTGACCTAATCCCCAAGGTCACAGAATGTTGATTTTGCGAACAAGCTTAGGTCAGCTAGCACTGGCTGTTAACACAGCCATACAGTTTAAAATTTTAGAAAAACACGTGATGCAGATTGTACTTTGCCTGATTGGTTTCCAATAAAAAGCCATTCACCCCCAAAGGGACAGATGGGTCCTATGATTTATGTAATCAAGTCTTTGGTCAAACTTCGGTCAGTTTAGAAACTAAATCTTTTCTTCATGTTTATTTGCAGATTATGATGATCATCCAGCATACAGGTACATGTGGTATGACTTTTATGTTTTGAATATCCACAAAGATTTACAGAATCAAATTTTACGCCACCACATCCACGTGGCGTACCATCAAATCATCAATTTTGATACTATAGTCATAGAACTTCCATTTATGTTGTTGGTCAACGTGTACACCTTAAAACTGTCTGGCCTACCTGTTCATTTACATTGTGTTTTCTCTATAAATCGGCTCTCCCCCATCATGCTAATGTACATCACGGGTTTACAAAGGAGGCAACCCTGATTCTGAATTGTTTGAATAAAATGTTTAAAATGCTTATCCAGTGATACCATTTTCAGCATTTGTCCCACATTAATTTTTTTTCTGCATTCTTTGTTATTTATTTTACATCCCTGAAAAACTTAACTGGTTGTCCCTTGCTGGATTTTTTGAACGTTGGCGTCTGTGTTTTCTTCTGGCCGCCCGGTGAATTATTTGTTGCTTCTATGAGATGGTTTGCTTTTGACTTATGGAAGTTAGAATCCTCACAAACCGACTTTCCGGACATATTAATATTCAACTATATTAACTACAGACCTGCTCTAGTCCCATCCATTGCTAGAGAACACAACTATGCCTCCACCATAACGACAGCACGTATACGAATACATGTTACCTAATCATCCAGAAATGATACTTTTTCTGCAAAGCAAATGGGATTTCCTATTTATGTTTGGCATTTTCTATGTTTTGAAACACATTGAATGACCTTTCTTAAGCTTGTTGCTGTCTCAAGATGGTACTTTTATCCCAGAAGCTCATTTGGTCCTACTCAATACATGAATCTGCCCTCTTCTCTGTCAAGTTCCTTGTTGCAGCCGAGGTGGCAGCACAGGGTCCCAGTTAATATAGATACCCCCTATTATGTTCGAATAACAAATACAATTATTTTTTTTAAGTACAACATTCTTAATTTCCGTATCATGAGTGGCCCTGTAGCAAGTTTTCTTAACAAAGACGATATACAAACAAAAGTGTCACGATCTAAGGCCCTAGTGAACACAATATATGTTCATTATCCTGCTTGATATGAACATTTAGGTTATATGGTCATAAACAATGCCCCAACATGTATATAATTTTTAGCAGAAAAGTCCAAATCAGCAATAATTTAAGTTGCTCGGACAGCTTCAACGTCGAACGTCTCAATAATTTAACTAAGCCACTCTTCAGGTGACCTGTTGTTGAGCAGCCTTCTGCTAAACCACGGAGGAACATACTAGATAGTTAACTGCCTGCGGAAGGAATATTAAAGCTCCCCAGCTTATTCGTCTATTGCTAAGTAACCCAGGTCGGTCCCGCTGTACCCGTCAAAGATTGCAAGCGGAAGATAACATCTTACAGACAATAGGGAAGGAAAAGTATTTGTGCAATTTAAAAAGAGAGATTTTTGCATTCCATGTATATGTGTAAGAATAATAAAAAGCACGCAATTTTCGGGTTGCTAAGTACAGTTGCTACACTTCTGTGACTTCAGGACTCTGTCGAACAATACAGAAAATGAAGACATCGTTTCGAGTCAGGACGGTAAGCATACCTCTCGGCACTCATGTGTAACTTTTAATTTGAAAAGGAATGAATTTAATTCAGCCATACCTCCTTCATATCAGAGCTTTGTTATTCACATTATGTTATATTCAGTAAAATGAGGATTCCAGCTATGGATATGAACTGCTTACCCGGCTTGCTTGCCCAAAATCGACCGTGGACCAATGAACTAAAAGAAAAACTTTTCCTTGCTACATAAGATTGTTTGACCTATCTGACGCATCCAACAATATATAGCATAAACACGAGTCAACATATGAGCTGAAGACAGTTTAGCTGCCTTTGGAGGAAGTCAAATTTTCGCGTATGCAATTATTCACAGAAGTGCTTCTACCACCGGGTGGCTAGGTGTATGCATACATGGCGAAAGCCAGTGAACACCATCTTTTGTCGGCTCAAGAAGTCTGTAAAACACCTCAGCCAGCACATTTTGTACTTTAGCAAGCCTTGGTCACAAACAGGGATGAGTAAAAGCTAATTATTACGTGACCACCGTAGGTGCTAACGGCTGAAGAGCCCACTTCGAAACTGACCCACTTTCTGCATGCTTCTTATTATGTCTGTGTGCCAACACAGACATATTGTTTTTCTTTCTTTCTTTCTTTCTTTCTTTCTTTCTTTCTTTCTTTCTTTCTTTCTTTCTTTCTTTCTTTCTTTCTTTCTTTCTTTCTTTCTTTCTTTCTTTCTTTCTTTCTTTACCGGCAAATTTGCCCGACATTTCATTTGAAAAGTATTACATGTAGAGACTCTAAACTTGGCACAATTATGCTTCTATAGATAAAGTCTGGCCTTTTTATAATGAGAGGTCATGCTTTTCAAAATTATGCAATTGAGGGCTAATTAAAGTTTTACATCTTCAATATCTTATATGCTATAGTAGATGTGGTTCCGAGTGTATAGGAGTTCGATCATAGCAAGGTAAAGGTCATCTCAAATGTCAATGTCGTGTCAAGGTCAAAGGTCAAAGGTCAATTTTAAGCCAAAATGTCATTTTTGAGGTCAAAGTTCACTTCAGGTAGAGGTCATCTCAAGGTCAAAGGTCATTTCAAGGGGCAAAGGCCACTTTCGATGGTAGCTTTCTTCTAGCCATAACTTGGTCAATTTTTATCCAATTTTGATCACGTTGGGCTCAAATTGTTGCTATTGTAACGCTGCACATTTTAAAAACTTAATGTGACCTCTAAATCTCAAAGGTCAAGGTCATTTGGACCTTTGAAAGTTTCATCAGGCCATCACTTGGCCAATTTCCATCCAATTCTAATCATGTTGGACTCAACTTGTAAGTATTGCAACACTGCAAATTTTTATAAGAACATGTAACCTCAAAAGGGCAAATGTCAAGGTCATTTGGCCCTTTGAAAGTTTCATCTTAGCATAACTTGGTCAATTTTCATCCGATTTGGTTCATGATGAGCTTAAATTGCGGGTATTGTAACACTGCGCAATTAACATGTGACCTGTAAAGGTCAAAAGTCAAGGTCATTTGTACTTTGAAATTTGCATCCAGCCATAAGCTTAATGTAATGTGAAGTACCAAAGGATAAAAGTTGTAGCATTTAATATTTACAACTTTTGAAGGCACACAGACAGATTTGCTTTGAAGCAAATCTTCTTTTCTAGCTTAAGTGTGTGTGTCAACACACACTCTTTTTCTTTCTTTCTTTACCAGCGAATTTGTCCGACACTTTTCTCTGACACTGTTATGAAACTCCAAACTTGGCATGAT
The DNA here is from genome assembly GCA_964020975.1 of Hermodice carunculata. NCBI lineage: Eukaryota > Metazoa > Annelida > Polychaeta > Eunicida > Amphinomidae > Hermodice > Hermodice carunculata. The sequence goes on from OZ026619.1 coordinate 61,124,089, forward strand.
TGTACCTCCATACAAGGACTTGGGCCTTTTTATGCAGATGAATGAAGATGTTTAAAATTATGCAAATTCGGGGCATTTGAAATTTTAAATCTTGAATATCTTCAAAACTATTATAGATAGAGATGCCATTTTAACTTCTACTAGGGGGTTATTGACCATTGCGCATGTAATTAATCTAAACCAAAAGTTGTAGCAATTTGTATTATGACAATTAGCAGTATTTGAAATTTTCAATCTTGAATATCTTCAACACTATAATAGACAGAGATACCATTCCAACTTCTACTAGGGGGTTGTTGCCCGCTGCGCACCTAATGAATTGAAAACAATTTTAATTATGATGAGTAGCACCATTAGAAATTTCAAATCTTGAATAATTTCAAAGCTATGATAGAGAGAGATGCATTTCCAACTTCTACTCCTATGTTATGGACTAGTTGTACATTGCCATACCAATATGCTTTGAGGACACACACACACTGATTTGCTATGCAGCAAGTCATCTTTTCTAGTTACCTTTTATGTTATGTGGACATGAGATTGATCGCTGTAAATCTCTTAGGATGTCTTAACCTTTGAAACCAACAAAACAGGAACGGAAATAATGTCTGTACACCTGCATTTGTGAGGTACCTGTTTGAAGCAGGATATGGGAGGCGGCGGACCAACCTCTTATGACCTGAACTGAATTTGAATTTAAAATACATTTATACTGCTTAAATTATCAATTATTCCCTGTGGACGATCATTTGAGTTGAATATTGAACTCATGATATTAAGCAGAGAAACTGAACCCCCTTTTAAACTTTTTTTTCGTTTTTTTTTGTTTTTGTTTTTGTTTTTTGTTTTATTTTGGACATGATACACGCACACACACGCACACACAAACAAACACACACACACACACATATATATATATATAAATACATACATATCCATATTGACTCTATGTATCGTATTTAACATTTTCATTTTTTGACATGCTCTCTTTAATTTGTGTGTACCTGCTGAGTACGACACACACACACACACACACACACACACACACACACACACACACACACACATATATATATATATATATATATATATATATATATATATATATTACAAAGGAGCACTTAACTGACAGCCGTGTTATCAGTTTATCACATGCAAAGTTGAGGCCAGCTTTAAGAGGTCGATATTGTAGCAACATAGTGCTGTTGTTTCCTGGATGTTAAGATCAACTAACTGGCAACTCATGGTTATCGTGATCTAATGGTGAAAAACAAACTTTAAAAAAATACACTCATCTTGGTGGAATTAAGTTTCTGATAATAATCATTTGCTTCATCCCGAAATCGAAAAGTGAAGACCTGCTGGCAAATTACGCGGTGTATTGGTTTATTCGCATTAGATCTGTCAAATGCTAACGACGTTCTCTTTACCTCTTTCATAAGCTCTGCCGGACACATGCGAGGTTTATTTTAGAGACATAGATGGCATTACAGATTGGGAAGCAATGTTACAATCAGGAATTAATACCATTTGTCTGTCCAACCAAGAAAACACGGATGTATCAAGATACCTACATGGTGTAAATATGTGTACAGGTAATGGTTTTTCTCATTGCACCAGATGAAATCAATATTTTTGGCATGTCAGTTTGGATGCTGGTCACATTTTCATACTATCAAAACCTTACAGAGTTTGCCTGATCTTGCCGAATGTCAATTATTTTGCTCCGAATTACATTTTATTCAATAGGTCAGGGAAAGAACAGAAGGTTCAAGAGCTGTCTAAAAGAGGGCACTGCAGTCAGTGGAGGGCTAGGGTTGTGTATTCCCATTACTTTACATTGTAATTTGCAACTTAATAACTTGAAAACTACTGAACATAGAAACACCAAATTTCAGACAATAAATCAAGATGCATAAATAAATACCTCACAAAAACCATATAACGACAGTTACAAAAGTGACTGGTTTATTTAAGGTTGCTTTAACATACAAACTAAGGGGAATACATACCTCTACCCCTCCAAATGTATGTGTATTCAGTTGTGTATTGGGGCGAATACACACCTCAGAGCTAATTCCGCCCTTTCCTATTATGCTTGCTTATTTCAAAATTTGCTTTTGCAATATGGCTTACCTTTTATGGATAAGAGATCGTGATGTATGAAGTTATCTAGTGAGTTTTATAGAGGAAGACAGCAAACTATCAACAGATAACAATTATTGACAAAAAGAAAATGATTATTTAATTAAAATTACAGTATTCAACATGACTTAATTTGAATGTTTTGCAGTATAACATATATCACTGTGAATCAGGGGATAATACGCATGTTACATCGGAACTTACAATGTCTAATTTTTAACCGAGACGTGATTTGTTTTATTTAATTTTTTTTGCTGCTCAGTGACATGACGTAACATAAATCAAAGGGCCTGCACCCAAGATCTTAACAAAAAGTACCGAGTATCAAGCCATACGATACCCTTATTGTTGCTTCGAATAAAACAAATTCAACTAAAAAATCTGCGAAATCACAACAAAAGGGTATTTTGTATTCGTAATTGAAATATAAATTCGTGCGCTAAACTTGTAAAATACTGCATTGTTTTTGTTAACTCTTTCAGTGCCAAGTTTTAGACTGAGTAAACAGCTTTCCTCGGCCCGCTTTGGGGGCATTGCGCCCAAAGCGCGCTGAGAAAAGCTCTTGGCCCGGACCATCATAGTCTATGGAACTATAGGCAAACTGCAACTCAAATAAAATGCCACTTTACAAGGAATATGGATCTAGCATCCTACCAATGATTGAGAGCAGTTCGTTGTAATTAGTTCTACTTTAATAGCAGTTGGCATTGCAAAAGTTAATGTATTTCCAGCATTGCTTGATGTCTGCCGGGATCCTATTTCTGTTTTTTTTTCAGATGAATATCTATTTGGACAGTCACTATCGGTTGAAGACCTGGAACAAAGTTTTGAAACCGTCCAAAGCGAAGTGGAAGATCTAGAGATAGGATTTTATGAGGTGGGTGGATAATAAATTTGTTAGAATGACCTGTTTCCTGACAATATTCTGATATTTTGTTGCCATAAACTACAAGGGTGAAGGGGTGGGGATGGGGATGGGGGATGTCATAGAGCTGATGTGGTCGTGGAGTTTTGTATCTGGTAAAGCCGTCTCTTTAAGCCCAGCTGTTATGCACGTAGGGTTCGGCCATGCTTATTTGCCCAGATGTTGATCAAATAAGGTTCGACAGTGCTTCATTCGCTTAGCTGTTGTGCCATTGGGATTCAGCCGAGCTGATTTGCCAAGGTGTGGTGCAAATAAGGTTCTATCTTGCTTTATTTGCCCAGCTGCGGTGCCAAGAAAGCTTTACCCCGCTTCATTTGCCCAGTAATTGAACCAATACGATTTTGGTCAGAGCATCTATCTGCCCGGCTGTTGTGGCTATAGGGTTCAGTGCCATACATCTTGTCCCAGCAGTTGAGCAAACAAGGTTCAACCATGCTTACTTAGCGCACCTGTTGGGTCAACAGGACCCAGCCTTGCTTAATCGCCCACTTGTTGTACTAATGGCATTTGACATTACTTACTTTGCCCAGATAATGTGTCATAGTATTTGGTCACACCATCTAGCCTTCCAGTTGTTGTGCTAATTGGGATTTGCCTCCAAGCAAAGTCGTGTGGTTGCTGGACTTGTAGCTAGTCCTGTCCCGTAAAATTTCCATATCCTTATAATGTACTCTGAATTTTTTTTTCAATCTTTGATATGATGACAAAGTAGACCAAAATTTCTAAAAAATATATGGAAAACAAACAGGGTGTGCTTTACAAATGAGCATTCCCAATCTGAAATCTATCATCGGGTTGGTCCGATACACGATTTTCATCTCATATTGGACATCATTAATTTGTCAACAATCTTGTGTCATCATGAATAAAAGATGATACACGCCCATCAAAATTTGATACATAAAAATACAAACTGAACTGTAAAAGTTTGATTGTCACATTTGCTCTCCTGATACGAGTTTTTTTTGTAACATACTTATCAAAATAACCATAAAAAACAAGACCATGTCCTAGAACCTGTGAACACTGTAACTGCTTTGTACTGCACGTCTACCCTTACGAAAAATAGGAATAAAGTTTTCAACTGGAAAACGCAGTTATTATTCAACTAGCCCTCAACTAGTCTGTAGTTAGCCGCTAGTTGAAAAAATGACCATGCGAATTGTTTAGCCACCAGTGGAAAATGAAAATGGTGCCTTATGGTTGAAAATGGATTTCAACGAGATTTCAAGCAGTCGCCAGTTGAAAATGAAAATAGTTTTCAGCAAGTGGCTTGTTGAAAATGGATTTCAACTGCTGTTAAAAACTCCATGGTAAAGATTTCATACCATGTTCCATTTCAATATCTCATTTGTATGAAATGCCAGTTGAAAGTAAAAGAATATTATAGGCACAAAGTACATGTAGCAAAGAAGTGTGTTTGAGCCCAGATGTGGAAATAGGCCCATACTGCACACTGTGAACAACAAGATGAATATAGCGCATGGCTTTTATTTTTCATCTCGATTTGTGCATTATAATGTTATCTACTTCAGAACCTGTGTGTAGTGTATAGTGGTATTTATAGGCTACAAGCCCAGATAAGAACGTTTACATTACTTTAAGGTATATCTCCTGTAAGAAACTCGTAACATGTGGCATGTGACAATCATGAGGCATCTTCATGTTCCATGACACATCATTGTAACACACATACCTTTCTTGTGCTTATGAATTACCATGACCAATAGAACAGCAACAAATTACTCACTGATCTGCTGCCGCTGACACTTTTCTTGGTCCAAAATGGCGCCAGGAAATGCTTTGATATGAAACTGGTTTGTGCTGGTCCTACAGTTTTCCACCAGATTTCAACTTTTGGAATATCGGCAAAGTCAGTACAGCTGCCAATTTTTCTAAGCCCTAGTTTTCAACCAGTTCTCAACTCTCGAATTTCCAAGTCCTCGTTTTCAATCAACTCTCAACTCTTAGAATTGTTAAGTCCTGGTTTTCAGTAAGTGGATAGTTGAAATATAACAAACCTCTCATACATAGAAGTTGAAAACTTGATTTCAACACTACCTTGGTGGAATTTTCAACATGCCAGTTAGCAGCTAACTGAGGACTAGTTGAGCGCTCACCGAAAACTAACTTACAATTTCCATAAGGGTTTACAACGCCACAACTTCGGTCCGCTTCGCCTTGGCTGGCGCAGCGGACCGAAAAATGTGAACTGTCTGTGAAAATGTTTTTTGTGCGGTCGCTTCTGCAAACTGAATTTGGACGTCTACATAAAATAAGCCCGGCATGAGAAGGGACAACTTGTGGTTTGTGCTGGGACTAGCCATTTTGCGCTTTGTACTGTTTGTAAACTTATTTTGTCTTTTACACATTTGACGTTCATATGAAGTGCGTTCGCAAAGACATTTCGTGCACATCTGCTGATGATACCCCCAACTAGAATCTTCATACACACTATCTCGGAAAATTTTGATCGTCATGAACAGCCACCTATATTATGTAATCAGCATTCCATGTGTCTTTTGCGATCTGTACATGTATTTATAAAGAATTGCTATGAAAACGGGAGAACAAAAAAACGCCATTTATACATGAGATAAATAGAGGGATAGTGTCAAAAGACAAATTAACTGCAATAACGTTGCAGGAAATTTATGCATGCGCACAAAACATTGGTTATGTTGCTTTCACATTGGAAAATGTGCAAATTTCGATTTGCTTTGAACCTGCCCTAATGTGTCTTTAGGATACCGGTGTGTTTTTTCCTTTGGACTATGTAAATTTGTAATGGTAATTCATCCCAGTCTCTTCTAATGGGAGCTTTGGTTTCTAAGGCGGAGGTGGCTTAACTCTTTCAGTGCCAAGTTTTGGACTGAGTCAACAGCTTTCCTGAGCGAGCTTTGGCCGCAATGCACCATAAGCATGCCGAAGAAAGCTGTTGACCTGGACCGTCTATATTCTGCGAGACAAAAGGCTTGCTGGTACTTGAATGATAGGCTTTTTTACAAAGACAAGTGCCTTTGGCGATTCAAAGACATAAGGAATGTTGTACTTCCAATGGCAGGGTCTTTCATGGGGAAAGGAAAGCTTGAAAATGCCCAGTGCACGTGTCCCCCTTTTATTGGGACATGCTGGCTGCATAGCCAGGGCCGAGGCCGCGCTGTGTCGCCAGTAATATTCACTCGCTGTTTCCTGTTTGAGTGTGTGTGGAAATCTACTAGCCATCTGGGTGCTCCAATGCAAAACGAGAGCTCCTGATGGGCTTTGTTTACATAGGAAGGTCAAAATTCTTACAACCTCAAGTTAAAGATTTGTAAAAGTTGACATTCAATGGTTTGAAACATTTATACGATTCAGAAACGTCCTTGCTTGCTAGGTCCTAATTCCAAAGCTCCTATCGAGTCCCGCTTTGCCACATGACAGCCCGCTAACGCACGTCTTTCGGTGTTCAAATTTAATTTTCTATCACTTTTTATCACGCTCTCCCCCTTTTCTGGATGACTAATACAATAACAATAACGTATCCGTGCATATTGCATTTATAGTTGCGAAAATTCGTGAATCACCTCAGTGTGTGTCCGGCCGTCACACTGTTTACAAAGCTATCCTGCTAAACGAAAGTTCAATGATTGACAGGCGGCCGGGTTAAAGGAAAGTTACAAAAAGCGGTAAAAAAAATGGTATAAATTAGTCTTTAAAGCCAGTTTCACGAATATAGTCGAATAGACTAGCCATTTCACTATTCGGTAGGGTGGTCACTTGGTTGTGGGAAATTTCCATTTACTCCCCTCAACGTCAAATCACTTCGGTATGTGAAGAATGTGGGTCGTCGTCAGACGTGACGCGTTCATGTAAAAAATGATCGATTTTGGGTAGATTTGAAACTTTAAAATATGAAAAACACGCGTAGTCAGTTATATTCGGGGCGTGGCATTATGCATTAGGTCATATATAGGTAGCAAAGAGTGTTTGGGGGCCAGAATATGGGTCCAAGTTTCAGGGGGCGTGGCTTCATATTTTCGTGAGATTTTTAAATATGGTGTAAAAATGAATGTAGCATCCATTTAGATAGTTCAGGGAAGTCCACTTTAAGTACTTTGACTTAGTTACAGTTGGCAGTGAAATTAAACGAGTTAAGTGGTACAGAATACACGTCAAACAATCATATTTTGCAACATGAAAATGCACATTAAATATCTTTTCCGAGCAAACACTGTAGAATCTTTTAAGGATAGAATACCGACAGTCGTCTAAATTTACCATAGAGCATTATTCATGTATATTCTGGTATTTTATATGAGGCTCTAAGAGTGAGGAATTACTAGTTTGTATACATTGTTTGTTTAATAACGCCACATACCAAGTTTAATTGATGTAATAGGGGGCAAGGACCGACGACAAAGAGATAGTCTATGCAGAGATTGACTGGGGCGAGACGCAAGTCGATGGCAATGTTGAGGCCACTGAAAGAATGCAAGTCATTCACCGCAGATGTGAACCTACGGAGTATGCAGACATTGACTTTGTGAAAACCACATTGTACAAAGAAAGCCAGAGGAATGAGTTTATGAAACAAAATGAGCATGCGATGGAATATATATATAGTATCAGTGGAGCTGCGAGCCACGTGTAGACGCTATGATAATCTTTATTTCAAGTCGACTAGGGGTCACAGTGCCCTTTCATAACAAATAGAAAATAATTCATAAAAATGTTAAATAGCAAAGGGCCAAGTATACTTCCCTGTACCCTTCCATAACATACAGAAATTCATTTATAAAAATGTTGAACAGCAAAGGGCCAAGTATACTTTCCTGTGACCCTCCCTTCAGTAGGTTCGCCCATTGACTGGAAGTGCCACCGTACTTGACCCTTCGTTTTCTGTCTTTTAAATAACTCTGTAATAAGTTACAAGCATTCACAGAAAGACCGTAGGATTCAAGTTTCTGTAACAGTAGATGTTAAGGTAGGCAGTCGAAAGCTTTTAACAGGCCCATAACAATCACACCTACATAATCATGGTTATCCAAAGGAGATTTCCAGTCTTCAGTTATTTGAAAGAATAAACTTCGGCAACTGTATTTTTTCCGAAAAACACAGAGGGAAGAACTTTGTACGTCATTTAAGAAATGAACCATCTGATCGCTCAGTAGACCTTCAAAAATTTTAGATAAAAATGACAGCACACTGACCTGACGATAATTGCATTTGTTCATGGGCAATAGATTATTATATCCAAAAACTGGTTATTTGTGACTCGTTCTTGCACAAAAATCTACCTCGCAGGAAACAGAGTAGGTGCTCTTTACCAGAAGATCAGCTTCGTCGTGTTTATTTTACGATTTGAAAAAAATCTGAAGTAGTGATCTAAAAATATATTGAATGTGAACAAAGGTACTCATGATTTGCTTTTACATACCAGCTACACAGGATCGTGTCATTTACCATATTTGTCAAGGACATAAATTGTAAACGTAACTGGTCAAGTGAAATTTGCTGGTGCAAATTTTGCCGAATGAAGCTGAGATTTTGTCACTGTGATCATGTATGTCCGCTGCATATCATGAATCTGACAGACGCAAGTCCGGCAGAGCTTTGCAGCTGGTGGGTACGGACATATGTCGTGGACGGTAGATAATGTCAAATCTTGGAGATAAGTGTGGAGCGCTGGGGTTGCCTGCGATCAAGGCACTAAAAACAGGTGGCCACAGCCATGGAACAGAACATGTATGTGTGTGTGTGTGTGTGTGTGTGTGTGTGTAAACTTTATATGTGAACTTTTCTGTCTTCCGGCAGAGCAGTTGCTAACGGGTTTACCTTCAGACTGCCATTTCTGTAATTTACCATTTATATGTACAGTATATTGTTTGACAATGACAAATATAGAAATGTTCAGTTCAATTCAATTGAAAAAAAGTTGGATTCAGTCATGGTATAGAGTATGTATGTAAACTGTTCTGTCTGCAGGCATAACACCTTCACACGCGTTTATCCTCTGCCCCCCTTCTGTAATTCACCATTTATATGCTTATTGCCTGACAAAGAAAAATAAAGAAATGTTCAACTCAATTCAATTGAAAAAAAAAGTTGGCTTCAGTCATAGCACAGAATATGTAATGTAAACTTTAATTTGCAAACATTTCTGCAGACAGAACAACCGCACAAAGGTTTACCTTCTGGCCTCCTTTTCGTAATTTAATATTTACGTGCACATTGTTTGGCAAAGACAAATAAGGAAATGTTCAATAGAATTCAATTGAAAAAAAGTTGGCTTTAGCTATTTATAGAATATGTATATGAACTCTGCACGTCAAGTTTTTTGTCAGCAGGCAGAATATATAGCCGTACATGAGTTTATGTTCCGGTGGCTTTTTCTGTAATTTACCGTTCATATGTATACTGTATGACTATGTCAAAAAATGTTTAAAAATTCAATTCATTCAAAATGATACGTACACTGTAATGCACTGTAGCGTGTTGCTGATATGTACAACGTGATGGACAATGCGCGTTTTGTTACCATGTACCATTATAATGGACTGTGTGCGCGCGCATGTTGCCCACATGTATCGTTGCCATGGACTGTGCACTTGTTTTCTGCAAGATATTCTTGCAATGGGCTACAAAGTTGTTGCCGTCATGTATCGCCACGTGCCGTAAGCGTTCACGTGTTGCTACCATGTATGTTACAATGGATGGTATGCGCATGCGTGTTCCAATCGTGTAGCGTTACAATGGACTATATGCTTGTTGCCAGAAGACATTCTTGCAATGAACTTTACGTCTCCGTGTATCTTTAGAAAGGACTGTTTGCGTTTTAATACAATCAGACGTGCATATAGAATATTTGAAAAGGATGAAGGTTTGATTCCAGATTCAACATAGAATTTGGAAATTTCAAAATTCAACTTATTTAAAATATAAATTTTTAAACTAAATTCCTGACACCCATACCTGGGTAACAGTGTCATGTTTCATTTTTGACAGTTTTCCCGTGCATTCTTCGAAAATTACAATCATCCCAAAAAGATCTCACACCATAATGCTCAAATGACTTCAAATAATTTCAATGTAGTGGTTAGTTATTTCCCTACAATTTACATAGTAATAAATAAAATCAATCAATCAATCAATCAATCAATCAATCAATCAACCAATCCACTTCATACACTTCACCTGATCCAGGTTACTGTTCTTACTTCTTAATTCAAGTAATTGTCACCATAAATTGCCTTAGGTTTTAGATCTATCTCCAGTAACCCTCATAAAAAGCCTTGAAGCACACTGTAACAGAAATCTACACACCGCCACAAGCAATCCCCCAGTACAGACAAAAAACTAATTTATCAGGAAGGATCACCACGCAGTTTACAGGAATTCATTCATCATGCTTTCTGTTTCGTCTGTTTTTAAAAATAAAGCTTAATAGATAAAAAAGGAAGTAAGTACAATGTATGGTTAGCATTATCCATTTTTTACTTCCTTCATCACGTCTTTCAATTTTAATTTTAGGAAATTTGATATTTCGCAGAAAATAGTTACTCGATATCTGTGCGTTTCATATTTATCCAGAATTTTAACATTTGCCTCAAACTGGACATTCTTGCAAATACAGTAAAGTCACTAAATGGAAATCTAATATCCAAATTTAAGTGACTGAAAAATGTGGGTTTTAAAACTTGCACTAAACTTTATGATTATATGGTGTCGTTCCTATTTCAGATTACTTTTCAGGATGGGGGGGGGGGGGGGGGGAGGGAGAGTGAAAAATCACCTGTCCACCAGGACAAATTTATAATACAGCAATTCGATATTTTGGGGTGTTCATTCTAAGACACCTATTCCAGCACCACAGGGTGCGTAGGCTGGGGCCCTGTATTTTATAGACGCTGTATAAAGCGTGTAAAATATTGGAATCTGCTTATTCTTATGGAGAAAGATAGAATACCGAGAAGAGTTTTTTTGAGTGGAACTATTCGATTGGTACTGGCTGGGCTGGTGTGCAGAAACGTGTACACTATTTAGATTAATTGATTGTGAGGATATTTTTGGAAATAAAATGACTTGTGATGTCGATTTCTGTAAAAATTTATTTGATTTAAAGTATCTAGATGAATGAAAAATAAGTTTAAACTCTAAACCGAAATTACCATCGTATGTCTTATTTAATTCAGTTTTTGAAACCGAAAGGTATGTTATTACATGGTTATCCAGGCATGAACGTTCTTTCTTAGCACAATTACGAACCTAAACTTGTCCTTACGTATTGAAACTGGTCGATTTAGAGGAATACCAGCCGACGCTGGATATTGTGAATTGTGTAGCTCCGGGCCAATAGAAAATGAAATTCAATTTGTATGTATTTGTTCCCTATGTATGGATCTAAGAAATACTCTTTTTCAGAAAGTTGCAGTTAATTTTCCTGATTTCCTGACCCTTCCGATCAGGATAAGTTAATTAATTTAATGAGGAGTTATTATGTCAAAGACATCGCAGTTTTCATTACAAATGTATGGTTCGGAAAGAGGTGCAAGCTTCATAATTAATTCATTTATTATTTCATGGCATATTTTTGCAAGCTACTAGAAATTTTGCAAAAGTATTCTAATTTCAGACATTATCTATAAGAAATTGAAATAAGATCTCAATTAAGTATTATATTCTGCAGTATACAGTTTTAGTTGTGTGATGCCGGGTGCAACTCGGCCCTGGAGATAATAGTACAGTTGTCTGCATTTTATGTGCATGAGAGAATAACATATATTATGTGGCGTATCTTTACTTTATTGTTAGATTCATATGAATATTTATTTCCGTAAGCTTTTGTTCCTCATACATTATGCTTACACATCATTTTGGAAAGTTACTGTAAATGCACAAGTATTAAGTTAACGAAAGCCATTAAATCTGTTGGTCAGGTCATGAGCTTCAATATAAATTAAATAATTTTTGGACGAATGTGCTTTTGTGATTATATTATTAATAGGGGAGTTATAAGCCCAAGAGGGCTGGGTACTTTTCTTTTCATGTATGATTTCGTTTTGTAAAATTTATGTACAAGTCACAATAATAAAAAATATATATACACACATACATTCACTCAATTTCGCTTATTTTGTTGATGGAACAAAACCATGAAAGTAACAAGCGGCATAGGCTCTGCTTACATGTAATCACAACAATGTATTTTATGTTTCTGATACCTATAATGCTAGTTCCACTGAATACTACCAGGGACACCACCATGACCACTTATCCTCAAGGTCATACAAAATGTGCAAAGTCTACACCTTAGACTTTTGCCTGCATAATGTTCTTGTAATGGTATATATATATATATATAAGTTACGAGGTGACAATCAGCGCAAAAATTCCTTTCCTGAAATGGAATCGCTCTGGAACCTTGAGAAAGTAGGTCAAGGTCATCCATATTGTACAATATTAAACTTCAAAGTGAAACGCATTTGTGGTACATTTGGTATCATTTATCTTTTGTCTCATTTTTGTTGATGGCCTTGAAAAATATCTCAAGGTCATACAAAATTTTACAAACTTCGACCATTGGCCTAACACATATTGGTTGTCAATTAAAGAGTTCAATCTAAAATTATTATCACAATTATGAATTTGATGTGTTGTTGATACCGTTGATGTTAGTTTCACTTAATACAGCCGGTGGTGCCACCATAACTCCACACATCATGAACTTTTGATCGTATAATGTTTCTGTAATGGCATATCGATATATGCACAGAAGTAAAGAGGTAATGACCATCACAGAAAAATAAGCCTGAAATCCATTCCCTCTTTGACTTTGAGAAAGTGCGTCAAGATCATCCATATTGTGTACATGATACACATTTCTGGTGCATTTGATTGACAAGCCTTATTCTTTCTTAAGATGTTGAATTTAATGCGTTTTAAACACATTCATTCATTGTGGCCTGGTCAACATTCCCATTAAGTTTCATGATTATCCATGAATAACTCTTAAAAAAAAAAAAAAAAACATTTCTCCAAATTTTTGCACACTGTTCCTCATATTGCAATTTGCATGATGGTATATAGTGGGTACCACCAATAAGGAACTCAACCTAGATTATCATTGACTCGTTAATTTCTCAAGATAATATGGGGTTAACATGAATTCTGTAGACAGTATTGTGTTTACAAGCAAAAGTGTATGGACGCATGGATTGACAGCGAGATGGACTGATGAACAGACGAGTGACCATAAAAGCTCTGTGAAAGAATGTAATGGGAATACCTGCTCCAGCTCGCATGAATTTTGTGTATTGCGTATTCAGCTGCATACACATAAAACTACTAATTGTGACCTCTCCTATTAAAATGTAAGGACCATCTCAAAAAAGTAAGTGAAGGTCACCCATATTATGTAATATTCAACTTGCGCACATGATGTACATTTGCTGGACATTTGATGAAATTAGTCAAGGGGTAATGAATTTCATAAACTTCACCAAACAACTCGTATTTCCTGTTCACCTACAGGTGGCGTCACTTGTATTCAGGTTTTACAAAATAGCCTCCAGAATATTTCCATCAAATTTCATCAGGATCGATTAAAAGTGAAACACACCAGAGCGTTTTCAATTAAAAATTTTGGCCCCTGTATTAAGTAATCCATTAGGTGACCACAAATGGTAAATAAAGCCTAGATTTTCATTTCTAGAATCTGTCAAAAAATTTCCATGAAGCTAGCTTACAAATTGTAGATGCTATCTGTTGACAAACATTACTGTTTACCAATAAATGGATGGACAGACAGACAGATCGATGGAATAATGGATGGACATGACTGATTGCATAAGCTCTGCAACCTATGGTAAACAGAGCTACCCCCCCCCCCAAAAAAAAACAGTTTGCTTAAAAATTGCAGCATCACCTGTTGAACAAATAAAGGCTGGGGAATTTCAAAGGTGTGTCTGTAAAATTTCAAAGCAACTGGTCAAGCAGTATTTGAGAAGATTTTTCATCATTTAAACAAGAGGCCCATAGGCATTATGTTCTGCTGGCATCGTGGCTATATTGCACCTGTTCGTTTCAAAGTTATGAGTTCTCAAGTGGCTTCTGAACACATAAAGATTAATATAAAAATTGTCCACCAGATGGCACTTCGTTGCACATGTAATCATAGCTTATTTGTGCAACTCCTGTGATGAATATTGTTGCATGTGTCAAGACAGCAATGAGTGAGTCCTTAACTTTATGTCCTCAGTGACCTTGGGACAGATAATCAAGGACACCCAGATTATGTAATACAAGAGGCCCATAGGCCTGCCTGGTGCTGTGCTGACATTGCCATTGAAGTCCAAGCTATACCCTCCCATTACAAAATCACCTCTTTCAAATTTACAGGCATGGCGACCTCACAAAAATAGGTCAAGGTCACTGATATTACATATGATTCTAGCTTTGGACATTGTCTATATAGCCTATGAATTTAGCAAGTCTAATCCAATTGCTTTTCGAGATATGGAATTTTATATCCTAAAACACATTTTGACTCATAATATCAATCAAATTATAGGTGGCGCCACTAGTATCATAACGATCTTAGACTTTGACCTCTCCCACAATCCCACCACATTTGGTGAAGATCCACCATAAATTAAGCATGCTAGAGTGTTCACAAGATTTCCATACTTTGACCCCTATATTGCATAATATTGGAGGTGGCGCCACCAATATCGAAGAGAACCTAGATTTCGATACCCCGTATAAGTCCTAAAAGATATATCGGGTAACTTGAAAACAGTAATGCGGTCACAAGATTTTCACATTTTGACCGGTATATTACATAATACTATAGGTGGCACCACCAACATTGATTTTTATACACTTCATAACTCCTAAACGTTATATGGGCCTATCTCAAGAATTGTGGGGTGCAGAGCCTTCACAAGGTGACCGCTATATTCAAACTGGCCATTTGACCTTGACCTTCAACTGGGATTGAAAAATTGTTATGTTCAAACTATGGGCCCCACATCCAACTTTCAATATATAGTCTGTTTGTTGAAATCGGGTCCAACCTTTTCGAGTTATTGTCACAGTAACGTACTTTACAAACAAAAAATTCAAATTGAGGAACCCCCGATTGGAAAATTTGGTATTAACTTGTGAATCTTCCAATATCATTAATTTGATATGCTGCATCAAATGTAAATCACAATATGAGGGCCTAACTACTCAACCAGTTAAAGACAGCTTTAGTGGTCATAAAACTACAATTAAAAATCACAAGTTAAACCCCTTTTTTGTGTAATCATTTCAATTCTGCGGAACACTCACATTTGGATTGTCGGATACAAATTATTGATTACATAGAGCCAAATTTGTTAGACCAAGACAGTTATGTTAACACAAGGAAATTATTACAAATGGAAGATTTTTGGATCGAAACACTTAATTCAGCTTTTCCTTATGGACTCAATGACAGAATTTTAGGCTTCGGTGATGTTAGGAAGCTGGACTTTTCAGCTCTTGACAGCAGTCACACACCTTTTCATAATAATAATAATAATAATAATAATAATAATAAAAATAATAATAATAATAATAATAATAATAATAATAATAATAATAATAATAATAATTATTATTATTAGAAGAAGAAGAAGAAGAAGAAGAAGAAGAAGAAGAAGAAGAAGAAGAAGAAGAAGAAGAAGAAGAAGAAGAAGAAGAAGAAGAAGAAGAAGAAGAAGTAGTCACGGACAAAGAAAATGTAGGAACGTGGATACAAAAGACCTTGTCCAAAATTTACTACAGGCTTTCTCCAATGGCATTGATCAATGACATACAGCTCATAAAGCCCTATCAATTCGAGACATAACAAGAATCAATAAATATTTGGGTCTTACTGATTCAGAACACACATTCCTGCATTTTTTTTTTGGTGAAATTGTGTATATTTACACAACAACTTTTCGGAAACCAGATTCTAACAAGAAAAAATTAGAACAAATGTTTTGCAGCATTCCTTTCAAACACATAATTTTTGACTCACTAACACTCAGTTCCTTTTTAAATTGAAATTTGTTCGTAACATGATTCCCAAGGATTGCAAAATAAAAGATCCCCCTCATCATTTCCTATGAATATGGAAACAATGTTGAGCAAAGTATCTTCAATTACCAAAAAATTTCTGGCTTCTATTACTCTTGAGGATATCGCATCGAATCAAAATTGTGACTGTATGTCTGATAGTAAGTATTCTAATTTTGTTGATGCATACCACAAACATGCATTTACAGGTGATATGGATATAATACAAAATTCAGGTTTAAAAGAAATGACGAAAAAAAGGTACAAAATTTCGGATATGCCCCAAGTTGAACATTGTCAGTATTTTTCAGGATACATGTGATGCACTTGATTCCTACTGTATGAAATGGACAAAGAAAGAAAAATGGAATTTCAGAAATTTGAAGGATGGTTATCAAATTTGAAAAGAGTCTTTAGAAATAGAATTTATCGTTACAAATCCCACATCAAGAATTTCAATACGGATAATCTAAAACGGCCTAAAGTTTCTAAAGCAGTTAAAGAACTACAAGAAAGATTTGTAGTCACTAACATAGATAAGGCAGGTAACAATTTTGGGATTATCTGCAAAAAATATTATCTGGATGTTTTGAAAAAGGAACTTGGTATAAACAATATTTCAGACATAAGAGGAAATGACCTATATAAATTACACAAACAATCCATTGATAATTTGACAGATACACATAAAGATGAGATGAAAAGGAATTTTAGTATCAAAATTTCTGAAGAGAACTCCTCTATTCCACTTTTGTTCTGGATACCCAAATAACACAAAAGCCTTTTAAATCTAGATTCATAGACGGTGATTCAAAATGTACAACAAAACAATTATCAAAAAAAAAAGGAACATTGTGTTTGACTGCAATTATGAATCATTTTTGTAAATACTCTAATGCAATTTCTAGAAACTGTGAAATAAATGGTTTTTGGAGTATTAGCAATTCTTCCGAGTTTGTATCTCAAATCAAAGATGTAAAAGCAAAAAATATCAAATGTTTTGCTTGTTCTACACTGTACACAAATCTACCCATAGATGAAGTCAAAAGTTCACTTTCAGTATTAATAAGCAAAACGTTTAAACATAATGGTAAACCATACATAAATATTAATTCATATACAAAGAAGGCATATTGGTCACACAATAAATATTCAAAAAGTAATGTCAAATCTTACACCGTTGAAACGTTGATAGATGCTATAAAATTTCTTTTGAATAATACTTTTGTTCAATCCGGACCATTGGTTTTTCAACAAATAAAAGGAGTTCCAATGGGTAGCAACTGCTCCCCTTTACTGGCAGATTTAGATTTAACCTGGCTTGAATTTAAGTATATGGATAAATTTATGAAAAAGGACTTTCACGTGGCTACAAAATTATCAAACAACGCAGGTTATGACAACTAGGAACTGGTTCTGGGCAAAAAGACACAAATACAATTGAGGAAAAACAATAAACTTGGACAAGCGTCAAACTCCATAATTACTGGGTAGCACTGACCCAAAAAGTAAGTCACCAAGCACAGTTTTATGTAATTAAGTGCAATTTTGATCTGGAGGCTCAATTCTCTTTGCCATTGATGTCCAAGCTACACCCAGCCATTACAAAACCACCTTTTCAACTTTACAGGCATGGTGACCTCACAAAAATACGTCAAGGTCACTGATATTACATAACATTCTACCTTAGGCCATGGTCTATATATCATATAAATTTGGCAAGTGTTATCCAATTACTTTTCCAAATATGAAATTTTACATCTAAAGAAACATTTTGGCTCATAATTTCTGTAAAATTACAGGTCGCACCACTAGTATCATTAGCAACTTAGACTTTGACCTCCACCAAAATCTCACCAAATTTGGTGAAGATCTGCCAAAAATTTAAGATGCTAGTCACTGTGTTTTTCACATTTTGATCCCTATATTACATAATAATGTACGTGGCACCACCAATATTGAAAGCTGCCTCATTTCCATACACCCTACAAGTCCTGAAAGTTATATTGGGCTAACTTGAAAACTGTGGATGGTACCGCGCCAATGAGCCAAAGTTTAGGACGGACAGAAATACATGAGCGGTCGCATAAGCTCTGCGACCTTTGGTCAGCAGAGCTAATAAAGGAAATTTTTTTTTTTAGATCACTAAGTTAAAAAAAAATCAGCGCATGACCATATTAACCAACTTGGTATACATCTACCAGATACACAGAGATGAACAGAGATAAGAAGAGTAGAAACAGCGGACCACAAACAGTTTAAAAAGCTGCAATATTCCTTATAGCCATGAAGGATCTTGCTCTGAGAAATCCAAAAGGAGTCTAGAATTTGGACTGTCCCATCATCAGGTCCTGTTGGACAGGTATTGCAACCACTGCTGACGATAACCATCAACAGAGTCAGAGACAGTGAATGAAGTCTCCATTCCACAGATGCAGGGGTGCAAAGAGACTAGAAGAATGTACTAGAAGCCTGTGTGAACAGCCTGTGCTCAGCTGACCTAAGCTTGTTCACAAAATCAAAGTTGCGACTGAATAGATCTGTGTTGAGCTCAAGCTTAGTGCATATGCATTCACATGTATTTCAAAGATCTGCCTATAGAAAAATTCATTACAAATATAAATTTTACTCGAGCATGAGAAATTGAAAAATATTTTTAAAAAAAACTAAAAAGAACATTGCTACATGGTGGAGAAAATACATAATATTCAGCATTAGGATGCCCATTGACTTGCATAGTAATCAATAGGAAAGGTGCATTAACTGGCAAGTAACCAAACTGAAAAAAAAAACATTAAAAATCAGGAATCCACAGCAATATCACATAACCAACAGCTTTGTTTGACCCTTTCACAAGGAACATATCCACAAAGTTTCAGCTTACTCTTAGTGAAAGCTCTGGAGAAGTCGAAAATAGTGAAATATACACAAACATCATAAAAAAATAAGAAAAGAATTGCAGCACCACCTAAGCTAAGAATTAAGATTCCCTGGACATGTTACTGTGTGATATCAAAGCAATTGGAGATTTTTTAAGATTTGCCCAATGAAACAAAAAATCCAAAAAATTCTGAAGCGCAACAATTTGAACAAACTTGGCGGACCCACTCAAGGTACATGGCCACCAAGTTTGAAGTGAATCTGGAAGATGGTTTCAGAGCAGAAGTCAAAAATGTGAATAAGAGTTAGAATCCTCATTGACTTGCATAGTAATCAATATGGAAAGAACATTTACCATTAAGTACTCAAATTGGAAAAAATCATTAAAAATCAGGAATCCACAGCAGTGCCACACAGTTAACAACTTTGTTTGACCCTTTCACGAGGAACATATCCACCATGTTTCAGCCTAATCTGAGTGTCAGTTGTTAAGAAGTCAAAAATAGCAAAAACACACACAAAATCATGAACAAGAGGGCTGTATGAACAGCCCATGCTCAGCTGACCTAGAGATTCATCACACTTTCGACTCTGTGAAAGTGGGATAGGATCAAGGTCACCCATGTACTGAGTAAGTCTGATCTTTATGGAAGAACACTAACATGTGCAACATCAAGGTCGCAGTTCAAGTAGTTATCAAGTTAAGGTGAAGAGTAAAATTCATGTAAGTTGCACTGTGACCCCAAAATGAGGTCAAGGTCACTCATGTTTTGAAGAAGATTTTTTAAGCTTTGCCCAAAAACTGAAGAAAAATATGCGTTAAAAAAAATCCAAAAATCAATGGAGTGTGACTATTTGAACAAAGATGGTAGAGACCCACCCAAGGCTCGTTGTCACCATGTTTAAAGTCAATCTTGCTGGCAGTTTCAAAGAAGTCAAAAATGTGAATTAGCATTAGAGTGTCCATTGATGGTAGTCAATAGGAAAGGTGATTTACCGATAAGTACCCGAAATGACAAAATGTTACAAATCAGGAATCCACAGCAGTACCACCTAGTCAGCAACTTTGTTTAACCTTTCACCAAGCAATATATCCACCAAGTATGAGCTTAATCTGAGTGAGGGTTCTGGAGAAGAAGTCTTGAGGCAAAAACACACAAAAAAATCATATTTTTTTTTCTTTAATTGCAACGGTACCTGGTAAACAAATTAAGAAGAGTCCCTGGCAGTGTTCCTGTGGGATATCAAAGCAATTTGGTGAGTGGTATCGGACAAGATTTGTTAAGATTTGCCCAAAAAACACCAAAAAATACCCTCATAAAAAAATCCAAAAATTATTGGAGCATGACCATTTGAACAAAATTGGCAGAGACCTGCCCCAGGTACATTGCCACCAAGTTTGAAGTGAATCTCGCTGAAGGTTTCAGAGAAGAGGTTGATAATGTGAATTATGAACGGACAACGGACGACAGACTGAAAGCAATGGCATAAGCTCTGCTGGCTGACCATAAATGTTTCAAATGGGTGCACTGTTACTCGCAGTGTATGGGAGAACTTTACAGGAATGTGTTTGCTTAAGATATCTCTGTGATCAAATTCAGAAGTTGTTTTCATACTCTTAATTACTCCCATATATATATAAATTTTTGCTTTTGACAAGAATTTCATTTTAATACAGTGAAACCTGTTTTGAGAGACCACTGTGATGAAAGACCACCTGCCTTTTAGGACAACATTTCCGAATTCCCATTTGCTATCTTTTCCATGTTATTGCACCTCCATTGAGAGACCACCTGTCTTATGGGACCACCTTTTAGCTGCCTTAAGGGTGGTCTCTCAAAACAATTTTGACTATATGTAATCTATTTGAAACACAGGCAATCTGAGGTGGGATACTTGTATGACATGGAAAACAGTGTACCAGATAAACTAAGTTTTATTTGAACTGCCTAATATATTAGCCATGCCACATATTTCACACTGATGAGAAAGGTTTATTGCACACAGTTATTTTTTTGCATGAATGTTGACCTGTTTTCTTTTTTTTTATTACAGATAACTTTTTACATAGCATGTACATCACAGCTCAAAACAAGCAGCACACTGTCATAAAGGCACAGCTAGGCATGCCACCAGAAAATGACCCCCTTTTGCACATCATGGCATTTGATACATGTCAGATGTTATATATATTTTACTTTACTCTCATTTTCATGAAATTAAACTTTGCTCTTTGGCATTATGATTCTGTTGAAACGAACTTGGCCATTCATACGATGCATTGGCCACTGGCACTGGTGAGCAAAACTGTGCCAAAAATTAACCTTTGAAACAAAAATACGCTTTACCGTTTTGTCATTCTGCACCTAACAGCGTCTGCTTAACTCCTTCCTGGTCAGAGTAGAACTGAATGAAAAGCTTTCTTAGGCGTGAGTTGGGCCCAATACGCCAAACCCATGCCAAGGAAAGCTATTGACCTAATAAGTGCCATCAAGAATGGTTTTGCATACAAATCTCAGCAAAAATGTTTTCTTGTGATGGAAAATTTAATGCAAACAACAATTTACATTTGGATGCTTTTTTGGGTGATTTGAGGGGGAAACGGTTAATGATGCTCTTTGCTTCATGGAGGCAAATTTGTAGCCAAATTGGAAAATAAAACAGTAATCACTGCGGAATTCAAGAAAACTCTTAATTAATGCAAGTAAACAATAAATTTGCAAATTTCAGCCAAATGAATGAAACACTAGCATTTGGCTAAGTTGCTAATGACACCAGAAGTCCCTGTGGAGCGTCAAAGCCAAGGACACAGCACAAGCAGGTAATCCTCAGGCAAACCCTTATCCGGCTATCGGGAAGAACTTGCTCTACCATACTCCAGGTACCTAACACTTGAAAACTCATGTTGAAGACCACATGAAGCTAGATTCTGAGTTCTGATTGTCTCATGAACAGCTTGTTTTCAGATAACTTGATGTGATGTGAGATCAAAGCAGACACCTTTTTATTTCCCATCACATATCACACCTGTGCAGCATTTTAGAAAAAAACCCAAAAACCTCCATGTACATGTCAACTTCATATCTGCCCTTTATACTTTTTGAAAACTAGTACCAACACATTGTCAGTCTGCCTTCCTGAGATGCAAAGTATTTGCAGACAACGAGACCCGACAGAGACAAAGCCAACTGTACATGGCTGATCCTTTGAAACCCCCCAAAATGCAACCTCTATATCTAAGAACTATTGAAACAATGTCCAAAAACAATGTCTTTCCCTCAAAGTCACCAAATGGCATATATCAACACTGATCTTCATCACTGCATGCTGAAGTAAATCTAATAAGCATGGACATGTTAAACATTAGACTTGGAAGACCTTGTTTCCTTTTTGTGGGTGAGACGAGGAATGGTGATGAGTTCGTGAAGCAAACAACTTTTGCTTCGCAAACTCCTCGCCTGTGCTCATCTCACACACAATCTAGCAAGGACAGCATTTGCAAAGGAAAAATTTTGCTGTAAACACGGTCTCCCCTGTTGAATATTAACATTACAGAGAGTCCATTTATATCATGTCAACTAAACATTGTTCCAACCCATGGAAAGACTTGGAACACTGTTGGAAGATACACATGTATACGGTTGTGTTCATTTGTTGCACAACCCTTTCCTATGCCAAGTTAAACATTGTAACACAGATATTACTACCTAAATTATGTCTGTTCCGGAAAATAAATAAATAATTTGTTTACAAGATTTATGATCTAACAATAGATGAGGAACAAACATAGACTTTAACTCTAATGTGCTTAAAAAAACACACACAAAAACATGTACAGTGGAATCTCTCTGTTAAGACCACCCAAGGAAAGGAAAAGATGTGGGGGAATGGTCTTAATAGTGGGTGGTTAAATTGAGGTCAAGTAAAACGAGAACTGTGATTTGGTCTTTAATCTTCCAATCTCAAATAGTCCAAAAGCTGGAATATTGACAAATGTACATTGTTATCTGCTTGAATGCTGGAATATTGACAAATGTACATTGTTATCTGCTTGAATGTTTTTTACTTCCATGTGAATAGAAACCATTTTTGCTGAGAATTGTAGGTATGACCTTTCCTAATGGCACACCTTGGGTCAATGGCTTACCTTAAAGTGGGTTGTGCCCAACCTCAATCAAGGAAAACCACTGATTCAGTCTTATTCTGATCGAAAAAGGATTGCCATAAAAGTTGTCATTTTCAAGAGGTGGACTCCGAGATTCTACTGTATGTGTCAGAAGGATTTAACAATATAGAGCAGCATATAATATGTACATGGAAGCTAGGACAGACTGAATTCAGTGGTGGTACAAGTACCGTATTCGTCTTAATAAGCACACACTCCTTCATAAGTGCACCCCATTTTTTTTTTCAAAATACACGTATCCCATAGTTTTCAAACAAGTGGTACAATTTATTCTTACACTTAGGATCTAACATTCTTTTTCACCTTTTCTGGATGAATTTTTTACAGTGCACTGTGTGCTTATTAAGATGAGTATGGTATGTACCCAAGGGGACAGTACACCTTGTGACTTTCATGTAGAAATATGTTATTATTTCATTTGTTTTTCATGCAAGACTGTCAAAAGCATATACTTCCTGAAGAAAACATTTGTCCAAACTTACATTTCCTATTGAATTTTAGATTTGACCATTTCACTTATTTCAATTTTATCTTAATTAAAATTTGCAAAATTTATATAAAATAAAAAAATAGCAAGTTCAAAAATTAACATACAAGTTGGCTTGTAATATCAAATTAAAGCTAGTACCTGTGTCTAAAATACTGTGTCTCAGATTTTTAAAATGGGCTTAGGGAATTTTTTTATAGATCACTGAAATTTAATAAAAAATGAATAAAACTGAAAAAACTTTAAAATATGAACTAAACCCTTTATGGAAAATTTGAGATAGGGTTTTGTAGCCAACAATATGTTCTGCCTATTTTGATCAAAGCCAAATGTTTATCTGGAAATGTGTTTGAGCTATTTTTGTTGTTTATACTCAAAATATGAAAAATTAAATTATAATTTGACAACTAATCAAAATTTAATGGCAGAACAGTTACAACACATATGTTGCTGGTTTTACATTTATCAAGATGTCTTCTTTCATGAAATATATAGTTTTTATGGGTTCAAATGAAAATTGTAGAATACACAACATAATCTGCAACAAAATGTAGCATTTTCTAATTTTATTGTTGTAAAGTGTACTTGCCCCTCAAGTTATAGTTGAATAAATATAGATGCTGGTACCTAATTATTACCCCCCGCCCAAGATGTTTTCATGTACACTGTACAATAAAATCACAATGAAAGAAGTGAGACAAAGGCGTCAGGACTCAAGTAAATGTTTCATTCTATGTTTAAATTAGCATGTACATTATTTACAAACCTCATGACACCAGAACTGTTACAATGGCTGCACATAGCTACAAGAAATATTATTGTTTCCATACTTGGTACATTATTAGACCCTCAAGAGTCAAATGCAGTGAAAAAAAAACCCAAACATTTTGTTCTCAAGGTCATCAGTTGACCTTGAGAGTGCTCATTGATGAAAATCTTGGGAAAATGTGATAGATTTATGGGTGTCAGGAAATCTGTATCAAAAATGTAATGACATTTCTTTTTGGTTTTCTTGTTTTAATTTGATTTTTAGGGACTAAGTTCTGAGACAGAGATCTTTTGCAGTATACCTTGTTTGTTGTTCGAGTTCTTTAAAGTCTCTCCACTATATTTCTGGAAAGTTATTGGACTTACATCAAGGGTCACATTTTAGTATGAGTTATAATTGAATATAGCATACATTATTGAATGTTTTCTAACTTGTAGAGTAAACTCAAAACTTTTGTCTGTGTAACGTTCCTGTAATGGTATATAGATGAATATACAAAAGTTAAGATACACTGACCATCACAAAATAAAAAACAAAAACAAAAACAAAACATTTCATGAAATGCATTCTCTCCATGATCTTGAGAAAGTAGGTCGATGTCATCCATACCATGCAATATCAATCTTCCATACATGATAAACGTTTGTGGTCTATTTGGCATTGGTACTGTTAGCCTTATTCTTTGTTAACATACAGAATTTAGTGTCCTATACTACAGTGCTTGATGACCTAGAAAATAGGTCAAGGTCACTCATAATTTTACAAAATTTGACTATTGATGTATAATGTATAAATGGTGTAAATTTTGTAGTCCCATCTCACTTCATTATCAAAAAAAAAAAAAAAAAAAAGAAAAGAAAAGAATTTAATGTGTTTTTGATACCTATGATAGTAGTTCCAATAGAGGGAGTTTGTAAGTCACTGCGGACCTGTTCTTGCTACCAATGACTCTAGGCAACAGAACTATGCCTCCACCATGATGAGGGCATTTCAATAATTTTGTTACCAAAAGATCTGAAAATTGTGCTTTTTCCGCAAAACAAATGAAAAATTCTGTGTATTTTAAGCAGCTTTTTATGTTTCGAACCACATGAATGGCTTTTCTCAGGCTTTTGCTTTCTCAACTTGCTATTTTTAGTACAAAACACATTTTGGCCTACTAAATAAGTTAATCTGTCCTTCCCATCAAGTTCCTTGTTGCAGGACAGAGGACAGCACATGACCACAGTTTAACTGTTACTTATGAATACCTTCTATTAATATCAATAGTGGTTCCTTGAATTGATATCACTAGTGGCACTACCATGACTTCATGTCATAGACTTTTGACTGTATAATGTTCCTGTAATGGTATATTAAAAAGGCTAATGAAGCCTTAAATGTTCTTCTAAATTTCAAATTTTGATGAATAAGAGTTTTTCCTTCTACAATTAATTTGCTATAATGATTTTAAAACTGTGCAGTTTTTCAGTGAATGGCACAGAATAGAACTTGATAATGTTTAAACAGTACATGGACTTGCAGATTTAGGTTTGTTAAGTTTCTCTTTATATTAAATATGGATGTCTAAAAACAAATTAAGATGCAATGACTCTCTCTCTCTCTCTCTCTCTCTCTCTCTCTCTCTCTCTCTCTCTCTCTCTCTCTCTCTCTCTCTCTCTCTCTCTCTCTCTCTCTCTCTCTCTCTCTCTCTCTCTCTCTCTCTCTCTCTCTCTCTCTCTCTCTCTCTCTCTCTCTCTCTCTCTCTCACACACACACATGAAAAAAAGCACTCCCTATCCCCTTACCTGTAGTGTTCTGGTAATGGTACATCGATATATGTGTACAAGTTCAGGTGTAATGACCAGTAAAAAAACCTCTTTTACTGAAATGCCTTTCCTCCATGACCTTGAAAAAGGTCCGGGTCATCCATGCTATGCAATACATGTATTAAACTTCTACAAGTACATACCATATCCCTGCACATTAAATTGCATGCCTTTATAATGGTACATCACTTCCTTTGATTGTAGATTAAAAAAAAAATCACTTTTATAGAAAGTTCTTTTTGATGAAATGCAAAAGGCACCCTAAAATTCTCAGGAATAAACGTGATCGTTTCCAGTAGTTAATTCTACCTTCAATGAAAGTAGGATCCATCCCAGACAAACTGCCAAAATGACATGCAATTTTGTCTACCTGGTATATCTTAACTCATTCCACACTATGGTCACAGGCCTTGGTCAGCGGTTCTGGCACTGCCTGGCAAGTCATGCTGCAGCTGCCCTTGTGGCAGCTGCAGCATGACTTGCCAGGCAGTGCCAGAACCACTGACTTAAGACTATGAGCATGTTGTTACTTGAAGGAAAGCTCTTTTCATGAAGAATTTAAATGTGCAATTGTCTTCTTAAATCTAGGTAAATATATACGGAAAAATCAGGGACTGGTATGGAATGAGTTAAGTTGGTCACTTGTCATTGTGTTAAGCACTAGGCATCATTATGTTCATTTGATGATGTTTGTTCTTGTCATTTAGACTGATTTATGTGCATTGTCTTTCACAATACAGTAATTAATCTGCCCTCATGTTTTCAACTTCACCATGGTGATAAACAAGACATGTAATTATGAAGAATGAACCATTCCGGTTGCATGTTCAGTAATGACACATAGGAACAACTGGCACAAATTTTGAGTTTTAGTTGCAGAGTTCCTGTCTTACTGGTATAGTGGAATCACTATTTCCAGTGACTCCAAAAACCAGGATGAGCTACATGCTTGCTTTCAAACCAGAGCTATTGGCCACTCTTCAAAATTTGGATGGGAATATTAGCGTCACGGCAAGGGTCCACAGTGTGGTAAGGTCCCAAGTAGAGCGATGGTGGAGCCAACAAGACTTGATATTGGCATCACCAAAAACGCTAAGCCCAGGATCAAAGTGAATGAAATATTGAGACCTGTGTTTGATGATCTGCTTGCACTTTGTTGTCTAGAAATGAGAACTTTTGGCACTTTGTTTTATTTATAAAGGCATGTCTTTATATTCAACTACTAAAGGCACCCTTGATGATAAAGGCATGCACTTCAATGTGTGGGATACGGTGTGATACACATTTGTGGTATGCTTGGTATCATAAGTCATATTCTTCCTCAACATGCAGAATTTTGTGTCCTTCACAAAGTGCTTAATGACCTTTAAAGTAAGTCAAGGTCACTCCACATGTCATAGACTTTTGCCTATATAATATTCCTGGAATGGTTAATGGATGCATTTCCACAAATTCACATGTAATGATCATCAGAAAGTAGGTCAAGGTCACCTATATTATTTAATATCCACCTTCCACGCATGATACCGGTACACATTTGTTGTACATTGGATGAAATTGGCCTAGTAATTTCTCAAGATTATGAATTTCATAAATTTCACCAAATAATAACTCTTATTTACTGTTCACATATAGGTGATGCCACTAGTGTCCGTATTTTTACACAATAGTCTCCAGAATATTTCCACCAAATTTCACAATGGTAATTTCAAGGATATTCACCTCCACATGTATGTCTGTCCTTCATTTTCTATTCACTATCTGAACATTTGCTTTTTGGTTCAGCCACAAAACCACCTGCATAAATTAGTGTTTTTAAAGCACAGCCTCAATATCTTAGTTTGCATTTAGAATATTTCCTCAGATTAGCACTTAAGAACATGGGAAGCCATTCTTTTCTGATGAAGAATCAAACTGCACGTCAGAGCAGCTTTGCTATGCACACCACATCCTGGTTGCAATTTCAATACATGCAGCATCACTCTATTCCAAAGAATACACAGTAAATATATGTACATGTTTATGTATAAAGAACCATACAGCACAGACAGTACATGCAAATGACAATTATATAGAGTCACTGGTACCTGCTCTGAGGACCACCTCTCATGAGAGACCACACAGCTTGTTAGGACCCCCCCCCCCCCAAGACACTGGGATATATTACCTGCCATTAGAAAGCACCTCTTGCATGAGACCACTTCCAGCTGGCAACAAGGGTGGTCTTAAATGACAGGTACTTTCATATGATCTCCACATCATGCTTAATGCACATACTGTAAATTGCTTTATTTTTCCATGCATAAATTTTCACAGTTTTTGTATTTTTGACATTTCAATGTAGTTTTGATTTCATTGTTTTGGACATAATTCCTATTCAAACAATGTTAAAGTACTATTTCACTGTGTTTTTATTTTCACAGTGTTGTGCCATCAGCAAAATAAGCGAAAATAAGAATACAGCGAAATTAACGCAATTTACAGTAGTCAGGTGGAGTCTGCAATCACATCTCTTACAATCTCCATTTACCAGCAAGATTTTCAGCCATTAAGTACATGTAGATGTTTTTTCCCATTTCCAGGACAGTGCCTGTACTGAAGTCATTTTCTTTTTTTTGTTTTTGTTTTGCTTGAGACAACAATATTATGCCTTTCTCAGTTGCTCACTACATGTAACTGTATCCAGGTCATGTAGTTCACTGGTAATATGGAAGCAAATTCAACACATATTGACCTTCCCAGTGCTAATCATAATCAAAGTCATGCTTGCCTGAATTACTCTAATCTACTCCAGATTAAAATTCTACATGGAAATGCCTTTCATTCAAGTACCAACATGCCTATTATACTTTCATAGAATAATACAATGGACCAGGTCAACCGCTTTCCTCAGAATGCTTCAGGTAATAGGAGAGGTCATAATAGTGTATGTGCGTGAAATGCATGAGTGAACATGAAGAACAATAAAAAGTCCTGCAAACTTTGATAAATTTGAATAAAGTATGTATTCCACCATTGACTGGGCATTTCATAATTTAAGTATGTCAAGCACTAAGTGTGACTGAAAAACTTTCTTTTCAGCATTTTTCATACAAAGCGTATCCCTGGTTTCTGTGGCCAGTTTTTAGGGAAAATGTACAAATTCCTAGTGCATTTCTTTGTAAAATACACACACCCTTGCAGGACATCAGGCAAGATCATTGGGACGTGACTTGTGTATTCAGCTATTAACAGACCAATTAAGCCATTGTTCTTGTATACTCGCACATGGGTTATTAGCTAGACAGTGTGTCTAAACCTCAATACACCACTGAATACACAAACATTTATCAGGGCTAGAGTTGTGTATTCCCATTCCTTTATATATTAACGTTACCCACAATAAAATAGTTACTATGGAAGCTGTGGTTATATATTAACTTAATGAATATTTTCAGCTATATAAACAGCTCTGGGGTGGAAAATTTGATGTCTCTGTGGCATGGTTTTTAAGTTATTCATTTGTAAATTACAATGGAAAGTAATGGGAATACACAACCTTAGCCCTGAAATGACAACACTGCCCTCTACAGCAAGGGCTTGGAATCTTCTGTTCTTGTCCCATCCTATTGAAAAGAGGACAGTTCTTGATTCAATCTCTTACTTGGCACTTAAAGGGAGAAATTAATACCTGAAGATATTCCACCGCTAAAACCTTTTTCTAAAATATAAAAAAAAAAATGACCAGGAGTATCTCAATAATTTTGTCTTTCCAGAACACCTCCATTTTAAACACACGGTACTTTCCCACACCTGACTTTTAGATAAACAGAAAGCACTGCAGACACAACATCACATGAACTGGAAGCTCTTGATTGCTGTCAACATAATTTCCTAAAACAGAGACATCTGCCTGGTAGGTCATGTGCCTTGCCATAAATTTAGTTCTTCTGCCTGTACATATACATGATTACACTTCCCTCTGTGCTTCCTCTTTTGGGTAAACCATTATCAAAACAGATTCATTAATAAAACATGCAATTTAAGGTTTAATTTTTCTTGAGAAACTGCATATGCTTGACTTCATGAATAACAATTAGAGAGACAAGAATTTACATCCAGACAAAATGATGATGCTGTTCAGCCCGTTCAGACTACTTGTCTCGGTGGGTTATAGAGCATGTGCCATAGTAAAAACCCGACCATGTGTTGCTCTGCTTGTTAACCATTCCCCAGTAAGGCATGAGTTTATCTGTCTTTGCAGTAATCAGTCTAATGCTTCCAGACTCACAGTAATTGTGGAAAGACTGTCCGTTCAAGTACCATCATGCCATGTCTGACTAAAGTAGAAAAATAGTCTAAGTCCAGCTTTCCTGGGTGCATTTTGTGTGGAAAGTGCACTGGTGAAAGCTGTTGAATAGATCTTAGATTCAGTACCTCAAGGGTCAACAATCTCAGCAAAATACAAAACTCGCCATTTCTCATGAACGACAGATTGATCTGGTATACTTTGATATCCACAAATGATATTAGAGTATTATGCTTGTTGTATGCATGAGCCCCACTTCAATATCCTTAAACACACTGTTACACTGAAACCTGCCTCTTTATGATCCAGTTAAGAAACCACAGTACCAGCTAACCCTCTAGGCACTGAGTTAATACCTTTTCTTGGCCATACTCTGAGTACAATGCACCCTGAGTACACAAGGGAGTCGTTGATGAATCACTTATCATTCTTGATTAAAAAGAAAAGGCAGGTGATGTTTATGACACTGGACCATTTCTGGCAGTTTGTAATGGGTAAAAGTTGCATGCCAATACACCAGTGATAGCGTCCCTCAAGTATAAACAAAGCAGCGGCCGCAGGAACTGGAAAATCCAAAGCTTGCTACTTGTAGCTGAGAGAAGTTTTAGCCTGTCTGCATTTTCATTCTCGCATTGCAGTGATGATAACACTTGACACAACTTGAGCAGAGCCATGCTGAACAAACACACACAGACGTTTTGATATGAGCAGCAGGCATTACAGAAAAATATTGGTCCTTATGAAATATGACAATCATTGATCAGTATCCTGATTGCAGTTGGCTCTGTGTCACGAACTGGGTCAGCTTTTCTTCTTTGGCACGTCTCAGATGACTTAACTGAAAGTGAAGTAGTGGCCCATGTACACATAACATTGAACAAACAAGAGGGCTGTGTGAACATCCTGTCCTCAGCTCACTTTTAACATTTAACCCATAATAAGTCCCGCTCTTTGTCTGAGGGATATAGTTTGGAGAGGTTCCGAAGCAAAAGTGTGATTTTCCATGGCAATCTCCATTGACTTACATGGTAATCAACTGGAATGCATGCATTGACCAAAAGGTATACCCAAATTTGTTAAAAATCTGGGATCCATAGTATCACTTTCATGAAGTTTCAGAACAATCTGAGTGACACTTTTGGAGAAGAAGTAAAAAATAACCATAAAACACAAAAATCACATCACCAGCTGTTGAACAAATTAAGGTCTGGGGGTCCCAAGTAGTGTTGTTATGCAAGTTCAAAGCAATAGGCGACATTCATATTTAACTGCAGTCCTGCTCACTTCCTGTGTTGCCCGGGCAACGGACTGATGCTTCCACCATGATCAGGGCAGATTTGTACTATATACTACCTAAACGTCCATAAATAACACTTTTTCAACCAAAAGAGAGCTTATTTCTAATCAATTTAGGCATCCTTTATGTTTCAAATATATGTTAAAACATTTTCTTAATATTATTCTGTGTTCGTGTTGTTTATTTTATTGAGACCATGCTTTTATACATGGATCCGCCATGATGCAGGTGGCTCCCTCTTTTGCTCAATAGGTGTTAGAGTAGGACTGCATTCAAATATGAATACATCCTATTGGCTGAGTGGTTTCAGAAAATTTTGAACATTTTGACCAGAAAAAAAAAACTGCCCACATTACTGCCAAGTTCCTTGTCGCAGCCTAGACAGCAGCACAGGCTCCAATGGACTATGAATACCTTCTACTGCAGAGACCCTACAGAATGGTCCAGATCGACAGCTTTCCTCAGCACACTTTGTGTACATTGCACTCAAAATGCACAGAGGATAGATGTTGACTCGGCCAAAATGTGGCACTGACAGGGTTAAAGCTTCCAAGTTTCACTCCAGCAGACTAAATAGCACTCCAAACAGTTAAGGATACCACTGAAAGCCTGTTAGCCTATTCCAGTTAAAATGCACCAGACTTTTGGGAAAACATTTCAAAATTTGTACATATCTTAACCACAGAAAACAGATAAAAATATTTTGCAAGCCATTGCACACAAGTACTTACAGTTCTCATTTCCATAAACTTCTGTCTAAATTCATCAACTCCTAATTTACCTGTAAAAAGCACAAAGAGAAATTAAGTTTAGTTAGACATATCCCTGATAATCATCACTGTTGCATATACCATCTACATGTATACCAATATCTACTCTAAAGAGTACCTCAACTGTCATACAGTAATATATGACAGCATACATGTACTTCATTGGGCAGGCCTTCGTGACTGTTACTTACAAAAAATTTACCCAGCCAATATGAACGGTGAATCTAATTTTAAAGTACAGCCATGTACATCATGTACATGGTAGTTCTACTTTAGTTCACCAGGTGTCATGACTAACTTAAACCATATTCTCAATATTCAACATGGGGAAGCACATTCTTGTATTTTCAATCAGTAAACGCTCCTCTTAACCCAGTGGAACAACGAGAAAGAATCTCAATACAAAAATTCATATTTTGCAAACTATATGTCACACATTTTATCTTGGTCAGTGCAAAGTCCAGAGGTTTTCCCCTCTGTGGTTTGGACACATTTAACCACTAAGGACAGCTATAAACCCAAGCCAATCTTCTTTACTCTTGAATAAGGGCATGCTGGTACTTAAAAAATAGGTCACTTCTCATACAAATAGGAATCAG
The DNA here is from genome assembly GCA_964020975.1 of Hermodice carunculata. Classification (NCBI taxonomy): domain Eukaryota; kingdom Metazoa; phylum Annelida; class Polychaeta; order Eunicida; family Amphinomidae; genus Hermodice; species Hermodice carunculata. The sequence continues at coordinate 61,157,311 of OZ026619.1, forward strand.
GAATAGTCATAAATAATTTAGATGGCCTTGATACATGTAGTGACAAGCAATGGAACAGTCAATGTACTGGCTTTCTGACTTACAAAATCTTGCATCATCACAGCCACCTCAAAACGCATTATCAAAATGACTGCAAGAGCTACATGTGTCCCCAGATTTGCCTTGTGTATTCCTTGCATGCGAAAAAAGTGACCCTGACAGAGCAGGGTCCAACTTACCATCTAAGAAATTATCAGCAATATTTTCTGACTGCTCCTCTGCTTGCTGGGCAGCCACCTTCAAGTTGGCTTGAAGAGCTGATGGGTCAAACTGACCTCGCAAAGATTCCTGTCTCCGACAGCTGTCATCAAACTGCCGTCGTAGATCATTGAGTAGGTCATACTGTTGGTGAACAGAACAAAGAACATTCAAATTTCATTTGCTACATACACAAAGGCCAGTAGTCAACATACTTTTCCAGCATCACACAGTAATGGCATGGACATAGTGAAGTTATAGATGTCACCAGACAATTGATACAGAATGTGCTTGTATACAAAGGCACTGCATGTAGAAGAAATGCATGTTGAATCAGCCCTGAAAATATTGGAGGACTTCAAACTTGTGCTGAACGCACCGGTTAAAATGGTCATAAAATAAGAGAAATTCAAATCAATCAGCTGAATTGGTTTACACATTAAATGGTAATCAATCCCGTGAAAATTCTCAGTTGAAAATAGTGACCCCTTGCTATATAATCCTCCATGTCAAGGAATGAAATACATTTGTCAAAAGTACATTACCTTTTCCAATAGTATCTGTTTCTTTTCCTCTAAAATAGGTTTCTTTGTAAGATTTTTTCCTGAAACAAAGCGATAATGATGATTATATTAATGATAACATAAACATGATAATAACAAGTCCTATACATGTATATGATCAGCCATTCCTCTACAGAAGAGTCAACATCTATCATCCTATCAACTGCATGCTTATGTCCTCAGACCCTTGCTTTGATGTACACTGCCAAACTTACCCACAATTCCCAAGTCTTGAGAGACCACAGTTTAGTTACCCTTTGTGATGGTCTTTCAAGACAGGCTTTATTGCTCTTGGAAGCACTTTTTTTGTTTTCAGGGGGAAAATTAGGGAAAAAAATACCCTCATTGTATAATTATAATAATGCAATAGGAGACATTCATATTTAACTGCAATCCTGCTCACTTCCTGTGTTGCCAGGGTAACAGACTGATGCTTCTACCATGATCACGGCAGATTTGTTTTATATACTACATAAACATCCATAAATAGCACCTTTTCAACCAAAAGAGAGCCCATTTCTAATCAATTTAGCCATCCTTTATGTTTCAAATATATGTTAATACATTTTCTTCAGATTGTTCTGTGCTTGTGTTGTTCTTTTTGTTGGGAAAGTACTTTTGACCATGCTAAATACATGGATCTACCCTGATGCAGGTGGCTCCCTCTTTTGCTCAATAGGTGTTAAAGTATGACTGCATTTAGATATGAATACATCCTATTGGAGAAGTCACAATTCTAGCAGGTGTGATTAGCCATTTCATGTGTATTCAGCTAAATATAAAAGCCAATACACACAATTCTTACAGGCTTGAGCTCTATATTCCCATTGGATTGCCTGCTAAAGCAACCTTGAATAAACTTGCTAGTATATTCAAATTTTCAGAATCATTTAAATTACACATAGATTCATCAGGAATGGAATTTTTACATGCCTCAGTTTGAAGGTATTAAGCTGCATATTACAACAGACAGTGCCGGGAATGCACACCACTTGTCCTCCTGAATGGACCTACATGGGGGATACAGAAAAATTCTCTCCTTCTTTTTGCCTGTTTACAGTACAGTATGAGTGAAGTGAACTTGGTGACAGAGTTCTGTAATACTCACTAGCCTGGTCTTCATTATATTTGCACAGGTCAGATCTATCTGAAGCTATTTTCTGCATTTGTGGCAAGTCTTGGATTATTTGTAGTAGTTGGTCCTCGTTGTCACTTAATTGTTGTAATTCTGAAACACTGTTGACAAACATTCAATGCTGTAAAACACATCTATACTTATTTTTATGTGAATAAATTTTCACAGTTTTCAAATCTCAGGCATTGAACTGAAGCTTTAACTTTGCTGTCTTGGACACAGTTCCTCTTCAACTTGTGTCAAAATTGTAGCTTCCATTGCTTTTATTTTCATGGTTTGTGCAATCAGTGTATCAGGTGAATTATAAGTACCACAGGGAAATTAAGTGGACATATATTTACAGTAATTCACCTTTCTGTCATTTCATACCATGCACAACAAATGCCTGCTGTTTGTGTACAGCATGAAATGTTAGATGTCCTCAATGATATCAATATTGTGTTTTATTGATGCCAGATTATTTCACACCATTTTGTACAAAGCAACATACACAAAATTAACTCTTTCAGTGCCAATCACCACTTAAGTCAACCTGCTTAAGTCAAACTAGTCTGAATTATCATTGAGACCCTAGATTCGTATTCCTCGTAAAAAGACCTTTCATTTAAGTACCAGTATGTCTATAGTTCCAGAGAGAATATCCCAGGGCAACAGCTTTTCTTGGTGCTCATTGCGCCCAATGTGTGCCAAGAAAAGCTGTTCATTCCCTCCAAAATCTGGCACTGAATGAGTTAAAAACATGACACACAATTGTAAGGAAGAACATGTACTTTCAGTAAATGTATGGATGGGATTCAGACCATGTTATTCAGTTTCTTTAATTGCCTTAAGGTACATGTACACATGTTGTTTTGCTCAATGGGATTAAATTTCTCCGTCAAAGAAAGTCAACACAGGATATTAGAAATATACTGGTAACATTTTACCATTTATTAATATCTTTTTAAGTAAAAATAATAAAATTGGCTTGTTGCTTAAAGCCAGGTTTTCACTATGCCTGCTTAATACAGATATTAACAAACCCCAAGCTTTGTATATCCAACAGTCCAGCATCTCAATGTCCCAAACATTGAAATGCAATTCTTATGAAATGACTGCAAGTTCACTTTTATTACACCATATCAGTGTACATACCTTAAGTCTTTGAGTTGTTGAAAATTTGTTGGTATGTCTGGCATTTGATAAGAATTAAAGCTTGGTCCAGTACCCTACAAATACATAAAGTATCTTTTATTCATTGCTTTTCCTTGGTTTTGTTATCACATTCTTGAACTTAAGACTGAAAACAAAACAAAAAGTAATCATCACAATATTTTTTAACTGTACATGCCTACTTTTATTTTTTTAACACAAAGATTACTATAGCAAGCGCATAGGAAAACAATATAGGTGAAACTGATGCTTACATGTATCCCTAGCTGAAATACGTGCAGACTTTAAATCCTATAATCTTTCAAAATCCTTCTCATTACAGACATTGCAGAACTACATGCATATGTCAGACCCTGTTCAATGCCTTTCATCATACTGAACACAAATAAAATATGTGCTCTGAAGACATTACCCTCCCTAACATTATACCTTGCAATGTGGTTCCAGTGCTTTTGTCACTTAAAATTAGTGAAAACAATAAGATCCTTGACCATACAGTTTAAATCTCTACTTAGTACCTTTTTTTTGACTGCTAAAAAGACAAATTTCCCATGTTTTCTCCACTTAACAAATAAGTATTTGCCTTCTTTTTTCCCCATTTTATTCAGTGGCAACACTTGGAATTTGCCTTCTTGTTTTTCCACTTTATTCAGTGACAACACTTAGCATTTGTCTTCCTGTTTTTCCACTTAATTCAGTTAACAACACCAGCGGTATCTGAAGATTGGAACATTTGGCATGTTTGATTAGTTTTGGGGCAAGAAGTTTATATATGTATATATGTACCTAGTTTCCACTAATGAACACACGGGTGCTCAGTAGTGGGAACTAGGTACATACATCATGTACAGTAAAACCTGTTTTGAGAGATTGCCCCTAGGGCAGGCCAAAAAGTGGTCACATAAGGCAGGTGGTCTCTCAATAGAGGTGCAATAACATGGGAGAGACGGCAAAAGGGATATGGTAAACATGGTCTGAAAAGGCAGGTGGTCTTCAGAGTGGTCTCTCAAAACAGGTTTCACTGTATATAGTTTTCCCAATACTTACAGCATTGACAGGCATTGCTGTTGAAGATGTTATTGGCAATGTGGGCATGGGTACAGAAGGCATATAGGCTGGGGCAGCCACTTGTGGAGCCACCGGTGGGGGCTGAGGGTATGTTCTGTACCCTGACCCTGTGCCTGGTCCTCCTGGGTTTGTAGGGTAGGGTAGTGCACCATTTACCCCACTGTGTATTAAAAAAAATGTTTGCATGGTTAAACACACAGAGATAGACAAATACAGCAGTTAGATGACAGATAATATAAACACACACACACACACACACACACACACACACACACACACACACACACACACACACACACATACATATGCCTGTGCGTGTTACTGACATGCTGAACTTTACATGCACACTGAACTATGATATTTCTCTCACATAAGGACACATTCCTTGAAAAACTTCATATGTGACTATCATTTCAGGTGTAATGTGTACCACAAATTGTGTTCAGTTACATATGTGAACTTCAGAAGAAATAATTATAATTCACTGTCATATGTACATGTAAGATTTTATTTCCATAATGTGGAAATATCTTTGAATACAACAATATCTGACAAAAAAGATATCAAATTTTAAATATTTTAGTGGATTTACCAATGCCTAAGAAAAGAATTAAAAAAAAAAAAAGATTTGAAGTATACCATTACTTTTATGATAGGTAGTACTGTATCATCAAAATCAAAATTTGTCCTTATATATTATCACTACTAGACAGCTCCAAACTGTATTCACAACACTATGACATTCAAGATCCCACATTTTCTGAAGTTTAGTTTGTAGTGTGGCACTAAAATCTAGTAATTTTGTTTTTGCAGTGCACTTTGCCATTCAAATAACATAAATTATGCTATGGCTTATTCAATTCAATTGACCTTGTAATAATTCTATGACATGAACTGTTGAGCTGTGTTCGTGACTTATATTCCACTTCAGTTTCCATTACTCTCCATGCTTCAACATTTCTAATGTGGACACTTGAGGTCATACAAGTGCTGACCCCTGCAGTCAAACTTCTGCAGATGGGGGAAGGGGGGAAGCACTGTCTGCTACACTCTTTGAAGGGACCATTAATGGTGTTCAATCTGCCAAAATTCATTCAGCAGTGAATAAGCAAGGATATGTGCACTACATTGTTAACCCACTGTGGTATTTATAATTTATAAAACAGTCGCCTTGGTCAGATGATTTTAGCAGTTTGTTACAAAGAGCTCTTGCTTGATATTTTTAATTTGAAGGTCAGCTAACAGCTGTTCCCATATCAGGCACAACAGACCCATAGGCCAAATGCACTACCAACATATAGTCTTATGACCATCACCAAAAGTTTCTTTCCTGAAATGCATTCCCTCCAGGACCCTGAGAGATTTATAGTGAAGGTCATTCATATGATGGAACATCAAACATCCACATGAACACACATATGAAGTACATTTCGATTTGGTATTATTCCCCTTAATCTTTATCAACATATTGTATTTAGTGTCCTTTTCTTAAGTGCTTAATGACCTTAAAAATTAGGTCACACAACATATTACCAAATTGGACCATTGCCCTAATTATAGACAGAAGAGCACCAGTGTAAATGCATATTTGGTGGAAGTTTTGCAGTTCCATCTCAATTTATTATTTCATGGGCATCAGAACCAAATCATTTCCTGATATGCATTCCCTCTGTGACCTTGAGAAAGAACATCAAGGTCATCCACATTATGCAATATCAAACTTTTATAAATGATACACATTTATGTTGCGTTTAATATAGTTAGCTGTCTTAATTGCTCAACATGTCAAATTTAGTGTCTTTAATTACATACTTAATGACCTTGAAAAATAGGTCAAAGTCAACCCAAATTTTGAAATAATTGACCGTTGTCTTAATGCATATTTGGTTTAAATTTAGAATTCTATCTCAATTTATAAATAAAGTAATGAATTTAATGTCCTTTTAATACATGTCCTTACGAGGCTAGTTGTGTTATTTAAATACCACCAGTCGTGCCACTATGACCCACACGTTAGATACTTTTGTTGGTGTAATGTTTCTGTAATGGTATATTGATACATGTGCACAACTTCTGATGTAATGACCATTATAAAAAAAAAAAAAAAAAAAAAATCCCTGAAATGTATTCCCTCTGTGACTTTGAAAAGCGGGTCAAAGTCTTCCATTTTTTGCAAGACAAAACTTCCACATATGATACACATTTTGGTACATTTGGTATCAATGCCCTTATTTTTCTCTCAACATATGGAATTGAATGTGTTTTCAACATCTTTTGCGTCATATTGTTTATAAAACTGTAGGTGGCAACACAAAATTCCAACATATTTTCCTTTTTGCCTGACTGACATCCTTACCAAGTTTTGTGATGATTTATGAAAACTTCCAAAACATCTCAATATTTTCACATTTTGGTATAAATATTGCATAATAATATACATGGTGTCACCAATATCTAATTCAACATAGACTTGATAAGTTCTGAAAGTTATATGCAGCTGTGCTGAAAACTGTGGACTGTATCAGGTACACAGTCGAGCAAAAGTTTATAGATGGAGGGAAAGGTGGATAGACATGAGTGATTGCACAAAATCTGTGACCCACGGTCGGCAGAGCTAAAAACATTGTCGCAGATTTTGCTTATCTTATGAGGGTCTTTCAATACTTACCTCCCCACCCCCTAGCCGTGTCATTAATAATACTGCACTTGTCTGCAGCTTTCCCCTGCACAATCTCGGTGCAAGTACTTGCATATTTGTGTTGTGCCATGCAAATCTGAGTCTCTAGAGGTTAAAGCTCCAATCCTGTTGACTTCCATGATATATTAACACAGTAACAAAAGTGGGGTTAACAGCAGATAAATTGGCATTTTTATTTCCCACCATAGTGGTTACCTGCTGAAGACCCTTTAATTTATTGGGCTAGTAAAGCCTATGTCAAAATTCTCCATGTGCAACATGGACAATAGTACTTCCTTATATGTATATAGGTTAGACAGTGACAGGTTAGCTTATGGAGAGTAATTACTGTTCAGACTGCGGAATAGGGTAATGACTACTAGGAAGTGGTTCTGAACAAAAAGACACAAATACAAATAGCACAAGATACATGTATCTGCTGAACTTTATCACCTACAATGACAGTGGCTTGTGTTTAAAATTACATGTAAACTCGATGCCATCAAAACTTACTAGGGTTGTTGAGCAGGTAAAATGGTTGGTGGATTTCTCATGAACTCATCAACAATTTCCTGTATTGCCTGTCTCAGGTCAGATTGTACTTCAAACTGTGAAGAAATACAAAACAAAATAATACATTTTAGTTTTCACTGGTTTTCATGGACAATTATCTGGACATTTTACATTTTCCACGTTTGGCAAGATCAGTTTTGTCATTGCAACTGAGCTGAAAACTTGATGAATGTTAACATTCTTTTTTAAAGGTCCCTATTGATTGAATGGGTACCACAAATTAGAAAGTTGATGTTTCGGGTCGTTAGAAATGATATCTGAAAAACAAAATGTTTAATTTTATTTTTGAATAGTGCTTTTTTCACCTCCAAAAGTGCATCACATTTGCGACAGGAAAGCACGCAAATTTTCTCCGATCATGGCCCGATGTGGGAAAGTGTTACTGATGTCACAAACGCAACCCACTGGCCATGGTGAATGTGTTCTAAGCCAGAGAACCTTTAGTTTGCAAAAGAGTTATGGCAGATACAACAGAGCATAGTGATTCCGGAGAGTATGAATTGAGTTTTTTATGTACGTGGTCTGATGACAAAGAAGAAAAATTAATTAGAAAAGCTGAAGCAGCAGAGGAAAAGATCATTCTGCTTTACACATGAGGGGACGCCCAGAGCCCTACCATCACCAGTACTGCAGGGAGTGCAGCCGTGGTACAGCCAGACGATTCCAACTTGCCATCTGGGCAATGATAATTCATTGCAAAAGAGACATTTCCTATCAAAACTTATAAAATTCCATTGAATAAGAACAAGCATGAATGCAATAAATTGGATGAAATCAGGATGGGCTGGGTCTTGTAGCGTTTTAAATTCTAGCATTCACGGAAAGAGCTACGGCCTAAGCCTACCGTATATATGTCTAAACAAACAGTTAATTTTCCCTTCCCATATATATGATCTATGGATGATTAGACATACGTTGGCATTTATGAATATAGCTTTCAATATCAGTATAACTCCTACCCAGCAGTAACCTCACGACCCTTGCAGGACAGTAATTTACGTTTCCGTATACATTGTCATCAGTGTATATGATATCCTTTATTTCAAGTCGTATCCATTATGTAACACTGCTCCTGGTTTCATGAGTACTGGCGAATTTGGCCAGTTCCATGAATCCTCCATTGGCCAGTATGAGACCATATTTGGCAACAGCAACAGCTTTTTCTTGCCAAACCTATCCTTAACATGGTCATATTTGACAACTCAAAGTCACTTCCCACAAAGTGTTCATTACGTAAGTTAGATCGGTTTCCAGGGCCTTGCCACATGCTCCTGTCAATCTTAACTGTGGGGGTCCAAGCTCTCTGTAATTTCAGGTCTTTTTGGGAATGCAAACAAGCTGAAGAACTTGTATTGCTACAATTAACAGCAACACACCAACCCATCCTGGGTGGGAAAAGAGACGAAAATGAATATTTCTACCTGCATTTTTAATCCTGTTGGTTTAAACATATTTCATCCAAAAAAGAAAACAGTTGGGGAAAAGGGCAAGGCCCTGTATTGACCCCTCTGGTCAGAAGAACACAATCTTGTTAATAAAGGGTGAATAAAATATGCTTAAGCCAAGTGACACTTGACAGCCATGGCTCGCTAGCATGGTCGTAGTCTTCCCTGTCAGCCTGGGGTGTTGCGTTTGTGACGTCACAAGCTTTTCACGCCTTGTGGGTGTTGGAAATGAACAGGAAGCAATGACTGAAAGCGCACTGAGTTTTTCAAATAAAAATATGAATAAAGTATTATTTTCTATTTTTTTTTTTAAATCGCACTGTATGGTGAGAACAACCCATGAGTTACCCATGTATCAAATTTGAACATGGTCAATCAATAGGACCTTTAAACTTTCATATTTCAAGTCCTGCTCAATCCAAACTGTTCTGGAAGTTGAGCACGACTTGCTGAGCAAAACTTCTGCAAAATAAACATGATAAACTGATCAACATTTATAAAATTTACAGATTAAAATGCTAAAATAGTTAAAATGACATATATTTTAATGTTTACTTCTATGCAGGTTACATCTTAAACATAAAATGAGGTGACTATAGATGATGTAAGTTCCATTTATAAACTATACACAAGTTTGCTAGTACCACCAAAGCATTACAGTGTGCACACAGACAGTTCAATGTGTACACAGGCCAGCTGTTTTCTGTCTTCAACCTGTCTTGAGCCTTCCTCTTTTAAACACCAACCTCTCATATGCAACTAGGCCCAGGTCTTCCCAGCAATTTTCAACATTTTTTACCAGTCTTATGAAGGGCCCACCTGTCTAATACACCAGGGACTTGGCATCTTACTTTAACTCTTTCAGTGCCAAATTTTGGACTGAGTCAACATCTTTTCTAGGTGTGCATTGGACACAATGCACCCAATGTGTGCCGAGAAAAGCTGTTGACCTGTGGTATTCTCTCTGGAACTATAGGCATACTGGTACTTGAATGAAAGGTCTTTTTATGACGAATACAAATTTGGTATCCTAATGACGATTCAGGATTGCTTGACTTAAGTTAATATACTTTAGTCGGGATTGGCACTGAAAGAATGAACATCCCAGGAATCAACAAAAATCCAGTGTTAGGTGGCCTGTCAGCATCTTCAATGTTACAACTGTGAAACTGTTACCATTGTATTGATACCCCCCAGACCCTTGTCATATCATTGAAGTGCTTAACAAAGTAATTACGGCACATCAGAAGAACAAAGGCAATGTGTTTATACAGACAAGTGACCATTTCAGGATATTAGTGAGTGGATTGTTCCACCTTGTTCTTTAATGTGTGGCATTGAATTACATGTATTTGAATGTGTAGACTCCAATCCTTGATTTAAGGGACCACCTGTCTGCATAAATTCTGATGACAAGAGAACTGTGACAATCCTGACCTCAACTAACCTTCCAAGGATAGATTAAAAGTGGCTGATAACCTTGGGTCACAGTTATCAATGTGCAGTCTCAACTTAGCTATTATAGAACACTATCAGTGTGTGCAATATCAAATTTCAAGGTAACAGAGTTCTCAAGTAAACAAGAAAATGACATTGTAACCTTGACGGTTATGTGTAGGTCAACGTTATCCGCTTACAATCTCCACCTTGTCTCTATGGAGAGCCATAACTGCATGCTATATCAAAGTCCTGTCTCAAATTGTTGGTAAGGAAAATCACTGTAGTGTGACCAATTGAACGAACTAGCTACAAACCCACCCAAAATACATCCTCATCAAGTTTACAAGGATCCCGCTAGCAGTTTTTGAGAAGTGAACCATGATCAACTGATGACTGACAATAACAGATAAATTAAACTCAGCCAGCCAACAAGGCAACTGATGAATCGAACACCTATTCAAAAGTTTACCTGTATCTAATATTCAGGCAAAACTTCAGCCTGGTGGAACAGGAAGACAGGGTGAGCGGCAGGAGGCTGACACAATTTGCTGTCATTTTTAACTTAAGATGCAGTTTACATCTATAGGCGCTAATCGTGGATTGTGTTGAAACAATTGTGCCATTGCCAAAAGATAACCAAAATATACTCACAGCACAGGTCAACATTGATAGCCACCATGATGTTGTTGCTGTGAATAACAATATCTTCTATGTCTAGGTAAGTAATTACTCATGTAGGATTTCCTGGTAAGATTTATAAACATGATAAGCACTAACTCACTCAAAATCAGTCATCTTTTATTTACATGCAGCTGGGAAAATGGCAAAATCAGATACAATTCCTTTTAGACCAGGGCGTATGAAGTTACAAGCACTTTTTTTCATTGAAAAAATATTACAAAGTACCAGTTCATGTAATATTTCAGCTGATTCAGCAGTTAGACTGGAACATGACTTCCCTGGCACTGCAGTACATGAAAGATAAACCTGAGCCGTGTTTGCTATAATGCTGAACCACTGCTATAAATGTGCAAGGGTGATGAAAATAAATTATCATCCAACTTACATTATTGATGCCAGGGCACCCTACAACTTGCATCTGGCTGTTGACCCATGGATGAAGTAAAGACGGTGCCACCTTCACAGCAGGTTTGTCTTGAGGAAAACGTGGAGGTAGGGTGCTGGAAAAGTGGAAATATTCTTATACACATGAAGTTTTTGGTAATTTTGGTATTAGTAAGTATACTTAATACCTCTCGACCACCATTGCCAAGATCTCCATGTCTGGCCAAATCCCCTAATACAATTGAGTTGGGTTACTCAGTTGATTGTTCCCAAAAACCTGACAGTCCCAGTGGCACCATCTCTCGGTACCTCTTGGACCTGTTGGTGACTCCTGGTGTGCATGCTCCCTTGTACTTCCTTCCTCCTTGATGATTGGTCTGTTGACATCACCTAAGTGAAAGAAGCAGGGTGGTCGGGTGGGTTTCTCTGGTGGTCGAAAGGTAAGTATACTTACTAATACTGAAATTACCAAAAATTTCACATATTAGTTATGTTACATGTATGTTACCTCTCAACCACCATAACTGATATACAAATGTATTGGAGGAGGGTGTAATGTTACTGGCATACTGACCAAGGACCACCGAGACTGACAGCTCGGGGGGGGGGGGGGGGGGGTAAACCATCAGTCTGGGTGAGGAGGCAACGTCTGAAGGGAAAACCTTGGAGAACTTGAGGCTGCCAACAGCAGAATCCCAGCCTAAGCCAGAAAACCCTTCAGACTCATCAGCACGGCACCACACTGGGTCACCCGGGAAATTGCCCGCCAACCTGATAGAGGTGTCTGCCACATTAGAGGCCACAGAAGGACCTCAAACCACTTGGTTCTTTGCAAGGAAGCCCAACTCAGGGTTATCTGGGGATGGTGCATACCTCAGAAAATACATCCATGGTCTCCGTGCACCGCAGACATTGCTGACTTCCTGCTATACCAGTAGGAAATCCTCAGTAAGACCCCAAGAACCAAGGAGGGGTTCCAATCAGCTATCTCCTCAACCCTGGTGAACATATTGAACAATTGCAAAGGAGCAATCCTTATATGTATCTGTCAGTGCTCATCACCACCTTCTACACCAACAGCCCAGAGGACAGGCAGGTCCTACCTTGGTGGGACCTCCCATTGGTCTTAGTCAAGTTCAAGAAGTGGCCCTTTGGACGTCTTGAGGACCCCTGATGGGCAGACCTCAAGTACTAGATGTGGAAAACTTGTTTTCTATTAACACTCTCTTTGAGAGCTAGAAGAAGCGAGATTCATGCCCTAGCACTCGACCAAATCCAATGGTCACCTGACCAATCTGAAAACACTTTCCAGTGAGCCAAGTAAACTGTTAGAGAAAAGGATCAAATCCCCCTCTGGCAATTCTATCTGCGACTGATTCTGAGAAACCTGTCATGGATGTGCTGTGCGACCAGTGCCAAGGTTGGAGCTTGAGCACTTGAGGGTTCCTGTGGAACACATTGGTCCACTGTTGCACCAGAAGTTTTGGCCATGCAGGCTCGATGCTTGATCCCATTCACCCACCAACAAAGTCCCTGAATGTTAAAATTATCAAAGCTTTCCATGCAATGTTTCCACTATACAAGTTTAATGCTGGTAGATCAGTTTGTATATAAAAAAATGTTGCATCTGCAAGAATAAGTAATACACACACACACACACACACACACACACACACACACACACACACACACACACACACATATGACAACATCAATACCCTGTGGGCTGTCAAAGCTGAGACAGATGTAGCAAATGTAACATCTTTTGGAATGGTGGAAAGAATGCTAACACACGAGGCTGATGACACAACCCCAACAGATTAGCTTGAACTTCCACATGCAGAGCAATATAGACTATTTTTGAAAACTGCTGATGTGTTGATACAGAAAGTAATTGCTCCAGCAAATTTTGTGTCACACTCTTCAGCAACCATCAAGGAAAAAGGGAAAAAAATGGGTTTTTGAATTCCCATGTCTACAAGAATGGACATCATCATCAGAATTTAACACAGAGGCTCAAATGAAATAGACAAATATGTGGGTCATCCAGACCAAAATGTTGACAGAAACATGTTGAAGTACTGAAAGACTATATATGTCTGTATTGTGAGAGTTTGGAATAACAGTTCAGACCTAAGGACTTTTGTACATGTGTTTGAGGTATTTTGTGATGTAAATTTAAGATTTATATACATTGTGGACTTTCAACAACTTGGCTATATGCAGTTGTGTTTGCTCTAGTCTAGATTTTGAATAGAAGCATATGTATTGAAAATATAATGACAATTGATTTACACCCATTCGTGTTATTTACTTTTAATGAAGAATACATTTGGGACCTTATACATTGTAAAGGTCATTGACCATCACCAAGTTTAAAACAAAAAAGTTTCAAGTTGTGTACATGTAGTGTTAAACAATTGTTCATGTCTATGTACAGTGAAAACTGGAGGGCCCTGAGGAAGATAAACAATTTGGTTATCAGGCTACCCTCGTAAAATAAAGTCTATCTATCTATCTATCTATCTATCTATCTATCTATCTATCTATCTATCTATCTATCTATCTATCTATCTATCTATCTATCTATCTATCTATCTATCTATCTATCTATCTATCTATCTATCTATCTATCTATCTATCTATCTATCTATCTATCTATCTATCTATCTATCTATCTATCTATCTATCTATCTATCTATCTATCTATCTATCTATCTATCTATCTATCTATCTATCTATCTATCTATCTATCTATCTATCTATCTATCTATCTATCTATCTATCTATCTATCTATCTATCTATCTATCTATCTATCTATCTATCTATCTATCTATCTATCTATCTATCTATCTATCTATCTATCTATCTATCTATCTATCTATCTATGTTTTATGAGACCACTGTGATGAAAGATCTGACACTTACTTTTTCAGACCATGTTTACCTATAGCAATGTTTCATGTTTCTGAAACCCTATTAAGAGAATATTTGCCTAATGCAGCCTTATTTAGCCCGTCCTATGGGCAGTCTGTCAAAACAGGTTTCATTGTATTGTCAACATCTCATTACATGGCAAATTAATGACAGGTGTGCTAGAGTCCTAAAGTGGAGGAGTGCTTAAGCATATCGCCTCCAGTTCCAACCAGCTTATGTGATGGGACGTGGACTGCCCAGGCCAAATGCCCAACGCCGTTCGGCCCTCCACATGGGCTCCCCACCCAGAACCAAGAAGTGTCTGTGAACATGGTGACTTGCACCTGAAAGGGCAATAATGTCAGTCCTGACATTCTAATGTTCTCCCAAAAGGTGGACCAAAGGAGGTGCCAGCGGTTTTCTGCGAGGACTGGCACCGGGGCTTGGTAGCCTTGGTCCCTCGACCGTCTGTCCTGCAGGGTGTGCTGCAAGGGAAAATGGTGAGGGTGACCCAGGGGGACCTGGGAGTCCATCCTGGAGAGGGAAACTAACACCACTTACCACTGCTGAGCCAATCGAGTGAACCTCGGGAGTCAGGCATACCTTGATCATCCGCTAAAGTCCCTCCCACCTGTCTTCCAAATGGCAAAAGATGAAGGTGACCAGGTTAAACTGGATGCTGATAAAGACAAAGATTTGCTCTGTCATTAAGCTGGACTTCGAGAGATTCACAATCAGGCATAAGCGTTTGCAAAGTTCTAGAACAATCTGCATGTGATGCTGCGAATCTAGGCACCAGAGCGCTTGGATTAGCCAGTCATCCAGATACACATGAATGCCTATGGCATTCTGATGAAGGTGTGTGGCAACTGCCTGCGCAAACCGGGTGAACACCAGAGGTGCAGTGGCAAGGCTGAAAGGAACACCCTGAACTGGTAGACCTGGCCTGAAAATGTGAACTGCAGATACTCCATGAAGTCTCTGCAATTGGATCATGGGAGAATGCATCCTTGAGATCCAAGGATGTTGCCCAATCCTGGGCTGCAGGGCCGCTGCCACCAAATGAGGGGTCTCCATCCTGAAGGACGGGAGCTCTAAAAAAGTGTTCAGTGTTGACAGGTCTATGACCAGGTGTCAACCTCCATCCCACTTGGAAACAAGGAAGAGTAGGTTGTAGAACCTGGGCGAACCTGGATCCTCTACCCACTCTTGCTAAGAAGTTTCTCCACTGCCTCTAGGAATACTAATGCTTTGGGTAACAACATGGGATGCTCGGACCACTTAGATTAGGGGCACAACAGAGGCATGTCTTTGTCGTAGGACAGCGGCGTTCAAGAAGAGTGAATTGTCTGCAAAGGACTCCCATTGAGGGCAAAAGGTGAAAAGACAATGACCGACAGGGCATTCTGATATGTCTGGATTGGTGGCAGAGGGCAGCCCAGAGACTGGCGGTCTGGAAAGCAAGAGTAACAAGACCTGAGGATTACCAAAATTATTTGCTTTGGCAAACCGCCTGCCCTTCTCAGATTGCTTTCTGCTCTCCCCGGGACCTCGTGAAGCTGAAGGGGTTGTGCAGGTCAGGGGACGAGTGTGCATAGTCTGTGAGCTATGCATTGGGGCAGTAGTGGCCAAGGAGGAAAGTGATTAAACAGAGCAGGTCAATGTCTGGGTTTTTGATTGCTTAGCAGAGTTGACCTGAAGGTCCTGTGTCCAGCGAACAACTTCCGCCATCTCTCCTCCAAACAAGGTGCTGGAAAAGAGGGGCCCCATTCTCTCGCTGCGAAAGAGTGGAGGTATGCATCCCTGTGTAACAAATGCGGGTTCACCTTGAGTGTACAGGCTGTCCTAACCTGTTGGTCGATCGCTCGCAACAATAAAGTTGCATGCAATGACACCTGGCCAAGCCAGTCTCGCACAGCCTCCCTAATCTTGGCAGAGGGGTCCTATGATGCATGTCCTCGAGGGGCAAGTACCAGCAGAACATAGTGACAGCCCTGCACTTCTCCTCCATTGGGGGACAATCACCTCGTCACCCACTAGGCTCTGAATAAGGGCTTTAACGTGGTCAAAGCCCTGGTTGGAAACAGAGTGGTGTCCTTGGGGGCTTAAACAGGTTGCACAGAAGCTACAGAACTTGGCCAACAAAGTGATGATGGTGACATGAGAGCCGGCTTGAAGCCCGCGACTTGGCCCCCCTGTGGACGAATCTCAAGGCAACTCATCCTCCTCATTATTGCAAATGTCTGAAGGCTCAGTGACCAAAAGAGGGGCGTGGATGCCAAAAGCCTCATTGAATAGAAGTTTTTCTGTAGGCAATGGGGTGGCTGCTTATGACAGAAGCAGGTCTTCTGTCCCCATGCCTCACAATGGGGTAGCAATGACTTCCGCAGAAATTGTTGCCGTCTCCATTGGGATGAGCCAGCGGGACTTGTGGAGGACTCAGTACGGGATCCATATAGTGCCGTCAGCTCAAAAGTCTTTTGGCCAGATGGCACCTGCTGGAGTTACGAGAACTCTTGTGTCTCCGTGCTAGGTACACAGCTGCCACCAACCTGGAGGTCTGCTGGCACTGGGACAGCACCTACATGTAAGCCTTTGGGTTAAGTGAGAGCTGACTCAATGCAGAGGCAGCCAGGCCCTCATCCACGTTGGCCTGCTCAGGCACAATAAAAGTGCCAGCAGGGGCGGATGAAGATGAAGTCTCATTTTATGCAATTGTCCCTTATTATTCCAACAAATATTAATTTTAAAAAAATCAGTGCCTGAAAAACTTGCAATGTAACTTGTATTGTCTGAGCTCATGAAATTACAGGAAATTTCAGCATGAAAATGTAATCCCTTATGCACAAAGATGTTTCAACAAGTGGGCAAAATGATCAGTGACTGTGTGAACAGAAATTTGGCAGATGTTTTTCAGAAGCTTACTTTCAGTTACTCCCAGACTATATAGCCAGTAATGTTGTAACATCAATTCTGGAACATGTGCGCATCACTTGTTTACACTATGTTGAAACATAACACAAATGTGCATGATCTGGTAGGGTTAACTATCACAACATAGTGATTGTTTGTGCTCAAAGTAAGCCATGCAAGTTCCTTTCTTTAGAGCTCAAACTGATCTATGCATGACTAAAATACTATGTCTCCATATTTTTCCTTGTGTGGCCAAACTCTTATTTTATGCCAGCATGCACCCAAAATATGGGACACAAAGGAGTCAGCATGGCTGCCATGACAGATATATACATGTATATGTATGCAACATGTGAAAAGTATCCCCTTCTCCAAGAAGAACATTGGAAGGATATAAAGCATCAAAAATTCTGACCCTGCAGCAGAGAAGAAATACAAAAAAGGCAGACTTTCATGACAGGGGCCACTGTATGTACATGTATCTGTATGTTTGCTGCTTCAGCATCATTGACCTTATAGTAAGACATCTATACAGCAAATCATTAGCATCATTTTAGGCAACTTTATGCAATCCCAGAATAATTTACACTTATGAAAAATAAATTAGGATTCACATGCAGTTTGTGCAACTTTCAGTCATTTCATGATTTGATTGATTTCACAGTACAGTATCACAGTTACATGTCTACATTAAGTGTCTCCAAAACTCATCAACACAAGTCACGGCATATATGTATGTACATATATATATATATATATATATATATATATATATATATATATATATATATATATATATATATACACACACATATATATATATATATATATATATATATATATATATATATATATATGTATATGTATATATGTATATATATATATATATATATATATATATATATATATATATATATATATATATATGTATATATATATATATATATAAATATGTTATACAAGCTGTTATGTGGAAAATATATTCAGATTCTAGGGTTTGATTTGTTATTTTGAACTGGTACAGCAATTTATCTAATACAACTAGAAAATTTTGCTTGGGAGTCAAAGAAAATACATTATCAAAAAACCATGCCTGTGGGGGCATGAATGTCTCACCAGAATAATAATATTCAAGCCACTTCGAAGTTTTTCTATAATGCTCATTCAAGCATGATATAACCAAGGAAGTATGACAGTGATAGTACAAATCTGTAGTGACCATCACTATCAATCATTTACCCAAGTATGAAAGCCCCACTCAGTTTACTTAGTGAAATAATGCCACTCCAAAGTTTTTTCTCAATGCTCATTCAAGCATGATGTAACCAAGGAAGTATGACAGTGATAGTACGAATCTGTAGTGACCATCATTTTTAATCATATACCCAAGTATGAAAGCCCTACTCAGTGTAGTTAGTGAAATAAAGCCACTGCGAAGTTTTTCTAAGATGCTCATTCAAGCATGATGTAACCAATGAAGTATGACAGTGATGGCACAAATCTGTAGTGACCATCACTTTAAATCATTTACTCAAGTGTGAAAGCCCTAACCATGTAGTGAGTGAAATAATCCCACTCCGAAGTTTTTTGCTGACGGATGGACTGATGGACGGGTGTCTGGAAAGCGAGTGTTTGGTCTCGCCAACAGCTTATGCTAGTGAGACAAAAAAAATCTTGCAATTTGCTAATGGTCCCAACTTCCATGCTCTGATCTTTTGTTTTGATTACATGTATGTACATGAAACACACTGGTGACTGTTAATGCATGTATCTTGTTCTTACATGTACAAGGAGACTGTTGATCCACCAACAGGAAAGTTGACTCTGTACTCCACATCTCTCTGAATCTCTGACACACTGAAATATAAGAGTAAAGATCAAATTTTAAATGGTTAACATTTTAAGCATCCTGATCTACTACCAATGGCTGGCATACAACCAGAAACACTGATTATCATCAGTTCTCAAGTTAGAATATGTTGAAAACAAAACACATGCACTTTAACCTCAGAAGAATCATGATAGTGGTATGGAATGTGGGTATTAAGTGTTAAGCATTTTGTATACAGTTCTTCTTAGTTTATTCTTGATCCTGAAGTTTTAAAATGTATTCCTCATGATCTGATGATCTTCCATGATGACATAAATCCACTAGACTTGGCATGATTGGAACAAGCATACGTTCAAATACACATTACCATCGTGTCTTGTGTAAACTATGCTTACTGTAATATAAGATAACACCACAGGTATTCCACACCATTGACCAGCTGTTAAGTGTGCTTGTTGTAAGAGAAGGAGCGCAAACCTTCCATTGGCACCATGCTGCAATTGAGCATGTGACCACTCTGCTGGCTTTGTTGTACTGAAATTCACTAGATACATGTATGTCATGCAGCCATTATTGTATATGTGGTAGTACATTCGGTAAAAACTTTTTTGTGTTTACACTGACACAATAGCACTGATTAATCCTATTAAGTCGGTTATATAAGATAAGCCTCTATCACATACTTGCCACATAAATAATTGTGCAACTGGGTAAAAATGTCCATCCCCTATGTGGTTTTGCAATTATCATGCATGCATGAAGTTGAAGAAACAAGGTAAGGCTCCACAGGCACAGGCTGAGAATAAAACCTGGGACCCAAGTTGGGTTACAGGGGTGAAAGACCAATGTGGTGCTGATGAGCCAATGATAATATAAAGGTGGTGCTTCCCGAATAACAGATTTAATAGTCAATAGTTTGAATTCAGCTATATACGGAAAAAAAAAAAATCCACTTAAAAGCTGCTCATCAGTATGATCAGTAAACTGTGATTTGAGATCCTAATGGAGTGTCTAATGACACAATTATACATAACTGGATGGTTCACAAAGTGTTTATCTAACCTTGCTTTGAATGCATTTATACTACATGCATTTACAATATCATGGGGAAAGGTGTCCCACCAATCAACCAGCCTATTGCTAAAAAGGTATTTCTGCATGTCTGATCCTGGTCTTGTTTTTTGTAATCTCAAATTGTGTTCCTTTGATATTGAATCTGTCATGACTGGTGGCAAACATTCCTCCATGTTGTAGTAACCATGTATATATTTATCAAGTTCCCTCCTAGTCTCCTGTAAAGCAGAGTAGGGATTTGCAGGATCTTTAATCTGTCCTCATATGGCAAGTTCTTTAATGCTGGCACTCGCTCTGTTGCTCTCCTCTGCACTGAGTTGATTTGGTCTGCCATCTTCCACATATAAGGTGACCATACAGGTGCAGCATATTCCAAATGGGGTCTGATCATACATGTAAACAATAGCTTAAAAACTTTATCCCCTACTTTGTACCATATTACATTGAAAACCCATGGGATATGGCCCATGTGATATTGTTGACCATATCTCATGGGTAGGACTACTTTTTACCATATTTGTAAAATCAGAGATATGGTTCTCCAAATATGGAAGGAATCAATTCCATATTTGGTATATCCAAACTAGCCTTATTACCTTGCCATAAATCACGGCCAAAAACCTGATGGTCCGTGGCATAAATCCCAGCCAATGGGTAAAAATGAACTTGATTCTGTGATGGAAACTAGGGCCAAAAATGCAGGACTGATGATTGGCAGAAAAAAACAATCACTCTGTGAGACGCATGATGTGCAGTCGACTTTTAGGCCTACATCCCAGTGTCCCGCCAACCATTATTCAACAGCTGAGCGGGCACAAAAATGCACAGCCCGTGAACAATTATGCAACAGCACGCCATGTACAGCCTTCTCCAGGGAAATTCTTCTTCTTTTCAAAGACCTCTAACATCTGTCCAAAACACTCCCCAGACTCTGTCTTCATCGTTTATCCCAGCTAGCGTGGCAGGGAGCCATCGCCCCGCTTCTTCGGGCAATGCTGGCAATGCTGCCGTCACAGATGTCAGTGATGATGGGGACAATCTGATGGCCAACAGTCAGTTGAGCTCCACGGCTGCATACTTTGGAATGTTTGCTAGTGCAACATTCAAAGTCAACGTGACCTTCCAATCCTCCTCTCCACCAAATTAATTCCGTATAAAAATGATTAAAAAGTGTCTTTTTGTTGATATTTTTGTCTGAAGCGACGGCCGTTCAAAAAAATCCGCCATTAGGCCTGTGGTCGGCCGCTTTTCTTGGTTTTTAAAATTTTATATTCATACGCGCGGCATGCTTGTGTCAAAGTCCCATGTAATGTAGTGAAATAAAATGTTGTAAGTTATATAAATGTTTTTTTTTTCTTTATTAATGGACCGTAGGGGATAAATACAAAATAATTAAAAACTGTCGCCATTTTTTTTATCCATGGAATTAAAAACTTCCAGTAAGCCTGATAACGACTGCGCATGGCAGAAGTTTCAGAATGCCAATCACTCTGTGACATAGCTATCTAGGGGTGGCTTTTTGTATGTAGATCATGAGGTCGAGACATGCTGTATAGTGGCACTATTTTTTGATGTCTTGGTCAGTGGTGGCACAGCCTTTGCAGCTGCCATCGTTGCATTGTGCAAAATACTACAGAGACAACCTTTTGTCGTTTCAACCTTTTGTTCATTCAACTTTTTGTCCAGTCAACCTATTGTCCAGACAACGTTTTGTCTCTCGACTTTTTGTCCTGCACCACATGTTTGCCAATGAATGCTCAGATTTGGTGTTGTGGCACGAGATTCCAACAATCATTCTTCGTACCCACTATGTCTCTGCCACAGATTACAACACTATTTCAAAGGGGATACAGATATCGTGGGCACAGCACTTAAATTTGTGGAACAGAGTCTAACAAAAAGAAAGGTTATACGACAGACCGGTTCGTTCAGCTGTTCAAGGTACTATGGCCTCGTCCCCCCCCCCCCCCCCCCCCCCCCAGGCTGGCTGAGTAAATGGCCGCTAGAGGGACTTAGTGACCAGGTGCTATTCTTGGATCCGCACATCCAGGAATCGTAGTTTACGTGTACGCGTTATTTGGTGAATCTCCCTGAAAGCTCTGTGGATACCCATTCAATGTATGCTAAGCGTTCCCCGAAAACCAGCATTAAAACCCCAAGTTATGTTCATCAAAATCTCTCCAATTTTGTATTCAGTAGTAGAAGTCGGCAAAATGATGCTGCCTTCAGAGTTATTTTGTTGATTTGCAGGCGACAACATGGATATAATTTTGGATAAAAATGTCCAATTTTACATAGGACTATATGCGATGTGGAACGTGTTTTAACAGGGCCCGCTCATTTGCAGAACAACAGCAGTCAGCTGATAAGCAGCTTATGACGCGTTGGCAGATCCGCAAATTGCCCGATCCACCAACGTTACATATTATTGATACTTTGTAATGCTGTGGGTTGCAGGCTATGTCTGTTTAGTATAAATGCTCCGCTCGCTACAAGGTTGAACCTACTTCCATATATATCATATATCATGCGACATAAAAAAAAGATCAACAGTATCTTGCCTCTTGGCCACTGTCACTGAAGTTCAGCTTTACTTTTAAGACTTTATATAATTAAGTAACATGATTTAATTTTAAACAAACAGGACAAGTGCCTGATGGCTCAGATTCCTGCTGAAAATTAGTAGGTTCAGTGATTTGTTTTGGAAGCAGTTCAACGCGTTTTAATTTAAAATTTAAATGATTTAATTTTAAATGACCAGTAAGTAAAGTTACCAACAGGCAATAAATGCACATATATTACTTTTGTAGCGCATCATTCTTGATTTGACAGTCATATCGCCTAAATATGACGTGTTATTAGACGTAGCACATGGCAATATGCACAGACCGAAAGGTTATAGCTCTGTCAAATTGAATAACTGGCTCCACTTGACTCTTGAGTCAACTGGAAATAGAAACCACTCACCCTTGGTAAAAAGACCGAAGTTGTTCAATCTGTTTTGCTTTTTGGGCCTGCAGTGGGGTTGCTTCAGGCAAATTGCTTTTGCGCCCACCTCCAAAGAACCAGTTCATCATGTTAATTCGAAGCAGGTACTAAAATGTAACATACATTTGGTTTTGGGCGCAGAAGATCGTACTTGTATGAGTCAACTTCTGTTAAAAATATACAATGTTATGCCGGAAGTGAGTAGATCGTCATCAAATTATACTTCGCAAAAATGGTGACGTCAATTCAATCCCACAATACCGCATGGGACACCTTACGCAGGCGACTGGTCATTGGAATTGTACAAAGGATATCTGTTTTCTTCCTGAAATTTCGTAATTGCGACCTGCGTGGTCAATTTGAGGATTTTCTTTCGGTGCAGAAAGGAAGGGTAAGCATTGTATATGCCAACTGCATTCATTAGATCCTACCCAGAAGTAAAATACGGCGCGCATATTGCCGTTTTGACGAGGGAAACCCCATCAACTTTGACGTTGAAAGCTGAAATTGGACCGCAAAACCCGTACCTTTTTCATTTCCGTTTTCAGGTCACATAATTTTTCTAAGATTCTGCGTTTGTACAACGCTGGATCGTGCTTTTATAGCAGCAAATACATACGGATATTTAGCGTTTTTAACTCTTGACCGTTCGGTGGGAGAAGTGGTTTCAATTTGTCGATTTGATTGGGTAATGCGGGGCAACAAAAGGAATGCCAAGGCCAGGCAAAGCTACTTCAGAAACTGATTCAGTTTTAACTTTTATTTGATTTTGCTGGGTACTTCAACACAGTTCACTCCTGCTGCTTGATCTGCTGATAGTGTGACCTCTCATCACATGAGAGTGAATGACAGCCATATATTTTAAGAAAGGTCTGAATTTATATGGGAACATATGAAAAAAGCACGACTTGGACCAAACACTTGTCTCCACCCTCCTATACTATATTTCTCCTCTCGTCCAGAAGGCAAGTTTGACCGATATTTTACTTGCCACAAGATCTAACTCACTTGTCAACCCATTTTAAATCCCATTTAGGTATAAATAAAAGATATTTATACGGAGTGACTAAAGTCACTCTTCCATTGTCAACCAATTTTAAATCCCAATACCTGTTTAGGTATAAATAAAAGATACAGTGCAGAATGACTTAAGTCAAGGTACCATGTTCCTTGCGTAACCTGCTATTTTCACACCGTGGTACTGGCTCCTGTGACTGCAAATGCATCTCTAGAGTCACAGTACTGTTGGACATGCGGGCAGGCTTGTGAGATATTTTCGGTCCAATGTGAATGCAATTGCATTGTGCTATGTACAGTTGTTGACAAGGAAAGATGGATGGTCATGATGCTGTAGCACTGAATCACTGCCATATTCGTCAGATACCACAAATGTATGCCCATTTCTTCTCATGGTCCTCTATCCTCATCTTGTGACACCCAGTTTCTCTTTCAAGAGGAATGTTGTAGCCCCACAGAATTAAATACTTCCCATGCTAAACTCGTGTACAGGCCAGCTTGCTGCTCAAGAAATATGAATCAGCGGGATGTAACCTTCAATTCTGTGGTGTTACACATGTTAATTATAGACCTATGAGGTTTTTTCTGATTTGCCAGTTATCTTTTTGAAACAATGATTTTGGTCTTTCTAGACACATTTAAGTTCGCAATAAGAAATCATTCTGGTATGTTAAGAGAAGAAAATAGATACCTAAACTTCACGTACATACTCAGCCTTTGCTGGGAGATCAGTGGACCCACCTAAGGTGAATTAGACTGTCCCAGGCAGAACTGAGAGTGAGCATAAAGGAATGGACTAAGACACATAAAAAAACCCACCCCACTTTAATGGATAACAAATCATAAACAATGTATGTGTGTGATCATAATACTCCAAAGAATATATCCCATGTTTGTATGTCTGTGATGCTAATTGTTGAATAAACAATCAAAAGTTAACTGCAAACCATTCACCCCATAAATGTTGATATAAGTTAGTAAAACCATAATTACCCTTGCATCTTTATCCTGACATTTCCTGGCAGTAACCTTTCGACTCATTTTATAGCTGAACACTTGAATGAGGACTTTGTTCAGGGGTACCTTATGTGTGCAAGTTGTGTCTTCTAGCCTTCCCCTTTACATGTCATTTTTTACTTTACCAAACCATTTTATGCTGAAACTGAAGTGAAGACAGTGGATTCTATTTGAGTCTTACTTTGTCACAAAAATTGTCTTAAATTTCATAGTGATGAACACTTGCCCCTTGTGACTGCTTATGCATGCATTTGAAGCAGCCTGGAACATTCTTGGCAGCCATGTAGCTATGTTCATATAAGTTTCATTTCTCTTTCAAACCTGAGTTCTGTGTTGCTATTTTGTGTATTCTTTCTCTTTTGGTCACGTCTATGCTTATTTCAATATATTTATTTGTACTTTTATTTCCTCATGCTTGGGGGTTCAATGAAATATTATTAAATGTACATGGGTATTGTTGAGTTAAGTTCCAGTTTGTTTATGTCTGTCTTTGGTGTGCAGGGCCACCGGGGTAATCTGTCGGGGCATGGCCTTATTACTGTAAATGGCTTTAATTTCGCTGTATTCTTATTTTCGCTTATTTCGCTGATGGCACAAAACCGTGAAAATAAAAACACAGTGAAATAGTATTTTAACATTGTTTGAATGGGAATTATGTCCAAAACAGTGAAATTAAAATTACAGTGAAATGTGAAAAATACAAAAACCGTGAAAATTTATACACACGAAAATAAAGCAATTTACAGTATGTTTCTATTTTAGTCAGGGACTTGAAATTTTTGTCAACTTATAGAAATGACATTTATCTTGTAAAAACCGTTAAAATCTCAAATTCGCCCGTGCAAAGGTTTTTAGTGTCTTACCTGTCCTTAAACACAAGAAGCATCCAAGTACAGTATGAGTTGTTGCATATTCAGTGTAAACCTGACGAAATATACAATGGGAGGGGTTACCGTTACTCAGCATTCCAATCTACAACAACAGTAACATGACACTAGGCTGCCAAACTGCTGCCACAGTACCATGATTTTAAAATGGCCTTCTGTCGCCACAGTACTGTCACAATAGCTCGCCCATCCATATACATGTGTATATATGTGAAGGCTAACCTTTTGGTTGCCCAAAGGACAAGTACTTTTTAATATTCACTTGTCCTGGGCCAGAGAACCCTTGATCCCTCCTTTTTCATGAGTGTGACTCTGTCTAGGCTGCACAGTAATTAATACACACGCTCCACATATCCAATATGTCCACACATCCTGGTTTGACTTGGGCATGTTTGGGCATATGAGCCAGTTTTAATATTCTGAAATGTGGCACTGGTATGGATAGCTTATGTACAAGAGCGGCTTGTACTTTTTTCTGTGTCCATCCAAAAAAATCTGTCATCATTGTCTTATGTAAAAGTATGCCATCATTTTCATCCCGAAAATAAATGCACATGCTCAAATATGAATGACTGTGGATTTGAAAACATGGTTAAGATTAATTTCTTGCTGAAAAAAGCTTAATTTTGAGGTAAAAACTTTAAAACAGTCAACTAGAAAGTTCCATTATTGATGACTCTTCAACAATACTGGAGAAAATAATGCAGCATTTAGCAGGAATCCATTGTATAGGAAACATGGTAAAAAGTGTTGAAGATACAAATGTACAATGTTTCTGTCAAACATATGATGGATCAGTCATGGCCAAGTGAAGAATTTAATGACACTCTTGTACATATATGTTGGATGAGTTGCCAGTCACATGGTATCTAGAGATGACAATAAACAAGAAATTTGTTTTGAAATGCTCTACTTGGCAAATAGTGAAAGGTACCTCTCACCATGTTTACAACATGTACAATGTTCACATGGGATAAGTGGTTAGAGAAGATTCCTCAGAACATGCTCAAACTGAGTTGACTTTTTCAGTGCCAAGTGTGACTAAAGGCAATCTGCTCAAATCAAACTAGTCTGAATTACATGTGTCATAAGGATCCCAAATTCGTATATATATCATGTGAAAAGTTTCATTCAAGTACCAGCATGCCTATAGTTCCAGAGAGAACATCCCTGGTCAACAGCTTTTCTTGGCGAGCATTGGCCGCATCGCGCTCAATGCTTGTCGAAAAAAGCTGTTGACTCAGTCCAAAATTTGGCATTCAAAGACTTAATTGAACATTGGTTGGTTCTGTGAAGTAATCATCAAGGTCATTTCGTGGATGCAACCATCTGAAATTTTTACAACTAGATAGTAAAGGTGTGCCGTAGCCTTATTTTATGTGCCTATTGATCTTCCCCGATGAATTGCTAGCAAAGTTCACTAAGTGGCCTCTTTGTTTTGGCTGCATTGCTTGTGCTGCAGGTAAAGCTTTCATGTAAGGTGTACATGGGTTTTATTATTTTTGGCTGATTGGACTGCAATTCTGCAGCAAAATTCATTGAGTACCCCACAACTACCTTTTTGAATCTTCTTGGCAGAGGATGTAGCTGCAATGTGTCGGCAGTAACTTATTACTTTGATCATGTTGATTAATAGTGTTAATGTAGATAAGCCATACCACTTTTTCAATTATTGATCTGTGATTGCATGAAAACCTAGCAACCCTGTATTGCAACCTATAGGTGCAAAACCTTGTTCAGCGTGAGAATTAAAATAAATTTTCTTTCATTGCCATTTAATAACACCCAGAATGTATATGAAAATGATTCTTTTAACGTGCTGTAACATATAGATATGTGACCTTCCAAGGTCCCACCATGTGCTGATCAAGTGAATGATCTATTGAGATCAGGGCCCAGAACAAATAAATTCCTCGATTCAGTCGCCATCTACATGTATAAATTCCCTTTCATCTTTACATGTGCTTTCCATGTTTCCTCATTGTTTTCAGATTCTGAAATGACAGAAAGTTAAGTTTGATCAATAACTTGTTTCAGTGACTGAAGACAGTGGAGTGAAAGTCAATACCTAGACGGCAACCTTGCCGAGCGTCAAGGCTCCATACCAGATGACCGTCAGGTAGCACTTGCATCATGCCAACAGTTGCGTTGCAAGATTTTGGCATTCGGGATGTATGGCAGAATAATCTGGAAGAAGAATTCCGCAAAATTCGTCAGGTTGTCTCTAAGTATCCCTTTGTTGCCATGGTATGTATTTTTCTGAACAATTTCATTGTTTTTTTTGGGGGGGGGGCACTGTTGCTTGGGATTAGTCCTTAAAAGTTCAAATGATGTGTTATTAAAAGCTGTGCAGAGTAGTGTAAATATGGATATTTTAACTGTTTCTATGTTAGAGGCATTTGTTGGGTTGTCTGTCAGGCATGCTGTATCATGACGGGATGCTCCAGGGGGCAGGCTGGGTTTGATGCACCAAGCCTGTGCCAAGAAAAGCTTTTGATCAGGAGTGTGGCATGAGGATAGGTTGTATCACAGGTTCTTAGTTAACTGGTCATAGCTTCAACGTAAAGCGTTGACTGAGGGGTCCTGCCCTAACTAGCATGTAATTAGGCTGCCATTTGCAGAAATTGGTTCATGGTGACACCAAAATCTAATCAGTTCATCTTGCCAGGGAAGATAAGCATATTGCCAAATTTGAGCAAAATACATGTAGGCATTCTGTAAATATCCCGGTAACGAGAATGTGCACATCCAGGCAGACATAAATCCGGGTGGAAATCTGGACTGACGGACAACCCGAAAACATAAAGGGTTCCCCCATGGGGTGGACCCTAAAAATGTTTGATGTTTACACTAATTTAAGTAAAAGCATTTTCAAGTTTGTGGTGAAGGCATATGTACATATGTATGCCAAATTGTGCATAATTTTAGCCCCTTTCTTCATGGCAAAACTTGTAGTTTACTGGCATAAAAATGTAGACAGTCCAGCATCTATGTAGAGTTGTTAAGTACTGCTTTTTGTGCTGTTGGCTGGCTAAGCTGCATTCTGCTCTGTCCATCTTAGTTCAGGTCAAGGTGTAACATGCTATTCAGTTGGGACTTATTTTGTGTTGATGTGTCTAGGCCAGCTCAGTACAGGATGTTTACATAGAAACTAAAAGCCTTGTATTTGTAATAAATGTTGGACACTGCATCACATAGCTGCTTCTTTGCAAACTCATGTACACACCTGTCTCACAGACTAATTCATGTAATTGTGATTCAATGAGAGCAGTATGATTTTCTTTTTTTTCCTTCCTTTTTACATCAACTAACATTTTATCTTACAGGACACAGAGTTCCCTGGCGTAGTGGCCAGGCCCATAGGGGAGTTTCGGAGCACTTCAGACTACCAGTACCAGTTACTGAGGTGTAATGTGGACCTGCTGAAGATCATTCAAGTTGGCTTCACTTTCATGGATGAGAATGGCAACTCTCCACCCAACTATACCACATGGCAGTTCAACTTCAAGTTCAGCCTTTTGTATGTCACAGTTATATTTTTTGCCAGGTGGAATGAATAGCTGTAGGTTTTTGTCGTGGGGAAGAGCAAGAAAAGTAGAGTCTTGTGTCCTTTCTGTAGGGGGCACTGAAGTCAGCAGAGTCAGAGTTTTACATTGTGGTACCTGCTGTAGAGACCAGATTTCAAGTTGAATTGATAGTTGTTTTTCTTTTTATGACTGCCCCCTTATGCATGGTTGTGTGGTTTTACCAAAATACCTATATTGCACATTGGTGGATCAACTGTACCCCGTTATATTTGTGGTGTACATACACTGGTATTTTTTGGTACTGAAAAAAAAAACGTCATGCTTTCACGTAAAGTTAACCCCTTGCAGGTGGTAGTCAGGTACACCAAACGTGTAACAACACTCTAAACATTCTTTGCTGGTCATATTGTGGGGATTCCCTCCACAAATAGCCTACAACCTTAGCAGAAATGTCAATCAAGAAGCCCATGGAAGTTGGAGGCTCCTCCTCATTGGTGGACTTGATCATGTGTTGCTAACCATCCAATCAGATGTGTTAGATGTGATGTGCTTTCCACATGGCCCAGGTTTGTTCATGTAAAATTTGTAGGATCCACAAGTTAATTTTAATGGAGTAGTTTCACAAAATGGCCTGGATGGAACAAACCTGATTAAACCAGGAATGAAAAATCTTGACATAAGAGAAGAATAGTGTGGGACCAGTGGTCTCTGCAGGTTTCCGCAAGGGTGGGGCAGTTTGATCTGAAAAGGGCAACTTGTCAACACCAGTAGGGACCACATAAGGCACCTAAAAAGTAATGTTCTGGATGAAATAGTGTATCTTTCACAAAAAACTGAAGAAATTGTTGATACAATGTAACTACCTAAATTATGGTAAAAATACTGCTTCTAATATATTTTCTTTAAATTCAGCTTACATACTGAAGATTTGTTGTTGAATTAAAGAAATATGCCATTAACCATCAAAGCATGATCTATATTTCAAAGAAAGAGGGCAGGGAGCAAAATAAACAGGGAGGGAGCAAAGAAAAAGGGCAGGGTAAATCTCCATTCTATTTTAAGCCGCAGTGCCCATTGGGGACTGCTTGCCTCATCATGCATTGAAGAAGGTCTGTGTATACACAGACATGATACATTTGTTGATATGTGTCAGATATGACACATCATTTAATATTTGGTGGACAACAAAATTTAATCCATGCTGGTTTCCTTAAAATGTTCACATGTAGAAAATCAAGAACACAGAAAAAGTTGGCATGTCCAGAACTGGAATTTTTTACCACAAGAAAAATACACAGACATCATGGAAAATGTTATCCTGGATCATGAAAGCACATATAAGAAATGTACACACTGTGTTACATGCCATTGCCCATGTTTGTCTGAAGAACTGTGATGACAGCAAGCTGCCTTTCTCAGCAAGTTAACTGGTAATAAATGGTAAATCAATATTTTTAGAGCTTTGCAGTACATGTCAGATAAATTTATTGGGCCAAGTCATTCATCCAGTGTACTTGAACCAGTCAAAAATCAGCCACTTCAGACTCCTTGTTGAATGTAATTGTCCACATATGGAACATGGGCATGGCAAAATTGTACAGGCGATAAATGACACACTTCTGATGTTCAGTGTGCAGTAAGAGACCTGATTTTGTCAATCAGAATTTGATTTAGTGAGCGGAGAATCAATTGATCTCAATGTGTGTAGTGACTTTGATGACATGCCAGCTCAGATTGTACTGCTCTATGTGACAGCAGGAGAGATATGACTGCATTGCAAAAAATATTAAGGGTTACTGTCAGGTAATATGAAAACTAGGCAAGACCAGTGACGGAAAACGTCCTGTTTGTGAGAGTCCCGACCAGTTACTTTTGTACTCCAAACTCATCAGGGGATAACTGACAACACTGCGCTGTTACGTTGCTTATATAGCAAACCGTAACGTTGCTACGGATCTGTAGACAACGTCATGTCAAGTGACGCCAAGGCGTCAAAAAGATCCACCGGTCTAACTGCCTGGACTAGCATGTTAGTAAGATGTGCAAAACATTGACACGTCACTATAGATCTCACGTACCCTGCACGGGTGACATATGGTTGACACCCCTGTGTCAGCCCAGAAAAGGTCAACATCTGAAGCTCAAGCTGTCAGATAAGAGACTGATTATCCATAATCATTATATCCCTATGGTATATTGTACAATAGCCTGGAATATTATTTAGGATTCCTTTAACAGTGTTACTGTCAGGTAACATTGAAAAAATCACATGGCATGTGTTTGCAGGGAAAATTGTCCCAATTCCCAGAAGATTTACTTAATTTGGCTCTATTTCTATTTTTGTTAATTTCACTGTCAGATTTCAGAAAACTGGGAAAGTGAAAACACCATGAAATGGTATTTTATGGGACAGCTGAATTGAAAAAGTAAATCGAAACTTCAGGAGAAATGCCTGAAATACAAAAGCGACGAGAATTCAAATGCTAGATAGTGCATTCCCACTTACTTGACCACCTGACTATTCTTATTCGGATAGAAAGGGAGCATGGCTAAAGGATAGGAATTGTAAATCGGGAGTGGGTGGGTGGGTGGGGTGGGGGGGGGGCTTGAAAATGTAGAATGCTTGGATAGCTATTGAAGCAAAAGGAAGCCTGGCTTGAGGGGGACCATCGTGTTATGTTGAAGGAACTTGCAAGTTAACCCTTTTCCTTTCAGATCTTTTCACAGTGGTTGCTGGTCAAATATCTTTAGCTTCAGTAATTTTGACTTTTTTCAATAGCAATGAAAAACAAGTTTATATGAGAATTATTAAAGAGATTTGTAACATGTCTTAGTCTACAGCTTTCCTGGGCAGGGCACCCAACCCATGCCATGGAAAGCTGTTGACTGAGTTTTTGTTGAAGGCTAAATACCAAAAGGATTAACGAGTATATACTTTTCATGTGCTTTGGATCATCATGATAATTTGACCATTTTTTTTTTATTATTGTATTTTTCAGAGAAGACATGTATGCTCAGGACTCCATAGATCTGTTAACAAATTCAGGAATCCAGTTCAAAAAGCATGAAGATGAGGGCATCACAGTTGTAGATTTTGCTGAGCTCTTGATGACCTCTGGGATAGTGCTGAATGAAAATATCAAATGGCTCTCATTCCACAGGTGAGGTGCTCTTCCATCACTAAGGGAGATGTCATGCTTGATCCTGTTTGTTGTGTACAACTGTGGTAAAAGGTCTGCTTATAACCCCCTGGGCCTTATCGGCAGATGGGGTATGGTCCTTGTTGTGTTCTTAATTATGTAAAGGTCTCAGTCCAGTCTTTCCCAGTTGAATTTTCTCCAAGGTAAGCCTTAAATTATTGTGGCAGCTTTAATTGGTACACTGTGCATGACTCTGGAAGGGTAATATGGAATGTAGTATAGGTATATCACATTTTTGCAGTTTGATCTTTTCAGCCTGAAAATGACAAAAAGTCTATATGACCTAAAGGCTGATAGTGATACATGTCCTGCTAAACATGCATCTTATCTTTGACCAACAGCCCAAAACTGATTGATGTCTAGTCCCCAAAAAACATGGATAGTGGGGAAAATCAGCAGTCTGATTATAAGTTAGCATAAAAATGAGCAAGTGGTACCCATTCAATCAATGGGACCTTTCAGTTAGTTCAAATGTATAGTCTTGCTTCATGGGCAAGGTTTTTATGTATTACACATGGTAATCTCATGCCAAAATGTGACTGTGGTGTAAGTTTGTTTATCATGTTCATACATCACGTAAAGGCATACATAACATAATTTGGTAGCATTTAAAAATGAATTCAAATAAAAAACAAAACCTTGCAAGTGGATGGGTACATGTGCATGTATAAAATCTCTCTTACCGTGTCTTTTTTATTTTAACAGTGGTTATGACTTCGGGTACATGCTGAAGATTTTAGCAAATACAAATTTGCCATCAGAAGAGCAGGAGTTCTTCGAAATGTTGCGGGTCTATTTCCCAAATATCTATGATGTTAAGTACCTGATGAAGAGCTGCAAAAACTTGAAAGGAGGTTTACAAGAGGTAGCTGATCAGTTAGAGGTATGTCAAATAGTTTTGCCATTTGTTTATTTCATTTATGTATTTCATCAATTCATTTGGTGTTTGTTTGAATTGGACAGGAGTATGGTTAATTGTGGGAATAAAGCATTTATTGTGAGTTAAGTTCTAATGTGACCACAAGATGGCAGCAGTAGCTGCTCCATGTTGTTCACTCAATGCATACTCAATGACTTTGTGCACAGTGTTGGCGTGAATGTTTTGCAGAGGTTAAATTAAATAAAGATAGGTCTACAGGTATTCCAAACAAAAAAAAAAAAAAAAGAGTTAAACAAATGCAGGGTTTCTACAGTTCTGAAAATAGAGTATTGAAATTTTAAATCACTCACAAGAAACATGTTTTAAATATTTTAATGGTAAGTGGTTACCTATGATTTGTACTGACAGTTACCCTGGACGAGATATAGAATTTATATGAATACGTTGAATCCTCAAGGCGTATAATCATAAACTTACCCATATTTATGAAAATTATATATCCCCTCTATAGCCTGTGTATTAAGGGGTCATCTGTAAAGCTATTTTGCAGTGTAAATTTTAGAAAATCAAGAACTGTTTTTGAGCACAATAGGGAAGGTTGGGTACCAGTCTACCATATGGCCAAATGTTGAGTCTGAAAAATGGTGATTTTTATGAGAATTCTGGAGCTAAAGAAAATCATGGTTTTTGGCCAAACACCCACATGGTTTTGTCTTTACAACAGAATGTAAACAAGCTGTCAGTCAGGCTTGGGTCTGCTCGGCAATGGGAAGCGATCAAGCTGCTCATTGGTTGGGGAGAACAAAGGGCCAGTGGGCTAGGGCAAAACAGTAGACCAGCCCGCTAGGGAGAGAACAATGGGCACTTCTAATCTGTAATTTTAGCGACTGAAACCAGCTATTAGGAAACGACATGTTTGTGATCATCTGCAAAAGCTTCAATGATTCCTTTTTAAACATAGATTTTTAAGATACATTTTCATGACAACACGTCAAAAGTGTAGTATTATAAGCATATTTCGTACAAGACAAGTATCGATCAGAGGGACTGTCACCTATCACCTCAAATATTGTGTAAATGATGATTTTAAGCTCAGCTGACTGACAAGTCAGGCTGAGCTTTTAGGAGGCTGAGTTATTCATCGTCCCTCTGTCGTCCGTCCATTCACAATTACATATTCGACTTCTTCTCTGAAACCATCAGCCAGATTCACTTCAAACTTGGAGGCAGTAACCCTGGGTGGGTCTCTACCAAGTTTGTTCAAATAGTCACACTCCAGTGATTTTTGGATTTTTTATGGAATATTTTGTTCTTTTTTTTTGAGCAAATCTTAAAAAATTCTCTCTGAAACCACTCACCCAATTGCTTTGATATCACACAGAAACACTCCTGGGGACTCTTAGTCCTTATTTGTTCACCAGGTGGGGCTGCAGTTTTTTAGCTCCAGTATTATGCTGACCAAAGGTTGCAGAGCTTATGCGACCACTCATGTCTGTCCGTCCGTCCATGTGTCAGTGAACTTTTGATAGTTAGCGTGATACAATCCACAGTTTTCAAGTTAGCCCAATATTACTTTCAGGACTTACTGAGTGTATAAAAATCTAAACCGAGTTCAATATTGGTGGTGCCACCACCTACATTATTATGTAATATAGGGGTTAAAGTGTGGAAATCTTGTGAACATTCTAGCGTCTTTAATTTTTGGCAGATCTTCACCACAGTACTGTCCACAGTTTTGAAGTTAGCCCAATATAACTTTCAGGACTTAAAAGATGTATAAAAATCTAGGCTGCTTTTGATATTTGTGGTGCCACCTACAATATTATGCAATGTAGGGGTCAAAATATGAAAATCTTGTGAACACTCAAGCGTCTTTAATTTTTGGCGTATATTCACCAAATTTGGTGGGATTGTGGAGGAAGTCAAAGTCTAAGTAGATAATGATACTAGTGGCGCCACCTATAATTTGATGGAAATTATGAACCAAAATGTGTTTTAAGATATAAAATTCCATATCTCGAAAAGTAATTGGATTAGACTCGCCACTTTTATAGGATATATAGACAATGCCCAAAGCTAGCATGGTATATATCATTGACCTTGACCTTATTTGTGAGGTCACCATGCCTGTAAAGTTGAAAAAGGTGATTTTGTAATGGCAGGGTGTAGCTTGGACATCAATGGCAATGTCAGCACAGCACCAGGCAGGCATATGGGCCTCTTGTATAACATAACCTGGGTGTCCTTGATCTACTGTCCCAAGGTCACTGAGGACATAAAGTTAAAGACTTGCTCATTGTTGTCTTGGCACTTGCAACAATATTCATCACATGAGTTGCAGGTGGCACCACTAAATTGAATTTCCCATAGGCGGCCATTATAACACATCCTGGCATATCTGAGAGTAAGAGCTTTAACTTTAATGAAGACTATGCTCACCAATTAAGTCCAAGTCTGACTTACAAAATAAGAGGCATTAACATATATGATGAACACCAAACTTTTGACTTTGCCCCACCTGAACGCAGTCATGTTGGATTTTCACCTGTGCGCACCCAATATCACCTTTAAATTTCCGACCACCCCAAAAAAAAATTATGCCCAAAATTAATTATTCAGATCACTCTGTTTTGAGATGGCAAAATGTCAGTTAAAATTATATGTAACGGATTTTAGCCTATCACAAATTCCACCACTCTGGTCAAGCCAAATCCTACAGTGCTGGTCAGTAGACATTATACCTTTGTGCTGCCCTCTGTGGCAAATTTAGGGGTGCAACCTGCACAAATAAGCTATGTTTACATGTGGAGCGAAGTGCCATCTGGCAGACAATTTTTTCATTAATCTTTAAATGTTCAGAAGCCACTTGAGGACTCACAACTTGGAAATGAACAGGTGCAATATAGCCACGATGCCAGCAGAGCATTAGGCCCATAGGCCTCTTGTTTTCTATTTTTGTACAATTTTTGTTTGTTTTCACAATTTTTTACGTCTCCAGAACTGTCACTCAAATTAAGCGGAAACTTAATGCATATGTTTGTTTATGGAAGGGTCAAACAAAGTTATTCAGTAAGGGGCACTGTTGTGGATTCCTGATTTTTAACAATTTTTTTTTCAATATGGGTACTTTTTACGATATGGGTACTTATTGGTAAATGCACCTTTCTTATTGGTTACTCCTTAAGTCAATGGACATTCTAATGCTAATTCACATGTATGACTTCTTCTCTGAAACTGTCATCCAGATTGATTTTAAACTTGATGACAATGTACTCTGGGTGGGTCTCTACAAGTTTGTTTGTATGGTCCCATGCAGTGATGTTTGGATTTTTTATGAATTAAAAAAAAAAAAATGATTTGAGCACGTCTTAAAAAGTCTTCTTCTCTAAAACACTCACTAAAAAAAATGATATCACACAGAAAAACTCTGGACTCCTAGTTAGTAATTCTTTCATCAGGCAGCGCTGCAATTTTTAGCTCAGCTGAGTTGCTAATCAGACTGAGCTTTTAGAGGGTTCGGTCACATGACTTAGAAATACATCTAAATGTCATTCTTATGCACTCAGCTAAAGCTCAACACAGGTTTATTCAGTTGCAACCTTGATTTTGTGGGACAAGCTTAGGTCAGCTGAGCATGGGCTGTTTCTGCAGCCCTCTAGTTTCTTCACATTATAAAGATATTGATAAATATTTGAAAGAAAATGTATGGTTTTTTGGGCTTAGTGCAATATTATAGAAAAGAGAATAGAATAAGATACCGCAATGCTATATACACTGAGCTTTACAGATGGCCCCTCAAAGTACTTGGAGCACATGAGATTGCAGTCAATAAGCCATCATTTGTGTATTGTACAAGGATTAGAGCTGAATGTCAGTTTGGGTACTTGGGTGTAAACATTAAATATGCTCCTGTCATAGGACTAGAATTGAGTACATGTACAAGGTATGTATAATCATGATGGCAGAGTGGCCAGGATGATTTGTGGATTTCTACTGGTATCCTAAATCTGTGTACATACGCCCTCAAGTAATAGACCCTCTGCCTTATATGAGCACGTCTCAGGACTGTGACCATCATTTGATCTTTTGCATCCAGTTTCACCTCTGTCAGCTACTTTTGAACTGGACCAACAGGTAGTTCCACAGAGGGACCAATGTAATACTGGGGGGTATGCACTTTGATATCACTGTTGCAAAAGTTGTGGAAATAATACAAAGATGACAAGTATGGCGCTAATATCTTTGTTTCTGGTTTGCAGATCGAGAGGATAGGTCCTCAGCATCAGGCTGGAAGTGACAGCTTACTAACCGGGGCAGCTTTTTTCAAGATGAGGGAGGTAGGTTATTCAGCCTGTGACATACATGCATACATATAAACACACACAGTGTGTGTCTATATGTATGTATGTGTATATAATATATATATATATATATATATATATATATATATACATGTATATATATATATATATATATATATATATATATATATATATATATATATATATATATATATATATATATATATATATACATACATGTATATATATATATATACATGTATATATCTATATTTGTAAGGTGAAAGATCTGAAGCCAGCACCTTTGGATAACCTCTAATCACTTTTTAGTATTTTTGGATGGTTTGATAATTAAACCACACACTCCCAAAGACTCGGATGTGTGAACATTAAATTTATCTGAGAAAACTGAGGTCAAACCTTTTGTTTACACTGAAGAGTTTGAGCAGTGCTGACCACATGGGCTTTGTTTGCATGGGCATGATAAGGAACCATGTCATTGTTTGCACAGTCATTAGGTCATGACCCCTGGCAACCAGGTGAGCACACTGACAAGGGTCACTCTGACATAGAAAACAGGAAACCATTAGCAGTGGAGAGAAGAATGGGCCAGTTTAGACTAATCACAGCCTGTGTTCTGACAACCCTGATATTCTCTATTGATGTAAAAAACAAATTAGCACAATGCACTTACTGGGCCCCAAATATTGAAAGTCACATGTGAGCCCACACTCAAACAAGCCAAGTGTCGTCAGGCTTGATGTTCCCAAGTTAAAAGAGCTTGAGTTTTAGCCCTTAAAGGGTCATGTTATCTTTTGTCCCAGTGAAAATGGAAGT
The DNA here is from genome assembly GCA_964020975.1 of Hermodice carunculata. Classification (NCBI taxonomy): domain Eukaryota; kingdom Metazoa; phylum Annelida; class Polychaeta; order Eunicida; family Amphinomidae; genus Hermodice; species Hermodice carunculata. The sequence continues at coordinate 61,196,055 of OZ026619.1, forward strand.
AACAATTTTCATTGAACACAGTGCAGTGGGAACAGTTTTCTTTGAAGCATACCAAAAGTATATATCATTGTGATGGCTGGAATGCCAAGTTTCATTATGTACAATAAATTGCTTATGGTCACGTGACTGGTTGCCATGGCAACCACTATAATCACTCATAAATGGCAAAAAAATCATTAAAAATTTGCTGAATTAGAGAACAAAGTATCTCCTCATTTTATGTGAAGCACCCTTTTCTCTAAATATGCATGGTATTTGGATAACCGGAGATATAAACTTTCAGTAAACTTTGAAAATAAAACAAATATCACATGACCTGTTTCCATAGCAACTATTTAAATATTGCTTGTACCTGGCTAAATAGATCTGCAGAACCTGTAAGATGCAGCTACTTTGCATAACACCTGGTCACCATAATTATTAATAGATTATGTTCCAGGTTAAATATTCTGCAAGAAAATGAATGAACTAAAACAAGGCTGCACCATTTTTATGGAAAATTTGTGTTTTTTTACCTTTTTAATAGATTGCTCTGGAAACAAAGCATGATTGGATCCACAATCATATATACAAGGCCTTGTACTGATATGTAGTTTGCAAATGTGGATGACATACATGCAAAAAGTGTACATGCGGTTATAGAGTCAATATCAGTGCAAAAGGCAAAGTAGGTCTTCACTATTGGCTGCCTATCACAATCTTTGAGACAGACAACAATATTTCTCATGTATCTGGTCACATGCTCCTTTCCTCTGCCCCCCCCCCCCCCCCCACCCCTGTTCATTGAGTGCAGAGAAACAGTTTAGGTTTGAATGCATGGTTCCATCAGTGTTAGCCAAGGCAAAAGGTCATGTTCATAAAGTGTATTGATAAACACAGGTTTGACAGGGAAACAGACTAGGGGATACATGGAAAGTGCAGACATTGACTCAATGATTGAGTGACTAATCAGCTGCAATGAGTTGAATGGCTCTCTGTGGGACCCACTGTGAAACCATGCATGGTTCTGTTGATACCCTTGAACTCTGTGGGCTCCAGCCTCTTTTTGAACAAAATACTTGCATCCTCACACCCAACAATGATTTCACTGTCCCCCTCCTCTATATAATCCCCCCCTGCACACTCCTGAATAAGGTTAATAGCCTGGGCACTTGTGTATAACTGACGGACACCTGCAGCTGAACTGGTGCTGGATGCTGCCCTCTTTGTGATGTCACGCACATCAAGGGAATCACCAGGGAATCCCTGAGTGACAAGCAGAGATGCTAGAGGAGGTGGTATACGTAAATAGATCAATGTGCTTCTTGGGGGAAACACAACAGCTGTCTGTGTCATGTTTGGTGATGATTTATGAGTTGTTTACACAAGTAAGGCTAAGCTAGTGTTAGCCAAGCATTAAATCATGTGATTACTGGTTGTTAATGACTGGTCTGACCTCTTAAGGTTTAAGCCACAAAATATACTTTTTTTTGGAATGACAACATCAAAAAAGTAAAGCTACAAGTTTATTTCACACAATAATAAAAAACAGGACCTAAGAAGTGAGTATGTGTCATATTACAGCCATAAATGCATCAGAAATGGCAACATTGTCTTTCAACACGATTTTCTCAGAACTGTTTTTTGCTCAATCTGTGCAATTTGTATCTCACCTCACAAGCAGACGAATTGCCCTATCACATAAAAATCAATTGACATCAAAAGACAAATATATCCAGGAGCTGTTCCTGGGATTTTTTTCTGACAACTCTCTCCATGACTTTTGGAGCATTTTGTGAAAGAAAATGAACAACCTGTTAGGAACAACTTAACAATTTCATAACTTTTGTTTATGTTATTTCAGCATTGCTGAATTTGATCTTGGACGTATCTTTATTTTTTTGATATCTCTGATTTCAATTTGAAAGAAAAATAAATTGTGTGACTTCTGCACAAAAAGTGTGAAAATCCTACTAAGTCAGAAAGAATGCTATAAGATCTCAGAATACTTTCAATCCCACCAAAACAAATATATATAGATACAAATCTATGGATGTGTAGTAATCAGAAAATATATAGGTTTACTGTACTTTTGAAAAAAACAAAAACAAATGGGTAATATTGATCCAAAGTTGCAAGTCTCACTGCGCACTGGCTACAGATCTTCCACCTTAAGATATGGCAACCCTTGCCAGATGACACACCAGACCTCTGGTCTCCTAAGCTCCATTGCATATTGATATATCTCAGCTGGTAATCTAGATATGTCAACAGACTTTTTTAAAAAAAAGGTAAACAGATAGAGCCATAAGCTGCACATGAACATATTGTATGAAGGACGTGGGGTACCATGTTTATGCAAATAGGTTGTCCCAAAGGTTTTTTTTTTCTTTGTGCAGTAGGATACAAATTTTATGGATTTGCAGTAGATAAAATCTTTTCCCCTCACCTCAGAATTTTAGTGATGACTTAACTATTGCACATGGAAATTGTCCTCAATAAGGGCTTGGTCAGCAAAAAAGGTGGATGACCTTGACCAAATTCCCAAGGTCACCACCTAGAGTCCTATTAGGCTAATAATTAGCGGACTTGGTTGCCCCATGATAATTAAAGATGTTTTTGACCTACCCTGGTAGGACTTTCATATTGTACTGGAATATGGCCTTCTGTAGGAGCTAGGTCAAGTTCTGAAGTCAATTCCCAAGGTCACAGAGCCACATTGCTGAATTTGGTTTCTGTTTAATAATTGCTGAATTTTTTTACCAAAAACTTTTATTTTGTAGAGCTAGATGAGCCTTAAATATGGGTGATCTTGACCTAATTTCAAAGGTCACAAGGCCACTTTAGTGAATTTGGTTTCTGCATCCACTTTCCAAGGTCATGAGTGCCCCATTTAGAACTCTCAACAGGGTAATGAGTGCAAACATAATGACGGTAGGGGGCAACTATGTTTTAGAAACATGTCTTGTTTCTAACTTCATTCTAAGGATGCAGACTACCCTAATTTACCTAATTAGCACACATGCTCTGATTAGCGCACATCCCCTGTTATATGAAAAAAGGAATCCCGAAAAAGTTTCTCAAAGTCATTCTCCAACCTAATGACAACAAAAGAAACTGGGTGTGTGGTTGCAACACCAGGCCTGCTAGGCCTACTTAACTCATTCCATACTGTGGTCACAGGCAGTTAGTGGTTCTGCCGCAAGGGCAGCTGCAGCATGGCTTGCCAGGCAGTGCCAGAACTACTGACTTAAGACAACAGGCATGTTGGTACTTGAACTAAAGCTCTTTTCATGAATAATTCAAATATGCAATTGTCGTCTTTAATCTAGGTAAATATACGGAAAAATGAGGGACTGGTATGGAATGAGTTAAGTAAGGTGCCTAATGCTGCTGATTCCCTGTCCAGTGCTAAATCAAGTCCACGGTTGACCCTTGGACATGTCATGGTAGCAGGGATTGAGCCCCCTCGCTGTAAAAAAAAGAAAAAAAAAAACTTGCATACATTGGCATGTTCTCTTGGAACATGACCAACTGTTGCATCAACTTTTTATTACAGCCACAGAATGTGTAACACACGGATTGTTGTCTTCAATCACACATAACAAAAATTCATTGGTGGTTGGTTCCCATTCATGTTTGTATACATCACGTCCACAAACAAATGATTTAAATTGGAACTTTGTTGCCGGGGAAACCATGATGTCGCTGTGCAAAAATCTTGTCAGTCAGCTGAGGTTTTTTGAGGGTCCGTCATCCGTCCGTCGTCCACAATTCACATTTTCGACTTCTTCGGAAAAACTGTCAGCCAGATTCACTTCAAACTTGGTGGAGATGTGCCTTGGGTGGGTCTCTACCAAGTTTGTTCAAATAGTCATGGTCCAGTGATTTTTGGATTTTTAATGAATTTTTTTGTTCTTTTTTGGGCAAATCTTAAAAAATCTTCTTCTCCGAAACCACTCACCCAATTGCTTTGATATCACACAGGAACACTCCCTGGGACTCCCAGTTCTTAATTTGTTTTTTGTGTGTTATAGCTATTTTCGACTTCTTCCTATTTTCGACTTCTTCTCCAGAACCGTCCCTCAGATTAAGCTGAAACGTGGTGCATATGTTCCTTGTAGAAGGGTCAAACAAAGTTGTCACTATGTGGGAATGCTGAAGATTCCTGATTTTTAACGATTTTTTCAATTCAGGTACTTGTCGGTAAATGCAGCTTTCCTATTGATTACTATGGAAGTCAATGGGCATTCTAATGCTAATTCACATTTTTGACTTCTTCTCCGAAACCGTCATCCAGATTTACTTCAAACTTGGTGGCAATGTACCTTGGGTGGGTGTCTACCAGGTTTGTTCCAATGGTCATGTTCCAATGAATTTGGATTTTTTTATGATTTTTTTTTTTTAAATCTCTACAGAAGATTTAATAGGAAAATTTTACATGGGAATTTCTTGTAATGGTCATAACTTTAATAATGTTGACCAGATTTACTTCAAACTTGGTGGGGATGTGCCTTGGGTGGATCTCTATTAAGTGTGTTCAAATGGTCACTCTCTATTGATTTTTGGATTTTGTATGAATTTTTTTGTTTTTTGGGGGGGCAAACCTTAAAATTTCTTCTCCTCTGAAACCGCTCACCCAATTGCTTTGATATCGTACATAGACACTCCCGGGGACACATAGTTCCCAATTTGTTGACCAGGTGGTGCTGCAATTTTTTTATGAATTTTTTGTATGGTTTTGCTATTTTTCACTTGTTCTCAGAACCATCCCTCAGATTAAGCTGAAATGTGATGGATATCTTGTTGTGGAAGGGTCAAACAGTTGTTTACTAGGTGGCACAGCTTTGGATTCCTTTGGATTTTCAATTCGGGTACTTATCGTTCAATGCAGCTTTCCTCTTGATTACTATGTAAGTCAATGGGCATTCTAATGCTTATTCACAGGACAACTGACACGAAATTTACTGTTTACTTGATAACTTGGGATCTGTTTTGAGTTAGCTACACATGTTAATTACTCTGTATGAAGGTCATGCTGAGACAGTACATGAATGACCTTGACCTCGTTTCTGTTGTCACAGTGCACTATACATGAATTTTACTCTTCATTGTAACTTGATAACTACTTGAACTTTGATGTTGCACATGTAAGTGTTCTTCTATAAAGGTCAGACTTACTCAGAACATGGTGTCCTTGATCCTTTCCCAAGTTCATAGAGCTGCAAGTGTGATGAATGTCAAGATCAGCTGAGGCACAGGCTGTTCACACAGCCCTCTTGTTGTTTTTGATATCAAAAGAAGACCAAATGTCATATTAAAATAACTGAATGCAGAACTTAACAACAAAATGAAAGAAGACAAAATGTTATATTAAGATAACTGAATGGACAACTTAATACCAAAATGTAGGCAAAAAGTAGTAAAACAAAGATGAAATGTCATTTTACATTAACTAAATGGTCAACTGATGGTCAACAAATGGTCAGGAATAAAAAGGAACTCAGTCTTGTTTTTCTCTCTTCAAAAGTGTAGCAGCATGCTACCATTTCTAACCAATGACTACTCCCTTTCATACATAGATGGCACTGCATACCATTCCTTCACTCACTGCAAATGGTGCATGGATGGACCCCATCAATTGATTTGACAAAGGCTGCTAAACTGTGGCCCAAGACCTAGTAAACATGAGGTTTATCACTGTTTATGGTTTGAATAAAGTAAATTAAATATTCATTATCAAAGGTTAATGGGTAGGTGAATGTGATGTACAATTCATTGATGTTTACGATCTCATCATTAAGTGGACACCGACTTTTAAATGCTAGCGGAGCCTCCCCTTGACTCCATTAGGTCTTGGACTGGCTCCGGGTGTGCACTTACAATTGCTTTTTTATTTCACCCTGCTTTAATGAATAAATATTTTGTAAGCGAACAGTGCAGTAATTAGGTAAAGTACGCTAATCTGTAAATATTAGTGTCTGTGGTATGGAAGTTGGCCAGGCATGCATGTAATCTTGTTTGGATCTTTTCCAGATGTTCTTCGAAGACAATATTGATGATGCCAAATACTGTGGCCACTTGTATGGTTTAGGGACCTCATATGTGCAAAATGGCTCGAGCTACGAAAACCACGCGTATGGTCATGCTGGCACACAGAATGCACACAGCACCACCAACAATGTTGAAACTCCCGTCACCACGTCGTCATCGTCGTCAAGTTGACAGGAGGCGGACTGGACCCAGCAACACTCGGGCGTCCAGGGCTGGTCAGGAGGGCCACACGCACCAGATAATCGAGATACTCAAGGGGGCAGTGATGTAGTAACAAGCTGGGCTCCCAAGTGGTAGCGACTGCACATGGACCAAGAATATTTGTAATATAGCACCACTGTGGACAGTAAAGATCACAGCCATCAAATCAACTGCCATCACTATACATTTGTAACATGTAACAATGTCCAGACTTTTTCCGCTCCTGTCATATGAATTGTACATACATTGGCCATAATGATTCTCTAGAGATTGACTACTCTGATCGTATTTCTTGCATCCATTTCTTACCTCCATTTCCCAGATCAAACAAGAATGGATTTACTTGCAAATTTAAATGTTAGAGACTGTAACATCATGTTCATTTACAGAAGTTGTAATTTTTGGGATGATGCAATTTTCTGTCTGTGTTCTTCCATATTCATGGAAAGAAGACTGACACAAAAACAAAGAAAATGGCATCAGCTAATTAGACCAATGGAGACTGTATATCGTATAAATAAAGCAGAGGGGAGGCTATTTTTCTAGATTTACAATGCAAGGTATTTTGAAATTCTAGGGAGGAGGGGGGGGGGACTTTTTACAGTTACCCGTATGCAGCATGTGGAAAAAATTTGAAAGGTTCACCAAAAAAAAAAAAAAAAATGAAGCCTCTTCTATGCTGTCATCAGTGGCTCAGTGCTCATGGTTAGGCACAAAAGGAAACAAATCACGTAGGTTTTTTTTTTTTTTTTCTGAGATGTGAAATGCAAAAAGAAAAAGAGAAAAACATTTGGAGAAGTTGGTTTACAACAGGATTACAAATGAGAACCAGTACCACCTTGTAAATTTGAGCTATTTTGCCCTATGCTTGATTTTTAGTCATCCTGCGCTGCTTTTAATGTGAAGATATAATTTATTACAGTGGCAGTGTGAGTATACTCTGTCCAATTCAGAATCATTGAGCATGGAGCTTACTGTGATATTGATTTGTACATGTATAGGCAAAGAGACCATTTATTGGAGACAGTGTAGCGGAAATGCTTGAAACAGTCACTTCTCTGACATTGTGGTCAGTTTTAATGTATGGAGCAAGTCGGCGATTTGTTTGTGAAAGATGTGTGTGAAATGAAAGACTTGGGTGGTGTTTTTTAAAGCAAAATAAAAGCTCTGTTCATCAAAATTTTGATTTGCTCCTGCCATCAACTTTTCTCTTTTAACTTACCATTTTTGCAGCTTATGTTCATATTTTTCTTTACTTTTTAAAGTTATTTCTTATTTATTTATTTTTTTTTTTTTTAGGATTTTGGTTGTTGTTAATTTTGTGGTGAAACTGGTAAAAATAATGGTACTTATTCTTAGTTCTTGGTTTATGTTGAATACAAGTATCTTGCCCCAATTTGTACAGTTTTGATGGTACTGAAAATTGCTTTATTTTGCATGTATACATTTTTTCATTTTTTAAAGCTGACAAATTCATGATTCCAGAAAAAAAATCAGTCAGTTGTCAAATACATTCTGTTCAACTTATTCAAACCTGTTCAAATGCATGCACTCATTAGCAAAAATTTGTTGTTTTGAGAGGGAAATTCAAACAGTAGCCCCCGTCCCAGAATTTCATGGTATTTTCTAATTTGTGGATGTAACTTTTTCCATGAAAAACATGAAAATAGTAGTACTGTGAACATAAAGCAATTTACAGTAAACATGATCTGATTGTGGCTGTGTGTTTTTACGTCCATCAATGGTGTGAGGAAAAATTTCTTCATTCAGGCAGCCATGTTTTGTTACCATAGTAGCATAGCCCTCACAGAGGTACCGCATCCAACTCCATGCATGGTCAAACCCTTGGTCGCTTTTTTCTTTGCTTGTCATGACTAGAGCGCTTCTTAGCAACTGAAATAGCAGTTATGTCATGCAGTAGATAGAGAAGCAACCTTTTGAGACTGTCAGTTTTATTTCAAGTGTTGAAGTGAAGTTCTCTGATATATGAGGGAGTGAAATTTCACTGAAGATGTTAATTTTTTCATCAGAGGGAAAAGGTCACAATCACCAAGGATATGTGTGTTCAGTCTTATGTGTAGCCCACTGCACAGATACAGTGGAGGGTTGACATGTAGTCTCATTAGGTAAAATAGTGCAAAATGTTTAAAAAATGATGCACCTCTGATGGTTGGAAAGGTCATAAAAATTTCAGGTTTATAGGTACATGTATGTTTGCGATACATATGAAACATTTCTCCACAATATCCCGAGATAGTTAGGTATCAGTTACAGTTGAAAGAACTGGCAATATGCAAGCCTGACTCCTATTAGTAAGTGCTATCCTTTGGCCATCTTCATATTTAGTCCTGGTATGTATTATTAGATATGCCTACTGTGCATGTACATGGAAGTATGACTTCCAATTTTCAAAACAGACTTGCACCGGTGCTGATGGGAATGGTTGATTAAGGGTAAAGTGTTTTTGGCTATTATCATATATTATTTTCTGCCAAATTACTTTCTGTTTATGGATCTGGAGTCTGTAAGTTGGCTAGTAAACAGATACTTGTCTATGTGGGTACAATATTATTTAAAACTGTTGACAGAAGAATTCTTTAGAACACGCAATGTTGAAATAGTGGAATGGATTCTGTTGTCCTGAAAACACAATTTAAATATTACACATATCACGAACAACCAAATTATTGATCTGATTGTTTCTTTCTTTCCTTTCTGTTATTCTTTTTTTGTTTTTGTTTTTTGTTTTTGTTTTTATATTTCGGAAAAAGATAATGTGTAAAATCAATACCCATATAACATTCATCCATTCTTTTTTGGCCTTCACAGCAAACCCAAGATCCAAGATTTTTCTAGTCTACTGAGTGGATATTACGTAGGACTTTATCTTATAAGGGGCAGGACTTCTGTGAACTTTGTTATATTTAATATGTATCAGTGTTTTTACAGGTTCTGAATACACAGCTGAAAAAAAAACAACAACAAAAACTGAGCATTTTGCATACACAGGCATAGCTGTGCTACGAGGTGGAGATGTAAACTTGTTATTGGAAACAAAGGTATGGATGATAATAGAAAGAACCAAGATTTTTTTTTTTTTGAAAGTTTACAGTTGCAGGAGCTGTAATATAAGCCAAGCAGATGCTAAACTCTACAGTTCCTTTTATAAAGGTTTCTTTACCCCTGTGGGCTCTGGTATTTGTGACAGGGAGGGTAAATGACCAATATATGTTGATGGGGGGCCACAAGGCAAACTGGTCAGTTTCACTGGTGCAAGATCTGGTTGCTCAGTAGTGTTCCTGTTTCCATGGGATCTCAGATGGGAGTACTGGTGCCTCTGTCAACTGTGTGACATGTTAGCTAAAAGACCAGAAACATCAATATGGATACTATAAACAAATTGTCAGCATGGTTATGGTTTAGTGGTGATTTCAAGGGCAGACTCTGAAGAGACCATGCTCCAGTTCAATGAATTTGGGCCAAGATAAATTTCTGTGTTGCAGCATTAAACTTTGTTTCAGAGACAAGTAAGAACAGCGATTGATTTGCATTAGCTTTGTCATGGTATCTGCTGTTCCACCTGATGTATTCTAACTGACCTGTAAAGGCAAAGGTGTACCTACAAACCTGTATAAATCTGTTTTAATGAGGAAATAGCCAGTGGTGTGAAAACTGACTCAGGCCTTACCTACTGGAAATTGTATAGCTGTGAAATATATGCATACAACTCCCGGGAAAACTTGTCTTGAGAAACCATTGGGATGAACAACCAAATATTGTAAGAATCATGGGGCCTGGCATGTACTGCTCTCTAATGCATCTGACTTTTTATATTAGATCGTTTCTCAATCAAGCATCAATATTTTAGCTTATGCATCACTGAATCTGGATGTGAAGAGGAGCATGTAAGTCATGACCTGCACTGGTGAAAATAACTTAGATTTAAGCACCAGGTGGGAGAACCTTTTCACACATAGCATGAATGATGCTAAAGTACATGGAACCCAAAGGTGAAAAACTCAGAAATAGGAGCGAGTTTTCTTTTGAGCTAATTTGTATACATGTGGGGTATGGAGTATTAGAGTGAAATGTTTCAAACTACATGTATTACTTTTCTGAGTTTTTTGAGTGAAATGTTTCAAAATGTAAATTTCAGAGTTAAAACTGAAGTATTTCACAATGCTACAGAGTTTTAAGTGAAAAAGTTCAAAATGCCACTTTCGGAGTTTTAAGTCAGTTCTAAAATGCTACCTTTTTGTATTTAAGTGAAAAGCTTCAAAGTGCCTCTTTTCTGAGTTGAACTGATCCTATGCTACCGAGGCAAGGCCAGTGGTCAGTAGTAGTTGGTTCACCTGGCAAGTCATGGCTCAGTTGCTCCTCCAGCAGCTACAGCAGGACTTGCTATGTGCTGCAGAAATGACAGCCTCTGTCAGGCAAGGAATGCTGGTATGCAAGTTTTTGGGGAGAAGAATTTGAATAAAGAAAATTCCTTGGCCATCCCACTTTCCAGCTAAATATATCAGAGGAAAACATGACTGTATGAAGTATGGAAAGAGTTTAACTCCACAAGCCCACATTTGAAGCAGAGAACTTGTTCAGTCAGTGTGTTGGGCTCTGAAAATCTGGCTTCAAGACTACTTTGTGTTGCATGTTTCCTAAATATGTACATGTATTTTATGTAGCTGTATATACAAGTGCACTCTCTGCATTAATTAGGTAAAGCTAATTAGTTAGGCCTCACTGAAAGTCAAGATTGAGATGAGCTAGCAGAATGTATGTTCACCTTAAAAAGGTAGCAGAATGAAACTTGACCCTTCCCGTTCATTGTGTGCAGAAATATTCTGGAAATACAGTGGCTGGTGGTGAAGGAGTCCTGAAGGTTACAGATCTGTTGTGACATTTCTGTACCTGGACATGATAAGCGTGTAAGTGTCAGGTCTGTGTAATGTGATCTCTTTTCTGTTTGCCCCCTGCTTAAATTATTGCTGTTTGCGTCACATGTTTTATTGGTGCCAGAAGGAAACCTGACTTGTATGCAGGTCGTTGGAGGAAGGGAAAAGGCACAGTAAACAAAGATAATTCAGCAAATACGATGCAAAAGTTATTTTTTTGTTTGCATAAGGCAAGGCCACTTGAAAAATGGTGGATGCTGAAAAATGAGTGCACTTAAACCTTGTTGGGTTTACATGCATTTATTTATACCAAGATTTTGAAAACAGAATGTATTGTATCATGCTAGAAATGTAAAGGCATTTCCGTACATGAGATCATCTGCAGATACATGTAGTTATGTTTCTGTTTTAGCTCAGTTTAATGTGATGGCAAACAGGCCTTGGAGAGGCATGTTGTAAAGAGGTCGTGTTCAGTGTAGAAACCTTCATAGATCCCTGTGCAGTTTTAATTTCATTGGAAATCAACTAGTAACCTTCTGCACAAAAGTCTGTGTATAGTGAAGAAATTGATTATTTCTTTTTTAACAAAGTGAATTAAAATACTGTGTAAAGTCAGCAATGAAACATGTGTTTGTGCTTTCTTTAATGTGGACAAAACTTGTACAATTGGTGGGTATTAGGGTGAAGGGATTAATGTGCTTTTAGCTCAGCTGACGTGTCAGTCAGCTGAGCTTTTGTGAGGGTCTGCGTCCATCCTTCTTCCGTCCACAATTCACAATTTTGACTTCTCAGAAAGTCTCGCCTAGATTCACTTCAAACTTGGTGGGCATGTGCCTTGGGTGGTTCTTTACAAAGTTTGTTCAAATGATCAAGCTCCAGTGATTTTTGGATTTTTACGATTTTTTTGTTCTTTTTTTTTGGTAAATCCTAAAAAATCTTCTCCGAAACGGCTCACCCAATTGATTTGATATTAGATAGGAACACTCCTAGGGACTCTTGGTTCTTAATTTCTTCACCAGGTGGCACTGCAATTTTTTTCAAATTTTTTATGTGTTTTTGATATTTTCAGCTTCTCCAGAACCATCCCTCAAATTAAGCTGAAACTTGGTGGATATGTTCCCTGTGAAAGGGTTAAACAAAGGTGTTCACTATATGACGCTGCTGTGGATTCCTGATTTTTAACAATTTGTTCAATTTGGGTACTTATCGGTGTATGCACCTGTCCTGTTGATTACTATACGTCAGTGGGCATTCTACTGCTTATTCACATTTTTGACTTCTTCTCCAAAACCATTAAGCAGATCGACTTCAAACTTGGTAGCAATGTACCTTAGGTATGTCTCTGCCAGATTTGTTTAAGTGGTCATGCTCCAGTGATTTTTGGATTCGTTAGGATGTTTTTTGTTCTTTTTCGAGGCAAATCTTAAAAAATCTCCCAAACCGCTCACCCAATTGCTTTGATATGATACAGGAACATTCCTAAGGACCCCAAGTTCCTAATTTGTTCAGCAGGTGATTTTTTTTTTTTGTGTGTGTGTTTTTGCTATTTTCGACTTTTTCTCCAGAACCATCACTCAGATAAAGCTGAAACTTGATGGATGTGTTCCTTGTGGAAGGGTCAAACATAACTGTTCACTAGGTGGCACTGCTGTGGATTCCTGATTTTTTAAGAATTTTTCAATTTGGGTACTTAACGGTAACTGCACATTTCTTATTGATTACTGTAATGCAAGTCAATGGGCATTCAAATGCTAATTCACATTTTGGACTTTTTCTCCAAAACACTATGCCAGATTAACTTCAAACTTGGTGGGAATGTACCTTGGGTGAGTCTTTATCAGTTTTTTTTTTTTCAAATGGTCATGCTCCAGTGATTTTTTGATTTTTTTATGAGTTTTTTTTTTTTTTTTTAGGCAAACTTAAAAAATCTCCAAAACTGCTCGCCCAATTGCTTTGATATGACACAGGACCACTGCTAGGGACCCTTCGTTCTTAATTAGTTCACCAGGTAGTGCTTCAATTTTTTTTCCTGATTTTTAGCTCAGCTGACTTGTCAGTCTGAAAAGATGGAAAACTCACCTGCACCTGTTCATGTAGGCTTACATTGCCATTTCTAGTACCCTCCTGTGCTGGGGATATATAAATATATTGACTGCCACTAGGTGGTAGCACACTCAAGAAGACTTCATGGGCTTGCAAAACTTAGATTGGTTTCAAAATTTGAACTAGTAAAGAAAATTTGATCATGTTGCTGGTCACCTCCTATTTTGAGCATTTTTCCCGATTGTTGATCACCCACATACTATTATAAAATATGTCACTAAACCACACTTAATTTTTACAATGGAAACCTGATTTTTTGCACATAACATGCCAACACAATGCTTGATCTGAAAACATAAGCAGATTTGGTCTGAATTTTAAAAATGTTCTCAACAAAAAGTGTAATAAGGTCAGATTTAAAATTTACTCGATTTTTTATCAAAAAAATTGTAAAAAGGTTCTTTCAAGAAAAATACTTATTCCAAGAATTTATTTCTGTTTTCGTTTGTCTTGGAAAAATTTGTTTTCTATCAATGTACCAAATTTTATTAGAATATAAGTAGAACTTGTTCGTAAAAGGATGTATTCTTTGCACATACAATGTTGATCATCAAAATGGCCTTTGACCCCAATTGACCTTGACCTTGTTGGTTGTTTCACCGCTGGAGACATAAGACTCACTTATTCTTAACCACCCAGGTGTGCCTTTTCCAATGATACCAATCAAAGACTTGGTCAATGACTTAAATTACCCCCCTTGCTCTTGGTCTACATGCAGAGCTTCATTGGCATGTGTGCCAGCTGTGAGCTAGTGACCTGGGCCTACTACTGGATGAATCTGAAGGCAACAACTCCTGCTCCCCTGTATCGATGCACCAGGCATTGGAGTCTTAGCACTTAAAACCTCGTCAAGCAGCTGATGGTCCAGGGCACATGAGGAGGCCACTTGTGATAGAAGCACATCTGTCACCAACCCTTATGTTAGGGGAGCAGTAAGTTCCACAGAAGCTATTGCTGCCACCTCCACAGCCAGCGTCTGCTCCTCCTATGAAGGGTGAGAGAGTGAGACTGCTGGAAGGCTAAGTGCGGGAACCATGGTAGCCACCTACCCAGAAGTAGGTTAACTGAAGGGCACCTGCTAGAGTTGTGAGAACTTCAGAGCCTGCGGGCAGAGTGAGAGTTGGCTAAGCACGGAGGCAATGAGTGGCTCATTCAAAACATCTGACTTTGACATGGTGGGAGTGCCGGGGAGGGGGAGGCAGATGAAGAGGAAGTCTCTGTCCGCAATTGCTGCTTTTCATGGAGCTCGTGTTCTGCTTGCCTCTCCAATGGGGGGGGGGGGGGCAGGGTACCCAGCTCAAAAGATGGCTGCCGTGAGGGCAGAGACACCACCACCGACTTCTGTACCATCTGCAGCGGTTTTTAACATTTGACTTAAAGTCCCAGCTATGGGAGCTCAGGGAATTTACTGGGGTTCTGGTGCTCTGAGATACCCAGAAGTTTGACCCAAGGTCCAAAATCCAGGAGCTCAGGGCATCAGCCAGGGTTCTGATGCTCTGGGGTACCAGGACATTTGACCCCAGCTCTCGGACCCAAGAGCTTGGGAAATTGGTCTGGGTGCCAGGATGCCCGTACAGGAGCTAGAAGGCACCCATTGTGGCTTCACAAAGGGCTGGCTTGGGTTTAGACCACTTGGACCTACTGGTCCAAGCACTCAGAAGATCCAGGTGGCACTTTGCCGGCCCCATCAGATGGGAATCCAAAGTAGTCGGCATAGAGGGGTTGAACAGCTGCAGGATCAGATCCACTTGCAACTGTTGGTTCTTGGCCATTGTATCCAAGACTGCCAGAGTCTCAGATCAGCAGCCAAAGAACTTCCAGTCATTACTTAAGGTGAGGCTGAATTTTCTGTACCTTAGCGAGGGGATCCTTTGTGGCCTGACTTGTAACTATGCCTGCTCGTCTTCCTATTCCCCCATGGGGTTTCAGGAGAAGAAGCAGCAATCACTTGAGCCTCCGGGGAGCCTCATGGGCTCGGTTTTGTTTCTCCAGTGGTGTCACTAGGGTGGAAGACTCAGCGGAGTCAGACTCAATGGCCAGACATTGGGCAGCATGCTTATGTCTCACCCTCTCATACTTACTCCAGGACTGCTCGTTAAGCAATCACTTGTCTTCTGCCCATCCAGCACACAACCTGCATGTATATTCACAAGAACGCACATGGCCTGGCTGCAGGCTACAACTGTACCAGTGCCCATGCATGGTCATTCTAGGCTGCCATGAAATGGTTCCATGCGTCCATCTTCTGCCGTCTACCCAACAAGGGTGGAGGTGAAGTGGTCTCGGGCCCAGCACCCATGGCACACTGCCAAGCAGGGATTGCCAGTATGCAACTGTCCTCCCTGTGTCTGTGATTGGACCTGCCAGATGTTATCTTGCACAAAAACCATTTCAAGCCAAGATCAGCCGTACTTCCACAATTCTCAGAGGATCAGCCGGTCAAATATAAGCCCTCCTTATCTTGAAAGTGACCAGGAGAAAAATAATATGTCTGTGTTCACACAGACATAATAAAAGGGCTTTCTGTTAGGCTGATGATACCCGCTTTTGGTTTTTTTTTTTCCTAGGACAAACTGCGGATTGTACGGCGACGTAGATATATTTGTACAGTGAAACAGGGGGAATATACTATTTTCGTTCAACGTGATTTAGGTGTTTTAATTAGGCGTGACACCTTGCCTGCTTGTGTTTTGAATTTGATGAATAGGCCTAGGCCTAATAGCGATATCTTGAAAGCAACTTTCAACTCCATGTGATGCGTGAAATGTCCAATTCTTGCTAAATTTGCGGAACAGAAACTGACTTTCCTTTTTTTTTTTAGTCAAAGAACAAACTTCACACAGTCATGGTATGCTTCGTGTACTACACAGTACACAGTTTGCACATGAACTGGTGACGAAGGTTAACGTAGGCTAATTTCATGTCATGTCTTGCTGACCTTGGGGGCCAGAATGAACCGGCCAGCAAGGGAA
Organism: Hermodice carunculata; assembly: GCA_964020975.1. Taxonomy (NCBI): domain Eukaryota; kingdom Metazoa; phylum Annelida; class Polychaeta; order Eunicida; family Amphinomidae; genus Hermodice; species Hermodice carunculata. The sequence continues at coordinate 61,212,256 of OZ026619.1, forward strand.
AATCGCTGGTAGATCTTAAACGACAAAACATACCTAGAGTTAACCAGGTAAGCAGATAAAAGAAATGTTGAATTTCTATTTTAAAACCTATCCGTGTTTTCTGCCCAGTTCCTTGCCTACCTAGCGTATGGAGCTACCGTCATCCAGTGGCGATGATGTCTCCATGGTCTAACTTTACAAAGTGGTCATTACCGGTACTGTGTGACATGTTGTATAGTGCAAGCCTGAATTTGTTCATTACGTGGTTGGCAAGTGTAATAATTACTAGCGATGTTTTATTTGCCTGAATTATTTACTGGTGATTGGAAATCAAAGGGTGAGGGGTGCATGGGGGTGGGGTGGGGGCGGGAAAGGGTATCGCCTCCCCGTAGATGAGTGCATTGTCTTGTTCATTCATTCCGATGCATGAACAGTGCTTTCTCTATCATTTCAATTTAGAACTTTATTCTGGTCGACGAAAACCTTGTGCGGCGTAACGTACATTAGGTATTAGATTTGCACCATGACAGAGAAATTAAATCTTGATTTTAGCGAGTCTTTCAGATTCCTTGTACGTTTAACTAAGGAGTGTACAATAAATGGAGGGTTAAACTTTGTTAGGCCATGGTGATTTTGATGGATAACCATTATTTTCCTACCATTTGGCTAATTCAATTGAGAGTATAAACAATTTTGCGGTCATCCATCGTGGCTCATCCGTCTTGCAAAATATCAAAGTTAAATGTATTATAAGTCTGTGTGCCAATAGAGACGTATATATGACAAGCCGTTTTAACATTTAATCAGATTTATGGATATCCAAAATTCAGTTTTGGATATCCATAGTTCACTTTCGGATAACCATAAATCAATTTTGGATATCATAAAATCACTTTTGGATATCCTAAATTCATTTTTTAGATATCAAGAATTCATTTCTTAATATCCAAAATTTTGCAATGATTTTGTGAATTCGTGATATCCGAAGTTCAATATTTCATATCCGAAATTCAATTCTTGATATCCAAAAATCAATTATGGATATCCAAAAATCATTTCTGGATATCCAAAAATAAGAAATGAACGTTTGTCATAATGAACGGTCCCTTTTGCATATTTTGTGCGGTGAAGGTGTCCATGACTCTGGCTCTGATGACATCCACAGCCTCCGAGGCTAACGATTGTGGTGGGTCCATCATCTTCCAAAGGATCAATCAGCCAGCTTGTCTCAGCTGCTGGCCCATGCTGGCTGAAGTGGTAGACGGTTCCGCCTCCGGAACCGGACGTTACGGTTGCGGTTCACACACTTTCAATGAAGGAGCATGTACCAATAAATTGCTAAACTGTAAATAGTTGGACACATGCACACGATTTATATTCATTCATTTATTTTTCTTTTAATTTTTTTTTTGGATTTTGAGAAATAAAACATTGGTTTTGAAAAGTCTAATTGGACACACACCAACCAACTGTCACAATCTTAAAGGGAGCATAACTTATTTCAACTTCCAACCTTTACCCTGATTTTTGGATATCAATAAATCATTCACGGGTGTCAATAATTCAGAACGGAGACGAAATAATTTTGGATATCCAAAAATGGTTTTTGATATCTAAAATCGATTTTTGGATATCTATCGGGCGCCGTTTTGCTATTTATTCAGCATTTCTTGATATCAAAAAGTCGACTTTTTGATATCAAGAGGTCACTTGAATTATTGATATCAAGAATTCGACTTTTTGATATCAAGAATGACTTTTGATATCAAGAAACACTTTTTGATATTAAGAAATGAATTCTTAAGAAATACTGGATAAATAGCAAAACGGCGCCCCAGAGATACAAAGAACAGTTCATTGATATCGAGAATTCTTCTTGCTTGCTGATGACTAAATAATTATTGATATCAAGAATTGAATATTTGATATCCAAAATTGAATTTTGGATGTCCAAAATTCATTTTTGGATATCCATGAATATGATTAAATGTTAAAACGGCTTGCCATAGACATACTTTTTCTTCTAGGAATTATCTTTCTTTCTTTCTTTCTTTCTTTCTTTCTTTCTTTCTTTCTTTCTTTCTTTCTTTCTTTCTTTCTTTCTTTCTTTCTTTCTTTCTTTCTTTCTTTCTTTCTTTCTTTCTTTCTTTCTTTCTTTCTTTCTTTCTTTCTTTCTTAACACACAAATTTGTCCGACATTTCATTTGAAGACTACTGTATGTAGGAACTTCAAACTTTTCATGTTTATACCTGCGTACAAGAAGTCTTGAGTTTTCATAAAGAGGTTTGACGGTTGTGAAAATTCAAATCTTGAATATCTTCAAAACTATTACAGGTCTGTGCCAATCCAACTTTATACGTTTGTAACACTGCGTCAATTATCATCCAGCTTTAATCATGTTGGGCTCAACTTGTAGGTATTGCAACACGGCATTTTTTTTTCGCATTTAACCTGTAACCTCCAAATTTCAAAAGTCAAGGTCATTTGAACCGTTAAAAGTATCATCTGGCCATAACTTGGTCAATTTTCATCCAATCTTAATTATGTTGAACTCAAATTGTAGGCATTGCAACACTGCACACTTTTGTAATTTACATACGACCTTTAAAAGTCAAAGGTCAGGTTCATTTGGCACTTTGAAATTTTATCTACAACTTGGTCGATTTTCATTTGATTTGGTTCATGTTGGACTTAAATTGTCGATATTGTAACTTGTACATTTTTCTAATTTACATGTAATCTCTAAAGGTCAAAGGTCACGGTCATTTGGGCCTTTAAAATTTTCACGTAGCCATAACTTCAATTCCATCCAATTTCAGTCATGTCAGGCTCAAATTTTAGGTATTGTAACAATACACATTTTACATGTGATCTCTAAAGGTCAAAAGTCAAGGTCATTTGGACTTTGAATTTTTCATCTAGTCGTACGCGTAATGGAATATGAAGTACCAAAGTTTTGAAAATTGTATTCCACGACTGGGTTGCTTTACATTTGATCTTTGAAGGGGGGGGGGGGGGGGAGGGAGTCAAACGACGAAAGGTAAACTACATTCAAAAACGCAAATTAACCGTCATATGTGGACAAATTATTGCATGTCTCACATCAGGTTGAATGGTTGACAGCCAGCCTAGAAAGCAATTATTTTGATGTGCATCATTAAACAATGTGCTGGGATTACATGCCCAAAACACTTTTGCCTGCTTGGCTCTCCAACCATTGGCGCCCTATGCAAGGGCCTTAGTCCACCAGTCAAAGGTCCTAGGTCTGCATTGCCATCCCATCTTTGATTGATAATATTGCTGTAAGTATATCCGATGAAGAATTAACAAAAGTTCTAGCATTTGATATTTACAATTTTTGAAGGCACACAGAGTTGCTTTAAAGCAAATCTCCTTTTCAAGTTTTATCTTCTATCCGTAGGTATATATGATTTGTATACCACTACTAGTGCTTGTGTCTTATATGAACCTTGGATAAGTCGCCCTTGGTGACCTTGACCCTTTCTTCAAGGTCACAGGGGTCAACATAGAAACGGCTACAACCATCCAATTAGCTTATATAATTGAGCATCTTATCAAGACCTTATATGGTTTTGCTCCCTGGCCTTAATCTATTTTCAAGGTCCCTGGGAACTACATTCAAAATTGTCATAACGGTGTAAAGGTCACAAATGTGCGCATAGCATCATTACGATAGTGGCAGAGGAGATCTAGGTTTTAAATCGTTTATACTGTTATATTTTTACTTAAGTTCTGCAACACATGCCTGGTTCATTTTCAAAATCCGTTGGGGAAAACAACGGGCCCCTTAATAGTGTATGCGAAACATGAATTTATATATTAGTAGAAGATAAGAGTAATTCATTTGAAGTCAAAAGAATAAAATAAAAATAAATAAATAAATAAAAAATTAACTTTTGATTTTATTTAACTCTTCTACTTATCTCCACGTGCATTCTTTCGCTTGACCCAGTCCTGTGTTGAATCAAAATGTACCGAGAGAGCGCTTACAAACATTGTTGCTGGACGTGTTATGCAGCAGATATGCACGAGAAAGATCTTTGTGGACGCGATTTATTTGAACATCAAAAATGTACAAAAGGTAAAATCGGTTCCTCCACAAACATTACCAAAGGCAAGCCAGGTAAGGCCCCTCACAAACCACCAGTTGTTTATCCTTGTGGGTCCATATCTTGACGGGAAAGTATACATGTGTTGGAAAGTATCTTGTCAGCACGTTTTCTTTTCCGCCAGTGATCTGTGTCAGACACAAAATTATGGTTTTTGTTCGACTGGTATGTATTGTAAACTGTCTGTTACTAAGTGATGACATGCTTTATTGTGGATAACGTTGTCACATTGTTGTTTGGAGCACTAAGACACTTCCTTTGTGGCACCACGACTCTATAAACAATATTTGTACACAATTTTGATATACAAACATCGATCAGCGGGTTGCTGTTCCTCGCATTCAGGGCTCTTTGATCCAGCAAGCTTGTGCTCTGTCTCGCTGGCCACAAACCTAGCTATCTCTGTTTGCAAGGACTTAAGAATCGAAGGAAAGACAACTCGCTCGTGTATGGTATATACGCGCTCAAACTGTTCATAAACATTGTCTACGGAGAGTTGTCGTAACAAAAATGTCATTAATTCTCCAAAATAGCAATGCGACCGTGTTCTCCACAAAGCATGCCATCAAAACAATTTTAATACTGAAATATGAGAGTCTGAATAGAAACAGTAGATTCGCTTCGAGGTTCAGTTACCATATTATGGGAAAGAAAACAATTGTCGGTATATTCAAGGCATTTTTCTGATAATAAATTTCCTGCACATGCAGTTTCCGACAAGCACACCAGGGACCTCAAAGATTAAAGAAAATCATTACAGATGTCTGCCTATTGTATTCAAAAGTGAGGTACGTAGGGCGGTATTAGGATTTTCATTTATAAGGGGTTAACGTAAAAAATGAAAACATTGCTTATACATCAGCATATCTAAATCGACAATATATCCACAAACAAATGTCGTTCTAAAGTAGGCCTATCAGCGGCTTTGTCGCCCACAAAATGTCACCAAACGTGAGGTTCAAAGGCTACACCTGAAAGCCATCAACTCTTTCAGTGTCAACTAGGACTTAAGTCGAACTGCTCAAAACCAGCTGCTCTGAATTATAGCCCAAGGGGATCAGATTCGTGCTCCATATAAAATCACATTTGATATAAGGAGGGCCTACCAGCATGCCTGTTGTTACATAGGCCTATTTAATAGTTCAGGTCAGCACCACAGCAGCTTTCCTCGACGCGCTTTGCGACATTGCATCCAAAGTGCGCGGAGGTAAGCTTTTCGCTGAGCCCAAATGTGCCACGGGCACTGCACATTTCACGAAGAGGGCGTACTGGGCATTTTCATTTGCCGTACTTGCGTACTGGAAGCCTTTTTAATTTCCGTACTTCGGACCAACTATTATTTGTACATTTTTTTCATTTTCCATACCTTGTACTGGGGCAAATTTTTTTTGTACATGGTGTACATTCAAAAACATTCTTGAAGGGAAGTGAGGGCGCGCTTTTATAGTTTGAGTGCCTTGGCTTTCATTGAGTGGAACAATGATAGACTCGAATTAGTATAAATTACAAAATGGGCTGGCAAATTGTTTCCTATATTCTTGAATCTACAAACAGTGCCTTGTTTCTGGCATCTTGATTTTCTGTAGACGAAAAGTTTTGCCATTTGTTCTTGTACAAAAGGTGTTTTGCAATACGGACAGAAGTACATTTTCCCATTATTCTTAGTTTCGTGAGATCTCCGCCAAGACATATTTTTGTCCAAACATATTGTCTCACCTTTAGGAACAGCAAATTTATATGTCCACTATTTTTGTTAGAGGTGACAAATGTTGGGAATAAGGCTTTTCCTTTAAGACCATCAACATTGATCGACAGCCAAGGATTCAGCTTTTCAAACTTGGCAATGTCTAATTTTGGAAATGAAATGCCAACAGAGTGGCCCACATCAATCCTTTTAATCCTGCTCTTTCACATTTATGATAGAATGGGTATGAACAATCCACTTTGGGGTGAGAACATACATGAGCCCCAGATGGAATGGGTATGAACGTCCACTTTGCAGTGAGAAGATAAACCAGCCAAGTGGCCCATATGAGTCATCAGACTGGCCAAGTGCTTGCATGAGAAAATTCTGTGTGACGTGTTTGCTCCGCGTGGCTGGTTTTACTTTTATGCAGCAACTGGTTCCCTGTCCATTCCCAATGGCCATACCATAGCAGCACTGGGTAAACCATGCTATCATGACCTTTGACATTGGAACAAGGAGGATATGGACAACTTTATCCTCCAGTTTGTATTCAGGAGGGGTGTTTTTGATAATACAGCTAGAGTTACAGGACAAATAATGAGCCCTTGTTGGTACAGTTCCCACTTTTACAATGAATTCAAATACTTCTTAATGATCAAGTCAAAGAGGTAGGGAATGTCTCTGAAAACTATTGTAAGATTGGTTGCTCATCACAATTGTTCATTCTCAGGCAAGGCAGGGAGGTACACACGAACATTGTGAACAATGTTACATTGTAATAGGTCTTAGTCAATTTTTATCTCTATTGAGCCTGAAATTTTCTGGTGTACATGACCATTTACCCACTTCCAAAGCTGCATAAAATCCTTATAAGTTCCCACTCATAACAGGTTCCAAATTTTGCTCCACTAAAGAACTGTACGTTTTGTGGTCTAAAGGTTCGAAGAAAGCTTGGTTTTATATTATTACTGTGGTCAGACAGAAGCATCGCCCAGTAGTGACAGGTTTTGGATTTTATCTAATTTGACAATCTTGCTAGAGCAGCTGAATACTACTATTAATCACTAATCTTTTAAACAGATGATTTCTTGGGACTTCTCCACTTGATATACAGCTATTCCTCATTCTGATTTGAAAGAATGTATCAAGTCTCTCTATATAAAATATATGAGGAAACTAACTTCTAAAGAATGATCCTATCTTATAAAAATGCGTATTTTGGTAATGATATGAAGGATGGCCAGTATGCATTTGAATACGATCAGTTTGTTGAATTGTTGAACTTTTTGATTACTCACATTGGTGTCAATTGTGGAGATTCCATCTTTAGACAGATAATTGGTATTGCACTGGGCACCAATTGTGCACCTTTCTTGGCCATTTATATTTATTTTACTATGAGTATAAGTTTCTTGTAAAGTTGTCTAAAGAAAAGAAATTTCATGATAAAAGTTTTAAGTTGACATTCAGATATATTGATGACCAAAAAACACCAATAATATAAAACACTTTGGAGAATGTATTTTATAAATATACCATGATGATTTAGAATTAAATGAAACTACAGAAAATGGAATGTTCATTTTAGACATAATGATGTATAACGATAATAGCGAATTGAAGTTTAAATAAGGCGTCAAAGGTGATGATTTTGAATTTAACGTAGTCAATTACCCCCCCCCCCCGATATGAGTAATAATATTCCACTCAGACCAGCTTATGGTGTCTATGTGTCAAGGTTGATTGCCTTTGTTAGAGTATGCACTGATTTTGACAACTTTGACTCCCATCATTTACTGTTTTTTTCAAAAACTTGTGAAACAGGGCTATGGGTCGAAAAAGAAATTTAAAAAATCGTTTTTTTTAAAGTTTCTGGGTAAAAATGGAGATTCATTATGTAGATATCCAGTCGATTGGAGATGCTATATAAATGACGTAATAAATATGTAAACCTAAAAATTGTAACTGATATTTTATAGAATTATCATGCATCACTGGAAAGAAACTGTCAGATCAAAATTAAAACTGCCAGTTTGAAAACGTCTTAGAAAAGTTGCAGAGTCAGCAATATTAATGTTGCTTTACATATAATTGCCCATGTCTGCTTGTAAAATTTTCGTCTAGGACTAGAATCTTTGAAATTAACTTAAAAAGTACTTCAGGTAGACTTGTGGAAGAAAATTCAAATAGGATTTTAAATTTTTTTATAAGATTTTACATTTTTGTTCATTTTATTAAGAAAACTATTATCTTGTCAGACTTGTAAAACATATCAATGTGTAAATATTTAATTTAATATGATAATTTTACCTCATCAGCACATTATCTATGCAAATGTAGTTTTATGTGCCGAATTTGGTCGTAATTGCCTGGATATTTGCATAAATACCTCTTTCTATCCTTTATACACAATTTTGAAGTATATCTATTGTCTTATTATACAAGGACATAATGATATTAAAATTAACTTGTCAAATGTTAGTGATACCACAATGTTGCAGTACAGCAGGTCGTAAAATATGCCCTAGACACATCCCTAGCTGGGGAAAAGGTCGAAGTAAATGAATACTAGGATGATTGCATTTTCATTTATCTAGGTGTCTTTTGAGAACCAGGTCCTTGACTACCACTGCAGTGATCCCAGCATATCATACACAAGAGCAATTGTGAAATAGGCTATGCCAGGAATGCCAGTGGGGAACCAGGCAGCACGCTGCTGGAACATGACAATCTGTACGATGTTACTGTCAGTGTAGGGATCCAAGACTGGCGAGGCATATTCAGCTGATGGTCCAACCAGCGAGAAGTTGGCCTTTTCTTTTCTTTTTGTGGAGCTAATCTGTAAGTTGTATATAGGAGGAAACCCAGTGTGCTATTTGCCTTGTATGAAATATTGTTGATGTACTGTTCCATCTTGAATCATGCTGAGTAGTCACACCAAGATACTTTGCGTCATCTACGATTAAGGTTTATGAGGATTTTGTTGTGCAACCAGTGACGAAAACTAACATGTTGGCACCTGCAGGGATAGCTTAAGAACCACAACCACAAATTGAGTGCTGTTAACAACTTGATTCACCTATTGACATGATCAGTGATACCGTATACTTTTATAACATGTTACAATGACCCTTATGCCTTCATAATCAACATTATGTAGCATAATGATCATGTGACATGTTATAACTGTCACATGTTTAATGTCCAAAAATGATGTATATTTCTGGGTGTAAAATTGGGCTTCTCCTTAAGTCTGGTATGAGGCGACCTTCGCATTGAGAAGATCAGCATGCCAAGGCTGACAAAGCAGGATACAGCAAGAGTCATAGATCGATTGGAAGCTGGTGAAAGTGGCCGCAATATCGCCACAGCCTTTGGCGTCAGTTACAAAACAATAACTGATCTCAGAAGGAAATTTTAAATTTTATGCCACCAATTCTGTAGATGATTTGCCGTGATCAAGAAGGCCGAAAGTGACCACAGAGCAGCAAGACGGATTGGTAAGAAATCTGGCATTAAGCTGCAGAAGAAGAACTGCTTCCGACATAAGGGACCACCTTCGTGGCGCCTATGCACATCATAGACACGTACCTTGTCAAAGAGTGAGAAGACGACTCCATGCAGCTGGCCCTAAGTCCAGGACCGTGGCGAAGAAAGAGTCCTTAACCAACAGCGTGAAAGAGCAAGACTGCTGTGGACAAGAGAGCATGTTCCGCCTTCTTGGCCACAATGGTCCAACTTGCTTTTTACAGACGAATGCTGCTTCTGCCTGCATTTAACTCAGGTGGTTGTTTACGTGTTTGGCTTTGGCAAGGAGAGAGGCATTTCAGTTGCTGTGTCAAATGTGTTGTCCCATTTGGTGGAGGTAGTCTGATGGTACGGGCGGGTATTTTGGCTATCTACTGGTGGCAAAACCGACCTGGTGTTCATTGATGGAATTTTGGACAGGATGCTGAGTGGTACATATACCAGGTCCTTGCACCTTATGTAGTCCCATATGCTGGTGCTCTGTGGGAGAACATCGTGTTAATGCATGATAATGCCAGGACACATGCTTCCCATGCAGTGACACATTATCTGGAAGCTGATGGAGTTCAGGCAATGGACTGGCCTACCTGCCCCCCCCCCCCCCCACCTCAACCCCATCTAACATTTGTGGAGTTATCTGAAGGGGAGAGTCTACGAGAAAAATGACAGAACAAAAGCTGATGTACAGTATGAAGGTATGGTGTGAACAATGTATCTGTTCGATTAAATATTGATATTTGTTGTGATTCTGCTGTTGCAGCAACAATAACTGTAACACAGTGGCTCATTTCCATTAGTTAAATATCAAAAGAGCTCCACTAACCTGTAACCAGTAACATTCCTGTGATAAACGCCATCGTTACAAAGTCTGTTTTTGTTGTCACTTAAGTGGAGTGCCATGCAATGATACAAATTGAGTTTTGCAAAGTCCTAATTTTGCCCTTGTACCATAATACTGCTAAGTGTAGCCAAGCATGAAGTCTTATTACCTTGGAAGTTTTTCTATCTCATACACCAGGTGTTATGACACATGTGACAAGAAGAATTTCGGTGATATATTTAAAAACTCACAAAGTATAGATTATAGAAAATTAGCATAGCTACATTTGTTGATCAGTTTATATAAGGTGCCAGTGACTGACGTTTTCAATTGCCTTCAAGAAGTCCATAATTAGTACATCAGCCTGGTAGCCAGATTGCCTGTTTTTACAGATGCAATCAACAAATTCTAATAGGTCAGTCTCACACGAGCATTTCTCACGGAATGCATACTGAAGAGGATAAAAAAATATTGTTTCTACTGCCAGGATGCATTAATTGGGAAACTTGTGGGCTCAGTTACTTTACAGGCTATGCATGCTAGGGGAAATGGTCGGCAGGTGGAGGGGCGAAAACGCTGGCCTTTCTTGAGGGTAGGGGCTACAGTTGCTGTCCGCCAGTCTTCCACATGGGATCTCCGATGTCTCAAGGGATATGTTGTAGAAAATGGTAAGGACTGGAGCTTCGTTTGGGACCAGTTCTTTCGGGGCTTTGGGGTGGATGCTGTCAGGACCTGCAGCTTTATTGGGGTTGAGGCGAAGTTGCAACACCCTTGGTGGTGACAGTACTCTGTTTTAAAGGAGAGTAGCGACGATCTGGGAAGGTGCTTTCAGAGACTTGTTTTGACGATAATGGTGGGTCACGGGTCAAAAAGTGATTGAAACTTTCATCATTTGTACATGCCTGAACTGTGAACAGGTCCCTCTGTATCTGTGAATTTTCAAGTTTTATGTATACTTTTACTGGTTTTCTGTTTTATTTCCACTCTCAGATTTTTTCTTAAGTTCTCAAGAAGACTGACGGTAGGCAAAAATTCATTCATTCTCTCTGATCTCTTGTTCTATAGATTTTTCCACGGTCAACTTTTCGCTCATCATTACATGCATCTATGACGCAATTATTGGCCAAATTTCGAATAAAAGGTCAGTATGACACACTTCATTTGCTTTGTCCATCTATGCTCTGGTTAAATTTGGTACTATCCTAGGATTGAAAAGAACATCCCCTGTGTACACAAAGTCAAGCTAAAGTATCAAGTTTTTCAAGATATGTTGCAGATACAGCAACATATACAAGGTTTATCTGTGCATCACCAGGCCCATATTGTTGCGCGTGTATTTTTCCAATGTAGGTTGCCACAGTGGGGAATTTATTTTTCTCTGGCAGCATTTTCCTTACATAATGCTGATGTTCAAAGGTGTATTTGATTGAACTGTGAGAGATTGTTTGTTCTGGCTGAAGCCGAGACGACCTGTGTGGGATAGAGTCCCTTGATTAGGTTCTGGCAGTTCAGAAAGTTTTTTAACAAACAATAGAGTAGGGGAATTGGATGAAAGATGCCGACAGTGTGGACCTCAGAATAATATGGATCAAGCTGAAAGGGAAGCCATCAAGCAAGCCCGCTTCTTGATGGATCGTGTCAAATAATGTTAGCGATTCACCATGCTAACTTGCCTATGTATTTTATGGAATTATACTGTCTCTGAAGAGTATACTGTAATTTTCATGAATAAAACCAGACTGATATGAAGACGAGAAGGTACACCTTCAAGATCATTGCCAATTTAGTCAAAAAGTTAATTTTGAATTAGAAGATATTTAAAAAAAATAATTTTGTGCAACGGGTTTCGTCCCTTTGATCTCTGAACAAACACGACCATCCTACAAAGAGAACTGTCATTTTCAGGTGACAGTGTGCAACTTTAATGTACTTCTGACTTTCAAATGCTTCACGGGTATAGCCCCATATACAAATGGGACTTGATAGCCCTCTGTGCGCTTCCAAAAAGCCTGTGGTCTGACGAGTAGCAACCAATTCCAGGTTGGGCATCTAGAATCTGGAACATGCTCGTTTTATGACCTTGCCTTTGCTTTCACAATCCCACGGCATGACACGGTCTCCCATTAGACGCTCCAGAAGGGCACCAGCGGTCGATGTCTTGACAATCAAATTAAGAACATATCATTTTGACACGGTCTCCCATTGGACGCTCCAGAAGGGCACCAGTGGTCGATGTCATGACAATCAAATTAAAAACATATCATTTTAAGATGGCTTTTAGCAGGTTAATGTTCAAGGGGCTTTTAATTATGTACTGTAATATATCATAAAATGCAAGGTAATGTTACAAAGTTGAATTATTTTGATATTTCCTGGAAGACAATTTTTAAATTATAGGTCAACTATCATTTTTCATTTTTTTCCCATCATTTTTATATGTTGCAAAGCGCCTGTGGGCATATCAAGTACGAAACACGTATATAAATGGAGATTTATTATCATTATTATTATTATTATTATTATTATTATTATTATTATTATTATTATTATTATTATTATTATTATTATTATTATTATTATTATTATTATTATTATTATTATTATTATTATTATTATTATTATAATCATTATCACTATTACTATTATTATCATTATAACTATCACTATCAATATTATTATATCATCATTGGTTTGGTGTCATATTGGTCAAATGTTAATATCTTATAGTGACTTTTTATAAAATAATTTTTGTTTTGTCACTTTAAGCTTTGGAGAAGCATTTAATCAGTGAACCGTCGTCCACATTTTGTACATGCAGCAACTTAAAATTGTGAAAACCCTGTTTTCTGCTCCCACCGTTCTAACGTTGTTCCTTATATAGCGATATAATAGTCAGCTGATAAAATCTAAAATTTGTTTTTTGTACAGCATATATTTTTTTCCTTTGATACCAATATTATGAAAATGTCTAAATAACAGGACTTTGACAGTCTTGGGCTCAGGTAACCTTACACGCAAAGCCTGAAGTGCCCCTGTGAACTTAGAATGATATCAATGTCGCCCAATTTATTGGCCACGAGCCAGTTATGTACTTTTGTTAATTCGAGATTTACGTCGCAAGAAAGGTTTTTCCCACCAGTACCACCATAGTAATCGAAAGAGAATAGAGAATTGACCAGCGTCGTGTCATCGGCGTATAGTATTGCATCAAAGTTTTTAAGGGCCAAGTGAATATCATTGATGTATTTTATAAAGAGAAGGGGACCTAAAATTGATCCTTGTGGTACACCCGCTAAGAAGGGTAAAGATTCCGAATGCACGTCGTTAATTTCCACAAACAGAGATCTATTAGTTAGATAGCTATTATGCCACTGTAATGCGGTGTCTCGAATACCATAGTATTTTAATTTTTGAGAAGGGTATCATGATTCAAAGTATCGAACGCTTTTGATAGATCAAGATAAATGCTGATAGGTATTTCTCCAGAGTCAAGAAATTGGTAGAGTCTATCTGTAAATTCTAATGCAGCAGTCTCTGTAGAATGTAACTGCTTGAAACCATGCTGACTTCCATAAAATAAATTATTTGAAAAAAAAATCGTATTATTCTCGATACACAACTTTCTCAAAGACTTTAGATAAAGCGGGAAGAAGCGAGATTGGCCTGTAATTATCGAATATGGTCTCTTTCCCTTTATGTGTATTGGTAATACCTGAGCCAATTTTAAATTATCAGGAAAGATGCCACTGAATAACGACTGGTTTATAATCAATGCCAATGGCTCGGCTAAAGTTGAGCTGGCACCCTTGAGAAGTTTAATAGAAAAAAGATCGTGACCTGTGCTGGTTTTGGGCTTGAACTTCTCAAAGATCGTTATAATGTCTGTTGCAGATACATGGGTAAAAGAGAATGTGATGCCATGTTCCTCAGTAAGATAAGATACAAAATTAGAAACATTTTTTGTGTTTAAATTAGAAGCTAATTTAGGGCCCATTTTAGTAAATAACTTATTAAATCGATTCACAATTTCACTTTTACAAGATGTGTTCGTCCCGTCCACTTTGAAAAACAAGAGGAAATCTTTTTTTGTTTTATTAATGTTCAGTATTAGCCTGATTGTGTCCCATGTCTTTCTTGTATCGATTTTAAATTTGCTAAACTGGTGGTGGTAGTGGTCTTGCTTTCGTTGACGGATAGTTTTATCTAGAATATAATTGTAGGTCTTCAGGTTATGCTTAATTACCTGATATTGATAGGACTCAGGATTTGTACATTTTAATTCCTGGTAGATATTATCTTTATATTTTATCGATCGCAAGATTCCACTTGTTATCCAGCGTGAGAATTTATGTTTATATTTGTTAAATTTTACGATTTTAGTGGGCAAATATTTCTCCTTGGCCTGTTGGATAATACTAACCAACCTATTATAATTGTGATTTGGGTCGGAGGTTGGATCGTGGTGAAGGGTAGACATTATATTGTCTTGATCAAGTTCTTGATAGAAATTCTTATGGATTCGCCATCTTTGGTTTGAATTTTTATGAATTTAGGGGGACCTTTAGGATTTATTTTTTTATTTGAACAGGTAAAATAGGGCAGATGATCAGACACATGCGCGAAGATATACCAGATCGGCATGACGTCGTGCAATGGCACAGATTACAAAATATGTTATCAATGATGCTGGCACGTTTCTCAGCGAAACGAGTTGGTAAGGTGATTTTCGGCAAAAGATCATTGTTTAGCATTGTCAAGAAGATCAAAATATTTTTCTCTCATGTTTTTTTTCAACTTGTCCATATTAAAATCACCCACAATCAGTTTATCAGAGCGTTCATTGGATAAAGCTACAAGTAAAGGTGCAAGATCAGTAATGAATGAATCGATATCTTCATTTCGCTCCCTAGGGGGTCTATATATATATTGCACAAAGTTACTTTGTGTTTTAAGCCATTGCCTGTTATATCTATGAACTGATCTTCCCATAGTCTATTTGGTGTGTATAAATTTCGAGCATTGTGCTGAAAATTCCTATGTAAATAGATTAGACTAGACTAATCAAGGTAAACGTATGCATTAACCGATAAACGATGTGAACATATGCACAATCCAACTGAAAAAAGGCATTAAAAATTACAGATGTGGAAATATTCACCTACTGAACAACTTTGTTTGATCCTTCCATGAACTACATTTCCAACGAGTTTCAAAAGAATCTTAGTAACGGTTTTAGGGAAAGAAGTCGAAAATAGCGAAAACAAAAAAACACCCCCCCCCAAAAAAACAACCCACCCAAAAGAAAACAAAAAACAAAACAAAATCAAACAAAATCGTAACACAAGAAAAAATCTTTAAAATTTCCAAAATCCATATTTCATAAAATGGGTGTTTTGAAATACATGAAAGGTGTGCAACCTAAAAATATTTTCATCTGCATTTTACGAGAACTTTACACATCTGACAAGAGGCCTGTTGGAAATAGAAGGGATAAAAGTGTTATAGTGTTATTATTGTGTCTGTGTTGGGGCGTCCGTGCTGTGAAATAAAATCGATTTTGATAATTTTCTGGGATAAACTTTCTTAATTTATCCTATTTTTAAGGTTATGATCTTTACTTTTTATATGCTTCATCTTATATTCCATAAGAATAGGTACAACATGCCCAGTTTGCTTTTTGAATATATATATATATATATATATATATATATATATATATATATATATATATATATATATATATATATATATATATATATATATATATATATATATATGTATATATAGTTTGGACTGTTTCAGGCTTCATGTGTCCACTTCTTGAGCCTTGCGTATTCTACGCTTATACCCTGTCACGTTTAGAATAAGATACTAAGACAAAGGTTCATGTTTACTCACTTCGGATTCGTATTCAAATAGCTCTAATGTAAATAATGGTAATTAAAAATTACATTGATAGTGCAGACGCAAGGACATGACTTGTGCTGCTATCCTTCACTGTTGAGACAGGCAGCAGACAGCGCAAACGAGAACGGTACAGGAAGGACCCAGAAATAACAGAAGAGAATGGAACAGGAACAGAACAGGAGACAACAGGACAGAATCGTGGCGAGGACACGATGCGTTCTGTTCTGTATACATCAGGATAATAATATTCCTGTAGCTATTTTCCGACTCCTGAAAGAAGCAAAAGGCATTTTAAAGTACTAGTTGCAGTTGAACAAGTATAAATGTGTGTCACTGAAGTAATAATCACTTGTCTTGCAGGCTTCATGAAGACTGTTTCCAAAGAGAAATAGGCTACGATTCCAAATATGTTGATAAACAAAATCTCATTTTTTTTCAAGAATGGTACACAGCAGGAGTTTTCTTAGCATGTGTAAGTTTATGTCCCCTGAACGGGGCCGCCTGTTTAAACTGTTTTCCACATATCTCGCATTGGTAGGACTTCTTTCCTGTGACAATGCATTCATGTATTCTCAAACTGTAACTTCTGTTAAACCTTTTACCACATATCGTACAGGAGTAAGGACTTTCTTCAATATGTGTTTCCCTGGCATGGACAATCTGGTGAGCTTTCAAATTGCCTGCCCTGGTAAAATATTGTCCACAAGTCTTACATTCAAAGGTTTTCCTGTCAATGGTTGAGCCATGCACAGACTGGTGCTGTTTTAAATGAGTTTTTGAAGTGAAAGCCCGACTTTCACCGAATGCGGTTTCTCACCGGTATGAGTAAACCTATGGTTTTTTAATGAAGCTAATTTTGAAAAATTCTGTTGACATATGGTGTAAAACATAGGGCCTTTGCCTAGAATGAATACGAAGATGACGATGCAAACTATCTGGATGGCCGAATTTCGTTTCACAACGGCTGCATATGTGTAGTTTCTCGCCTGTATGAGTTTGTTGATGTATTGTAAGTTTGCGTGGCGCGTTAAACTGTTTTCCACAGGTGGTGCATTTATAAGCCAATTCACCTGAATGACTGTGCCGATGAGCTCTGAATTGGTTCATCCCTATAGACTGTTTTCGACACATCTCAGATTCAAAAGCTTTTTCGCCATAATGTACAAGCTCGTGCATCCTAAATGACTCTGGACTTTTAAACTTTTTTCCGCAGGTCTTAGACTCAAAAGTTCCCGTTTCAGCATGCATACGCTGGTGTTTATTCCAGTAGCTGGAAGTCTTAAATTTGTTGCCACACGTATTGCATCTATATGTCTTCTGTGTGTGGCCACCCTTATGGTGTTCGAGTAAATTGGCTCTTTCAAATTGTTTACCACATATTCTGCACACAAAAGTTTTTTCAGCGTCAGAAACATAACCGAGCTGCTCTAGTGTCATCTCGTTGCTGCTTTTGGACGTTTTGCCACAAGCGGCACTTTCACAAGGTTTTCCCGCAGTATGAATATGGCGATGCCGCTTCAGTGCACCTTGAGAACCCAAACTCTGTCCACATATCTTGCACTTGTAGGTCATTCTACCCACAGATTTTGCCTTGTGTCTCCTCTTCGTACCGAATGGAGCGTGTTTACGCCTGTGATTTTCTAAATGATTGATTGCTTCATGAAGATTCTCCTCGCCATATGATGTCCTTATAGATAAATATTGGTTTAAGTCATGTGCCACCGTGGGCTCCACATGACACAGCTCACATACAGAATCTGATGTCTTTTCACCATTTAAAAAATGTTCTGCAAAGTTGATATACATCATTTCAGTACTAAAAGTCGGACAACTGTTATCAATAGGTTCAATTTTGGGTAAATAATCATCTGATAACGATAGACTATGTTGACGATTAAACAATTGTTCAGTGATTGAGTAATTCCCGTGAATCGCACCAATCTCTGCTTGGCTATTCTGACAATAAACACGTGGTATTTCTTCACTTGGTTGATCTGAAGATCCTGAAATGTATTCCTCATTGTCTATCTCATGTTTAACGACGATATTTTGTGTGTCATCAGTTTGAGCAGTTGCTGATTCCATTTCTTTTTTGATCAATGAACCTTCTGTTGGTAGCAATGAATTTGATGTGACTACAGCTTGGTTGTGTCTATCCTGAATATAGTTGAGCACATGCAGTGGAACATTAATATTTGTGAAAGTCGACACAGGCTTGTTCTCACCAAAACCACTGTCCCCGTGATCTTCGCTGGTATCCATGTCGACAAATGTATTTTGCACCTAACGATAAGGCTGATCTCTTAGTTATAATGTCCGAACTCTGAGTTTACATTTTCACTTCTAAAGTCCAAAAAATACATTTGTCCCGTACAATAGAATTTGTCTTCCCATCAAGCCCTGTCTAGGACTCTGACAGATCAGATTGCTTTGTTACTTTCCATTCTTTCTTGTATGCCCAACTTTGATCCTCGGGTAAACTTATTGGAAGATCTGTGCGTATAAAGTCGACTTTAGGAAATCCTTTGTTTTCCTGCCCCTCCTGGAGAACCGTAGAACGATCTGCAAAATATGGATTCGTTGTTGTTTTCAAACATCAAAAAATGTCCGTTTTTACTGGATCATCTATCCTTTTAAAATACTCATGCAGGCCTGTCACATGTTGGTTATCAAAACGTCACACCCTTTTATATTTCTACCCGTAAGCAGCTCACAGAAACTCGTTTTCTTTACAAAACAATCCCTAAAGTTTCAGTTTTGGTTCTAAAAAGCCGCTTGCATAAAAATACGCAAGCATTTGAACAAAGTGAAGTACATGGACATACCATGCCTGGTCAATCAGAAATTTACATAAAAATCCTGGAGTTATCTGAGCGAGGAGTTAGGTTGATAATTGAATAAGCATGTATAGCGCGACAGCTTATATTAACTACATTTGTGAGCAACTTGAAAGACATCTTTTCATTCTAGGTTTGTTTTGAAACAGTTTGTGACTCTATATATACAATACTTACACTTGCCACTCAACATTTCCTGATGTAATTCTGTTTCAAACATTTATCAGAACAAATGATAGTATAAATGTAAATCGACCTCCCTAGAAAAATGTATGTATGTATGTATGTATGTATGTATGTATGAACGCACGCATGCATGTCCGTACGTACGTATGTAAGACTTCATTATAGTACGTTTAATACCAGTTATTGATCGATGGAGGCATTAATTGTCAAGGGACACAGTCCCCACAACTATTGATATTAATGTGACTGAAAGTTAATCGCTCTTAGATGAGAATGTCTCATCTATACCGTAAGAAAGGGTCATTTCTCTGTTCTTGATTCGTCTTCAATGACTCCATTAGGTTAATGTGACGGTGTTACCTTTGTAATGAATGAAAATCTATTTATTATTCACGTGCAAGTGAAAATCAAAGGGAGCACTTTTTGATGAGAAGAGCCGATTCCCCACCACCTATTTTTCTGAGGCATATACGTTTCAGACATTGAAGGTCAAGTCCCCATTATCAGTCCTTCCACCAGTTATTGGTCTTCAGTTTTTTCTTACAATAACAAGATGTACTTGCTATGTGAACAATCCTGTCTCGAGGTAAAATGATCAATCTATATGAACCGTACCTTCCCTAAACCACCAATTAAAAGGTAGCATCGAACCCTGTACCAATAAGAGCTCGATCTAAGAATACTTTTCTATGACACAATGATTGACACAGGACGGACATATTTATTGATAGCACTATGACAACACAACCAATAAGATTTGTCACTTCATTGCCAACAATACCGTCAAAGGCAAACTATGAAGAAAGGCCCATTCACACGTTTCAATCGAAAGTGTACCAATATAGTAAAGCATCAATCTTTTATATATATATATATATATATATATATATATATATATATATATATATATATATATATATATATATATATATTCAAAATTTCCAATTGAAAGTAAAAAGTTACAATCAAACCAAGCATAGTCCTTTGGGAATTCTTCCAGTAGACGTGATTTCTGTCAATCAGGCCGAGGTTCCGTGCTCTCTGTATTTGATGGGAAAGGAAAAGCAATTGAAACTTGCTAAATTGCGGTGAACAGTCAGAGATGAAGTCCAAGTTACTTGCACTAAAGAGGCAAATTTGATGAAGAATTTGGACAGAAATCTACTGGAGGCGTTTTCACGGTGATAAGTAGACAACAGAATGATGGAGTGTCCATTGGGACACTCAGCTATTCCTTTTATGTAGGATTTCCGTCAACTATACAAGGCAAACGATGCTGAAATTTACTCTTGCATGCTGCATGCCCCTGAAACATTGGTATCTCAAGCATGTCAAAATTTACATGACGACTGTGTGAACAGTCCGTTCTCTGTTGACCTTTATATTCAACCCATACAAAGTGCCAACATGGTCTAGAAGTCCAGAGATGTGTCCCTGCGCAATTTCAAAGCAATTTGCCACACGTTTTCTGCGAAGCTTTTTTACGACTTGCCCCCCCCCCCCGCCCCCCCCCCCCCCAAACCAACTTAATACAAATTCACAAATCACTGAGACATGGCAAATCGGAATATGACATGCGGTTTTGGTCAAGATTTTTAAAGATTTTGTCCAAAAAGTAACGAAAAATAATAAAAATCTTAAAATCAAAGGGAACTAATGCATAAAAGACAAGGATACAAATAAAAAACTCGTATAGACAGGAGCGTTGTGTGAACAGCTTGTGAACAGCTTGCGCTCAGCTGACAAGCAACTCATAATAAGTCATATTCTAGTCAAGGGTATGAGGATTTCGGAGAGGAAGTAAAACAGAATGTCCACTGCAAATGCAATCCCCATTGACTTGCATGGTAATCAACAGGAATACATGCATTAACTGACAAGTACCGAAATTGAAAAAATCGTTAAAAAATCAGGGATCCAGGTTCTCATCACCTTGTAAGCAAATTTGATTGACCCTCCCTCAAGCTACCTTTCCACCAAGTTTCAGAACAATCTGAGTGACGGTTTTGGAGAACTCTAAAATGGGAAAAACACACAAAAATTCTCTACACAGTAGTTGAATTGCAGTACCATTTGTTGAACAAATTAGGAGAGTTTATGAAATTTCAAAGCAATTCGCCATGTGATTTCAGAGAAAATGATTTTAGCCAAAATTAGACCCCCCCAAAAAAAACAAGACAAAAAAAAAAAAAAAAAAAAAAAAAAAAAAAAAAAAACAAACAAACAAACAAACAAAAACAAAAACAAAACAAACAAAAAAAAAAAAAAACATATGGTACATCCCCACCAAGTTTGAAGCGAATCTGTTTTTTTGAGAAGTGTGTCCCATATTGACTTGCATATAGTAATTAAGAGGAATGTGTACAAGTACCTGAATTGAAAATTTCGTTAAAAGACAGGTATCCAGAGTATCACCACCTGGTCATAAACTTTGTTTAAGCCTTCCATAAGCTCAATTTTACCTAGTCTGTTCACAATGTCAGTTACAGTTTTGGAGAAGAGGTTGAAAATAAGGAACATAACACAAACACCCACGAAAAAATTAGAAAAAAATGGCACATGTTCAACAAGTACCCGAATTTATACACTTGTTAAAAATCAGGGATACAATGCATCAGCACTTAGTGAACATCTTTGTTGAACCCTCTCCTATGGTACATTTCCATCAAGTTTCAGCATAATCTGAGTGACTGTTTTGGAAAAGTTTAAAATAGCGAAAACACATTAAAATTAGTGAAGAAAAATTGAAAAGAAATCACAGCACCATCTGTTTAACAAATTAAAGTTTGTTTTTTTTTGTTGGGGGGGGGGGGGGGGCAGAAGTGTCCTTATTTTCATGCATGACTGTTCCAGGAAGTTTGCAGAAAAAAATCTGTCTTATTCGTTTTTGCACTTATACAAGGACCTGCCACTTGGTTGGCTGTATGCCTGGTATGTGACATGTTTTGGGGCCTTTATTATAGTGTTGTCTAAGTAAATGTTTTATTAACAGATTAAGCATTGTCATAACATTGGCCAGTGTGCAAGCAATGTACTTACCTTGACATTTGCAACCTAGACATGCTACAGGTGGCTGAATCGTACTTGTTACCCAAACAACATGGTTGATGATCATGCGATGACTTAAAAACACTTGGCTGACTTTGTGAACTCTCACTAAAGGTATCGACATTTGATATTCCTCAATTGTTTCATAAAACTTAACATTTTTATGTGAAACAACGTGCCATAATTAACAAAAACTAGTACATCTTATAAAAGATAATAAATCATTTTTGAAAATATGCAGTGTTCAAAGCATTTTCATGTATACGCCTTCTTAAATTCCCATATCAAACTGACAAATGGAAATGTTTAGACTTTATATAGACCTACATGGTAACGAAAAATTTAGTTGACTTTCTTCACAGTGGGTTGCTGATGTCACTGAAAACGTTTGTTTTGAAAAAACAAAACAAAACAAAAAAAAGAGCATGGATGTTTTAAGGGACGTTTTTTGTTTCTGAGCCACGTGACAGGCAATCATAAGGGAGAATATGTGTTCTGAATATTGTCCATATACCTTAACGGTCAGGCCATGTTTACATCTAATTCTGAATGTCAATGCTGCTATTGTAACTAAATTTTCCATTTCCTTGTTTAATTTTATTCAAAAATTTCATAAAACAAATAGTGACGGTTTAATGTGAACAATAGTCCAAATTCCAAACACTCGACCAATTTTCGGGATTAAGGATTTACACTATTGCCCAGTAAAACAATCAGTATTGCCATGCAATACTGATTGAGTTGAACATACAAAATTTTACCATACATACATCAAGAGAGTCAGGATGACCCAGCTAGGGATGAGGAAACATCTGCTATCGCTTGGGCCACCTAAAATAAGTCTACGTGGCAACTTAAACGCCTGATTTCAATAGCATGTTACATGTGTATTGCATTAAAGAAAATTAAAATAACCTTGACATTGGCAGAGTGCAGTTCTTACAAACAGATCATAGACGGTTATTGCAGACAAAGCAATTAGAAATTGAGCAGGTTTCAGAATATTGATTTATATAAAAACCATAATACGAATGTGTGTGAATTTTATCTGTTATGTTTAGGGGCGAATCGAGAAGCAATTTGGGGATAGAGTGTCGAATGCACTTTTCTGTGGAGGCATACTGGGGTATAGCATAGTGGGGGATATGACGATGTCTGGTGGGATAATTATGGGCAATTTGTAAAGCAGAAAACATGTCATTGAAACATCCGGGTAATTCGTTTTTGGTATATCGAAACACTTGCTGTCCTGAAACACTTGCTGTGTCGTTAATATACATTAGCAATGCGTTCCATTCTCTCCACATCCGTACCTGTCATCTGCCAACCTCTGAAACAGACACATTGAAGAATTTCTTTTTATTGTTTTTTCTTTTTACCGAAAAGCATCTGCAACCGGCTAACCAAGAGGGGAGCGACATCATACAACGGCATACTGTCGGTGTCTGAATAAAACGGATGTGCGTATCAAGCCCCATCACCAAATTTGTCTTGCAGGGGTTTGTATTTTTAAAGTGGTGTTTTGACTTTGATGGTTCACAATATATACAGTTTTTGCAATTGTCTGAATGTAAAGAGTCAAATATAGAAGGAATATATATTCCATGTTCATATCGTCGACTCCGACGAAAGGGATGGAATCTTCTCGTGTGGTGTGGCGGTCAATCAATTTTACACTGGGTATGGAGAAAACAACTTCAAAAAGGTTATAAAAACTTCTTTTTTTTTTCGAGCGGACCAACTACATGAAAGGTAAAACGCGACACTCACTCCAAGCTATATAAATACCCCTTGCGTGAAGACGTGATTAGAACACCTGTAGGCTCACATGATCATGAATACATTGTGACATTTATAAACTGAGCACGTTTTCAAATGCATGACTTGTGCATCTCTTTACGTTTATGCCTCCAGTGGTTTCCGGCAACGTTCTTCTCGGGGCTTAGCATGAATGGTATTTGCCAAGGCAACGGAAGCAGCTCAGTGGCCTTGTTACTTGCCTGCATTGTGGACCCTGAGTGGAGTTTTAGGAATGTCCCCACTGGGTCTAACTGAAATCCCACTGAAATAGAGTTGGTAACTCTGCCTGTTCTGTGTGTGTGTGTGTGTGTGTGTGTGTGTGTGTGTGTGTGTATATATATATATATATATATATATATATATATATATATATATATAGCCTCGCTGATCCTTGGGTGCGGGGGGGGGGGGGGGAGACCGGCACCAAAAAAAGATTAAAGCCGTTAGTTACTTTTATTGTTTAATGTTGCCAGGGGTTTCATGTTTATATGATAAATCAAGAGTAAATCGTACATCTGTTACACAAGTAATACAAACAAAAAATTGAAATTTGAAGGAAGGTTGACGTTGAAAGTGACTGTTTCCCATCCAGTCATTCTTGATGTTGGGTGGCAAGAGGAACACCTAGTGACAACAATGGAAACTAAAGAAAACCTAACAACAGTGGAAACTAAACAAAACCTAAGCTTTACCTTATTTAAAACTTAAATAATACGCTAATTAGTGTAAAAGTCGAGTTTGGGCCTAGATCTTGATATGTATCTTCACAATTTATAATTCCAAGCCCATAGGCCCTTTCTATTCTTTTAATTACAGCTCAAGCTGTGGCAAGTCGGATGAACTGAACGGTTTACAAGCATTTGGCATATTACAGTAGGCAAATTAGGCCTAAGTGTGTAAGTGTGTCACATATGAAGTCTACATCCTCAGGCTCTCTTGACTAATGGGGACGTGTGTGGGACTGCTGGCAAAAAAGCAATATGGTCACATATGAAGTCTACATTCTCAGGCTCTTCCTCTGTGGGTCCCAAATTACATGAAGTAAGATACAATGGCCAATTAAGTGGTATCGAACTTGCAAATAAATTCAATGACCACTTTTGTGACTTACCCCAGAAATACTTGAAAATGTATTCCTCTACAAATAATATAAATGAGTTAACGAAGTTACAAACATTCATAAGATCAAAGAAATCAGAAGAAACGAAATATGAAATTCCTGAAATAGAGTACAGTTTTGTGCTAAGATACCTACAAAAATTACTGCTTGATAAAGCGACAGGGGTAGATGGTTTTAGTGCGAAGTTACTTAAGATTTCTTGTCCAGTTATTGCTGTCTACGTGTATGATGTATGTCAATGTAGTATTATGTAATCAACTTTTCCTGATGTATGGAAACGTGCACGTGTACTTCCCTTGTATAAAGGCGGAGATACCAGCGATCTTGGAAACTATAGGCCGATCTCCATCCTGCCTAAACTTTCTAAAATCCTGGAGCGTCTTGTATACAACATTTTTTACAAGTACCTGACAGACTATGGTCTGCTGCTTGAAGAACAGTCAGGGTTCAGACAACATTATTCATGCGAAACACTTCTAATCAAAATGACTGACTACTTTCTGTCAAATATTGATCAAGGTCATGTGTGTGGTCCACTTATGGTAGACCTGAGGAAAGCATTCGATCTTGTTGACCACACATTGCTAAAGAAACTGGAGTTATATGACGTTGCATTATCCTCGAATAAATTGGTTTGAATCCTATTTAAAAGACAGACAACAACTTGTTGGTTATGGTGGTCACTTCTCAGACCGACGATCTCTTACTATTGCAGTCCCCCAAGGGTCTATCTTGAGACCTTTATTTTTTATTATTTACATGAATGACATTGTTTTAGAAATTTCGGATACCGAATTTGAAATGTATGCAGATGACTCGACCCATTTCACTGCAGCAAAGACGGTTACGGAAGTCAGTTGTAGACTGACTTCAAGCACACTGCCATTGACTGAGGTGGATCTCAGAGAACCGAATGATTCTCAATGTTGAAAAACAGACAGCATGCTTCTCTGCTCAAAACAAAATTATAGGTCACTTGAAGAATCTGTTAATGATTTTAGTATAGAATTGAGTGGCCAACCAATCAATGAAGTACAGAACCATAAACTACTTGGGTTGCATCTTGATACCCATATGACATGGGATATATATATTAATAACCTGTCAAACGTTGCACTCCAGACTTTTTCTCTTCAATAAAATTAAGTTTCTGCTTTCCTGGGCTGCCAAGGTTCTGTTTTTCAATGGTTTAGTTTAACCCAGCATCGACTACTGCTGTACTCTTTGGGGCAGTTGCTCTAAACAGAATCTCAAACGCATACATAGCATCATGAAGCTTTTTGGTAGTTCTATGTTGAATGTCAAACGCCCCAGGGATCTATCTACTGTTGATCTTCTCCGCCAGTTGAGCTGGCTGTCTGTTAACGAGCGGATCAAGTATATGCAATTCTTTTGTTTTTCAAATGCATCAATGGTTTGGTCTCTGGCTACCTGAGCTCATACTTTAAGTCTCTCACATCTACCCATCAATATCATACACGTCTGAGTGCTTCCGCAGGCCTACAACAGATCACACCAAACACTTGACAGGGAGCCAGAGCTTTTAAAATTCAAGGGGCAAACCTGTGGAATGCACTCGACCCCCATATTAGAAATTCCCCCTCAGCCGATTCTTTCAAAAGCCGCTCTATAAAACATACATCAAGTCACATTTATCAGAAGCCCCATTTTTGGTTGGATAAGTAATATAATTACCAACTAAAATGTGAACCATGATGGATGTGGGCGATTGAGTTTTTCTATATAATTTTTCTGTATAATTTATATTTTATGGTAAGTTACAGGATTGAATCTGTATGATGTTTTTATATACACCATTTCACAATTTATTTGTACCTTTTTTACTTGGAGGGCCTTTGAAAATCAACTTTGTGTTGTAAGGCCCACCCTCCTTTTTGAAAGAATTAAGCCTTTACTTACTTACGTACTTACTTACTATCTTACTTACTTACTTACTGTGTGTATGTATGTACAGCATGCTTAGTATGTACAAGCGCATTTCAAACAGATGCAGCTCATATAATTTGCATTTTCCAAAAAGCAAAAGCTGGAGTGCTTTGGCCAGCTTTTAAAAACAAAAACAAACTAAGAACACTTGCTCCACAACTGTTTAAAATTTGTTTCAATGCCCAAAGTGTAGGCCCATAGCACATGAATTTGTGATCTTGATCCGGTGCTCTTAAGCGAGGTTTTAGCAAGCTAAAGCGAGGTTACTTATTGTCTGTTTCAACTGATAATGCTGATCCCAGTTTTAGTTCACTCCATTCGATTGATTTATGATGTTCCACCTTATCTGTCATTTTTTTTTATTTTCAACAAGCGATTAAGCGAGGTTTTAGCAAGCCACAGTGAGGTAACTTATTTTCTACTTTATCTGAAAATGCTGATCGCCAGTTTTAGTTCACTGCATTCGATTGATTGATTAATTGATTAATTGATTGATTGATGTTCCATCTTATTTTTCGACCACGCGGATCGGCCAGGTCTCGAACGAGCAACCCTCGGCACTTCTCACCTGGCCGAAAATGGGAAATGCAAATTTCATCTACACCAAATCCCAATTTTATTATATTACACACGCAGATCACATTCCGTTCCGTCTAAATCCAGATTTTAGCATCATTCATTATCTGCGCTTGCGCAATTGGAAAGCGAAGCGGCGCCTTTCAAATTGTCTTCCTTATGATCGGGGTCGTAGCAGGACTCGTGCAACAGGGGGCACGAGAAAAACCATCAGCGGCGGCTGCTGTGCGGCAGGTAGCAGCTGTACAGTCTTTGCAACGAGTGGCAAAAAAGTTCCAAATTCCTAAGTATACTTTTGAAAGACATGTAGCTGGCAAGGTAAAAAAGCCTGGGAAGTCCTCAGGCTGCATGGAGCATTGGAGGGCACTTGTGTTCTTGGGCCAGAAGCCGCAGTATATATAAGAAAGTGGTCGCTCAGAGAGTATTTGAAAACACCAGAGAGACAGTGTTTTTCTGATCAGTTTGATAGAATCAGGTCAACTGTTGATGTCGACGTAGGGTTAACTCTTGTTGGCTCCTTAATAAGCTGTGTGAGGTCATACATATTTTCCAACAGGCAACAGTCAATTGGATGTTTCTGATTGTCGTCAGCTAAAGCATAATTGATAGAAAAATCTCCAATTACAACCGGATGATGTCCATCGGCATCAACACTTACAATATACACTATTATTACGTGAATGCGGCACCTAGCGGGAAAAGGCGAAGGTACATCGGTAGGTGGACCTACCGATATTCAGTTTATTTACATTGTAATACCCGCCTGCTTAATCGACATATTTTCTACTATTAACACTTTCGTTGCTTTTAAATGGTGAAAATATCCTTGGTAAACAATTTCCTCCGCTTTCCATGTGGGTCATTTAATGTTCATTTCAATGCCCGTTAGATCATTCCAAGCTCAGTATCAGCTCAGTGTAGTAGCAAAAGCAAGGATACTGGATATTTTACTTTATAGGCCTAGGGCCTAAGGCATTCTGAATATGCCACCTTTGGTGATTAAGGCCAGCATGTACGAAATCCCATGTAGGCCTAAGCAGTCTCAAAATATTTATCCAGTTACACGAACACATGACACTGCCGCATGCTGGCATTATAACTCACTGGTCGTGATCAGCGTGGCTCAAGCGTGACCTAGATTCATCTGTGTACAGCGAAGTTCCGGGAAATCAAGGGATCCGTCCTTATCACAAAGAAGCTGATTCGCTACTCCATCTTGACAGGTGAGGCGGTGAGATTTCATGAATTTCTGGTAAAGACCAACAAACTTTTTGGTATCACTTCTGCAAATTTTGCTAAAATAACAGCTGTAATGATTTTCTTCCAGAATGACTGATATACAACTCACAGAAGAGGACATTGAAGGCGCTAAATTAGGGGATAGGACTCAATATCAGCTGCGTGTTCAAGAGCTGAAATTTTAGTCTAAGCTCAGCTGAATAAATAAATAAATAAATAAATAAATAAATAAATAGATAAATAAATAAATAAATAAAAGGAAGCATTTTATATTTTTTTCGCAGAGGAATAAATGAATGAATGAATTAATGAATGAATGAATATTTTTTAAAAAATCTGTATTTTTTTAAAAAGAAAATTGTCATCTATCACGACAATGTCAAAAGCTGGAAGAATTAAACAAGCTGCATCTCAAATTGTTTTGAATGCCAATTAGATCAACTTTTGTTCTAAATCTGCATTGTTACCTGAATCACCACAGACCCACCTTTTTCGGGTTGTATATGTTGCTTTGCCTTTTGGTCAAGCGTGTGTCCCAAAATAAAGTGTCATAAAATTGACTTAACGCGGGGGACACCCCTGAATGTTTTACGCAGGGAGTGGGGGAGGGGGGGGGAGCGTATGTTCTCATGGCTGGTATGAGGGTGTAATTGTATCTGCAGAAACGACTTCATGCAATAATATTACAGGGGTATTATAACCAGTAACTGGCTTGGCAAGGCGTTTTGTACAATCCTAAACAACATATTTATTTATCTGTTTATTTATTTATTTACTTATTTACATATTTATTTACCTAAAATTTATGTATTTTTATAAATATATATATATATATATATATATATATATATATATATATATGTTAGAAGAAATATTCGCAAACAAATATCCATATCAAATAATAGACACGTGAGGAAATGTGACAAATACACCAATTGTGATGACTCTTTACCGTGACTATCATTTCCAGCCTACCTGGAATAAAATCCTACCATATCATAACATCATATCAAAGATCGAAAGATGAAAAATGAACGCTCTTGCATCTATGACGGCATGTGAAAGCCCACGAAGTAAAGCAGTCAAGCCACAGATGGTGAGCTAAGTTTCAGCCTTCGTTATAATTAAATTTACTCCTTGTCAGCACCAAAGGTCAGCTAAATATGATACTAATTAAGTATCCTTTGATATATCAAAATTTGTCCGAGAAAAAGTGTTCCTGTATTTGAATGCTAAGTGGATACGCTCACCTGGGTTGCGTTGTCTGCACGCTATGGCTGCATGCCGCATACATACTGCAGATTCATTGAGCATTTTTTTAAAGCAAACTATTGGCTTTTTTGTTACACCGAAGTGAATTGAGGCAGGAAACATACGCGAAATTAAAGATCTGGGCGAATATGTGTTGTAAACAATGCCATATTATGCAAAAATACGGATGTTTTGCTTGCCTTTCTGCGCTGCCATTCAAATGTAATGTTAATTGCTGCCGGCTCTGGAGGTTCGACCTATTGATTTATAGCAGCCGCTAGATATGTAGGCACGTCTGCGCATGCCAGTGGGAATCGTGTATAGCATCAACTAACGCGTTATAATAATTTAGGTCTGCAGATGGGGGACGATATGGACAACATACTAAAAGAGGTGATTGGTTAGGTAGCTTGGCTTCTACCCATCAATTTTCAATATTAATATGCCGTAAGTCATGCATTACTTTATAAATTGTGTTGCTCTTTATATAAATTGCAACACCCCCTCCGTGACAGTTTCGGGCAGATGAGTCCACAGTCTTATCCAGCCAGGTTTCAGATAAGGTAAATATATCAAAACTTACAATTTTAAGAACCATCCTAACTTCTTCTATTTCAGGAAGTAGGCTTCTGACGTTGAGGTGGATGATTTTAAGACCTTATGTTTTTTCAACTTGTTGGTGAACCGAGTAAAACGTGTAGGTAATTTGGTATCAGACAAGGTTTGTCTACTGTATTCATTTACTGTTGGCAGGGCTTCAATTATTGTCGGTTTGTTAGTACAATTGTGTTCAGTGTCAAGACTATCAAACTTGTTCTGCCCGTCATGCTTTGGTGACCTCAATTCTACAGTACCTTCTGTGTTATAACAAAGCTAGTAAGTCATGCGTTTTGCGGTAGTAGCGCACATACATGCACTAATCGGATCCGTGATTTGTGGTTCTTTTTAAAGGAATATCTGCGGCGTACAGGTATCGTTAATGGACTGGGGATTGGCCTATGAAGGTTGATCAATTACCAATGATCCATCAGACTCATCACGTTGATTTGGGGGAAGAACCATCATATTACTTGTGTTTGGCAGCTTCCGCGCTTATGCCCCCTGAAATTGAAACATTACAACCTAAATAATATAGATTGTCAACCTGATGGTCATGATAGCATAGCTTTGTTGTAAATTGAAGTTATACCTTCTTAGTCCATGAAAGTCACAGTCATGTATATATGTATATCTTCAATTCTCACCACACAAGAGAGAGTGTCCAACTGTGGTGCTGGTCACAGAGCTGGCAACAGGTTAAACATGTCTGTCCAGCTCCATGGCCTAATCTGTTCTGCACCCAGATCATGGTGTGTGGGTGTTCAGGTGACTGCAGTTGTTCACACCTCTGGCAAAGTTCGGACATCCACTATCAAGCTTGGCTAGCTAGAACACTGACACTCACAACAGCTTAGCAAGTTCATGGAACCTGTTGTGGCTGCAAAATGGAGCTTAATTTTCAGATACTTTATTGGGTGAACAAAACAAAACAGCCTATTAAGTATATTACGAGCATGCAGTGCATAGCTTCTGCCTTGCAGGTGTAGTCCGTGAACACATCGATTTATTGCTGCTATATATATGTTTTTATTTTTGATAAACAACCAATTGTTTCATTCACAGATCACTTCGAGGGCAACATTTACCAGCCTAGCTTTTTTATTGAAGGCTCCTCCAGTCCTGTGAATGATACTAGAAATTACAATCTTGTTGGTCTTTAGCTTCTGAAGTTCATAATAGTTTCTGCAGCACTTTCCTTCGGAAGATTACTTGTACCCATGTGGATGAGCAGGTTGTTGTCATCCGTGAGTTCCGTCCTTTGAACTACGTTGGGTGTTTTGGAGACGGTACCACAATTGTCCAATAGCAAGACGTCACTTAAAGACGTTCGGTACACTGGTCAAAAGAATTTAGAAATCTCTGGTTTTTGGTGTGAACAAAGATATTGGCATTTGAAACAAAATGCAAGCAAAAAATTGGCATGTCACGGTGCTACTTTTGTCGCTAGGTGGCGATACATGTGAGGACTACAGAAATTTGATAGCATCCATTATATATGTGGGTAAAAGCAAAAAACAAATTAAGGATGCATAACTATGCATAAAGTACCTCGATATGAGTGTTTGCGTTGTATATCAAGCCTTTTAATAACAAATATGTAGACAAAACATGCTGGAATGTGACTTTAAATTCATCTCGTCTTGCAAAAATGTATAAGTGCTCACAGTATTTTGTAAATTTGAAATAGAAAAAATATTTACAAATCCCTGAAAAATTGTAGGGGGTTTCCAAAATATGTACTGATTTCATTGATTAACAAAAAAAGGTATCATACGGTGCTATTTTTTCTGCAATTGTACAAAGAATTCATGCATGTTGACTTAATTTGTTCTAAGTTCATAGGTAAAGGTATCCATTCATTGTCTCACTTCGATACCATATCAATATACATGTATGTAGCTCGAATGAACGGCAGTATGTCGTTAATTTTATATTCCAGTCATAATATAAACTTTCATAGTTTTACTTAGAAGAGGCAAACATTTTAAGATTCTCTCCATAGTGCAATACAGCAATGTGGAAAAAAGAGGTAAACATAAGAATATCAAAATTATAGTTGACTTAATACAGTGTCGAATGGTAGCACAGGTAGCACATTATCAAATATGCCTGTGCCACCTTTTGACGCTGGGGTATTACTCTGTTGTTGTTTTTTCCAGTTGGGACAGCGTTTATCGTACCACATTCACAAGAAATGGACAGTACACTGGCCAAGCCATATCGTTTTTCTGATTCTGTGTTTTTTAGGGACAATGTTTTTTTTTTCACATTCCTCGCATACAAGATTATCGGCTAGTACACTTCGTTCCACTATTTTGCGACCTTCGTCCCAGTTATAACTGTCAGTGTTTACATGTACATGTGGCATTTGGGGGGTGGGCGTGGCACTTTTCGACGGTGGCTTGGTCAGCGTTCGCTGGTTGTGTACATGCGTTTTGGTCTACCACTGTCGTGTTTCGACGTATTCTGCCTTGTTTTAAAGTATTTAGTCCTTTGTTTTGGCATTTGGTAACAAACTGCCCATTCTTTTTCCTTTTCACTCATCGTAAACAATCCATGTTTCTGGAACGGAACTGTGCAAAATAGGAAAAGCGAACAGCAGCTAGTGCAGGTATCGACAAATACCAGCTCTAACTGCATAGAGGCATTGGACCATAAATGGTTGCGCATAACGCGGTGTACCGAACGTCTTTAATAGGGATTTTTTTGTTCCTAATGCGCCAGGAAGTTATCCATGCTATGGAACCACCAAGAACAAGAAGGGATTGTCCCTCGTTGGTTTTAGTATGGGACGAGACTGTGTTTGTCCGATTGTCTGTCATATTGTCATCAGTTATTTGGATATGCTGACGTCCTGAATCTACCGATGTGGAATTGCTGTTACTTTCAACTTTAGTTACAACATGGTTGCTTTCCACTGGATGGGACAAACTGATGTCCTGTCATTACTAATAATACCTGTACCTTTATAAAATTATATAAGAGGTGTATTTCATAAATTGTCGGTCTGTGGAAGTGCCCTACCGTGTCAATGTACAAGCCACACCTGCTATAACATCAACCTGGGTACTCGGTCAACCTTTTTTGGGGTTGCTCCGATGGCCTAGAGGTCAGCGTGTTCGACTTTATATTTGGCTAGGCGAGGGTGCCGAAGGAAGTGGGTTCGAATCCCATACAGGTCGACATAAATCTATCGTATTTTTCATTTGCTGTTTAGAGCGGCATTAGGCTCAGCATCATGACCTGTACTCAGCGATTGGTTTTTGCTCCTTGTAGTGTCAGATTATGGTTGAGCATCCATTTCACTAGTTTGCTCATGGTTCGATCCACATTGTAAGTCAGGATCCAAAGGTACAAGTAGGACAGAGCTGTCAATGGACAAAGACTCGTCAGCATCACTGGGTGAAGCCTTATACTGAGATAATTGCTGGTGAAGTTCTAGGTTTCTTTTCCACAGCTTTGCACATTCTGCAGCCAATTGTTTTAGAAGAAGACGTAACTGGTTTGTTATATCCTGTAGAGTACTAGCGATCGCTTTACAGTTATGTGGGACCGCTTGCACTCATTTTTTCTTATATGGGTGTTTACACCACAAACCTATGTAGTCTGAGTCTTCGTTACAACGTTCAATGTGGTACTATTTTGTACAAAGCATGCAACGTAGCATTAGTTGTTGGCCTTCACATCTGTTGTGTCAACAGTCAGTATGACAGTACACACATGGGCCCCATAGTGCCAAACTGTCCGGTAACTCTCCAGTGTTAAAGGTAGGAAAACCACAAAAATATTCACGTCCGGCAACAAAGAACGATAATTTGCGCATGTAAACTTGTCTTACTATATATCAAAATTAACGTGTATTGTCACAAAATCTGTGATTAATGACTGATAATTCATAAATTAATAGATATCAAGGTTAGAAACAGGTTTAAGGAAAATACCAACATGCACCTCCAACACAAGAGAGTGCCGAACAATTTAGCATTAGGGGGCGCATGTGTGGTAAGGTGGTTTATTTGTATCATGCTAGGTATTACTATTTATCCCAGTGGATGTATCAGCATTGAAGGAAATAGTCTAAAGTATGTTTTTGTCCCTGTCAGGGGCAGTTGGTGTCGTGATGAACGTGGATTGGGCTATTGATGATTTAACCAGTGGGGTCTCTACAGTCATGTGGAGGAAACCACATAGGTTTATCTTTTATTCTTTTTCTTGAGCTTACATTTATCTCTTTGGACATTACATGCCATTGAGCGGGATCCTTGTTATATAGCTTGCCGACAATGTGCTTTAGAACAGAGAAGTGTTCAGCATGCCATAGATAGCAAGAGTTGCCTTGGGTGTGT
This sequence comes from Hermodice carunculata, assembly GCA_964020975.1. Lineage (NCBI taxonomy): Eukaryota > Metazoa > Annelida > Polychaeta > Eunicida > Amphinomidae > Hermodice > Hermodice carunculata. Next base: position 61,247,258 of record OZ026619.1, read on the forward strand.
AAGTTAGAAATTGTCATTTGTGAAAAGGCAGTGAAATTGACCCAAATACCGATTCATGCCCAGGTTCATAGTACCAAGCCTTTATTTGCAATGATAGGTTTTCAAACTGTTTGGGCTCGTTGATCAGTGCGGATTTTTAAAAGTCTGAACACACTAGCTCTCAAACAAGAAAAAAGTTTGCACAGGTAGGGTCATTGTGATGCAATTGGAAATTTTTTAGACCTGAATGTTAACGTCACGAACCTAGTCACTTGATGTGGAACAAGATTCACCATGTATTGAGCCAGTGTTGTGTATATTGGTTTTTGATCATATTTTCTGTGGTTTGTGGGATCAATTAATACCGTATAGGCGTCGGCAACAATTTTAAAATTTTCCTGGGAACGCTTGCATTCATTTTTCTTATCTGGGTGTTCTGACTTAGCACATTGTCTATAAGCAGTCTTAATCTCGTCAATTGTAGCGTTGGGGGAATACCCAGCTTGTCATAAAAAGTACCTTGCTTTCATTTCATTGTCTTAATAGGTATCAGATTATGATTCAGTTAAGATGACCACCACAATCTTTAGATTCACTTCTAGCTATGGCGATAATTCAAAGTTGCAAACATATTTGCGTCAGCCAGCAGGAATTCAAAATTCTTTGTTCAATGCTGGAATTACCTTATGTTCTATTGATTTCTCTGCAGTAATTACGAACAATTTACTCACAATCCCCCCCCCCCCCCCAAGTGGTCCTGAACTGTTCATACACCCACTGTGAGATTCTGTTAATGTAGAAAAGTCCAACCTGACGATGATTTTGGCTTTTTTTTTTCGAAAGCAGCTTGCTAGACATAGAATGAAGGCTGTGACTTCACTTGTCAAAAAAAACCCCCAAAATACAAAAAACCCCAAACAAACTATAAAGCGCCGAACTGCCGTAAAAAAGTAATGCTTTCAGAACAGTTCTTTTCTGCTGGTCCGGACTCTTGAAGCTGCCAACACTATGACTGTGAGTCATATGTACTTCAGAACTTCTTGTTACTATACTTTAACTCAAGAATGAGCTTTGCCCACTAATGTGTAAACGGCTATCACCGTAAAAGTGAGCACAGCTTTAATCCTTATGGAGGTGTGCCAAATTGTCCGACACCTATTCACTGATATTGTGGATCTTTATTCTATTGTGCGCCACCTGACGGCCAGTCAAAATGTGGCAATCGCTTTGCGTTCGAAACTCTGAAGTTCAGTCCACGGCACTCATAAGCAGCTTTCAGTGATAAGGATTTTGTCAGAATGGAAGAAGGTAGAGATTCCTTTTAATCAGAAGAATTGATTTCAAGAATGCAGGCACGTATATTGCATTTTTTAGCGATTGACAAATATTCATTGTTTACCTAGAGAGCTAGAGTACTTTCCACATTATCGCCCCAGATGCCTTCATCATTGATACACCAAACTCTTAGTTATCACTATATAGATCTCGTTTAAATCTTGCTCATAACCAAAAGAGCTGGCTTGTGCTCACTATTACTCAACAAGGATTTATGCAAGTTATAATGACATTGACTATCGACAGATAATTCATCCATGGAGTAGACTATTCTGGGGCTAGTGAACCATGTCCCTGCATCCCCGAATGATCCACTGTACATAGTAGACCTAGTTTCATCTGTCACTGGTGTATTTAGGGGGCCTTTAGGGGGTCTATAAGCTCAGGTATAGTACACATGTAGACACATATCTTTTACATGGATTGCGAAATGTATTTAGGGGGCCTTTAGGGGGCCTGTAAGCTGTTATAGTACAAGTATAGACACAGATCTTTTACATTGATTGCGAAACATCCCCGGAATGGTCTATGGAATGGACTACTCTGGGGCTGATGAGCCACGTCACTGCCCATCTCATCTTGCTTTAGCCGCAGTACAGGACGGAGAAGACATTGTTCACTAGAAGGTATGACTGCACTACAGATGATGTACAAACAAAACCAAGGAAAACCACAGTCGCACGTGTCCTTAATTCTGTAGAAAATAGTCACTTTGTGGAAGAAAGTATTTTGAGTTCAGGAAAAACCAAACGTCCCAAAAACACCATTGGAAAGCAGAACCTAGAATCGGTTGCAGCGGAGAATAACTTTAAAAAGGAATATGATTGCATTTAGTGTGGCAAACAGATTGTCAACCCCCTGCGGACGCCTGGATCCAGTGCCATGTGTGCACTAACTGGTGCCATGAGGCTTGCAGTGATGGATAAAGCACCTCCCGCGGCTTTGTCTTTGAGTTGTGCCACAACTAAGGAGTAGCCTACTTGTAGGGCTATTAAACATCAGCTAGGATAATGGCATTGATGTGAATTTTTTCGTTTCTCTGTCAACGTTAGTATTGTGTATTGTAGACATACCAATGTAACTATTATGAAATAAAACTTAAACCTCGGCTTTATCCCGTTGTTTTTAAACATTTCACTGTCAGTATTCATTGTCCTGTTTCTCCCCTAAGAGCTGTCCCGTTCCTCCAGACTTAGTGGGAAACAGGACAAATGCTTTATTTTTGTACAAGATTTCTTGTTAAATAAAAAAAAAATCCCCTCAAAGACAACAATTTTACGTAAAAAAACAGTGGACTTTGCAATACTTCAGGCTTCTCAAACCAAAAACTGCTGTTTTTTTTCGGAAAATGGCAATTAATTGCTTCAGTGCACCCCCCCCCCCCCCGTCCTATCCGTACTGCTAGCTGTCACAAAGTCCGAAACTGATATAGTTTCGCATTCGGTCTATGATGTAAACCTAACCAAAGAACACAACATGTATAAATTTTAAAAAATGCCTAACGATATATTTACAGACTTAATGATCATCACATTTGCCAAATCATGATGAGCTGCTGAATATTTTAGCAAAACCGAGATATTCAGTCTGTTGACCAGTAATTTGCCCCTATATGAGGAATTACCGAATCCGAGACTAGGGTGCTGTTGAAAATCAACACCGAACCCGGGCATAAACCCTAAACTCCATTTGTCAGAAATATCGGGCTTGGGGGTTCGCAACAATATTTTTTATACTTTTCCTAGTAATCTATGAATTCCATAAGACTAATTTCAATAGCAACCGGGTAGTTTTTATGGCGATCAATTTTTCATTTCCATAGCAGTTTTCTAGAAACTTTTTTTTAATAATTTTCAGAGCAACTAATGTTTCACAGCTGGGGTTTGCATGGCAATCGATCTGATCCATACAAATCGAGTTTTATAATTCAAATAGCTAATGATATCTGTGTATGGCAACCTATTAATAATTTCCGTAGCAACCATATTGCTTCCATTGTAACAGATATATTATAATTTCGACAGCAACTAATTAGTTTCCATGGTAATTTTATTTTTTGTAGTTTCCTCTAAAACTGGTCTTTCTATTGCAATATTTTTAAATGCCACAGCGACTAATCTTTTGAAATTTCCATAGCAAGGTTTTAAATGATCAGCTTTTATAGCTAGAGTTTAATTTTCATATGTATTTTTTTCATCTGGCCGATTTTATTTTAATTCCATAGCAATTAATTAGTTTCCATTGCAGCTTCTTTTGCATAATACGCATTGCAACCATATGTTTTGCATGACAACTGACTTTCTATAATTTCCATAACAAAGAGCTACTTTCCATTATAATAGTTTATTTTTTTAACAATTTCAAAAGGAACCAATTTGCTTAAACTTTTCCCATGTTGGGGAGTATAGAATATCGAAAGTTTTGAGTGGGCTTTTATTCATAGGAAGAATAACAGGTGTCGTGGAAGAAAAAAATCAGGATGTTAGTCAGACGAAAATAATGGCAGGGGAAAGTGGCTATATTTACATAATTCCATATGTATGCTGTAGGAAGGCAAATGCAATCTTGACGTCCCATTAGCGACACTCTTTCCGAAGTCAAAGAATATTTGACTTTATGATATGCTCCCTTTGTAAACAAAGAACGAGAAGCATATATTTGCACGTGAATAGGTGTGTAGGCCTATAGGGGAATATGTTATAACATGCATCAGTAATATGCAACATCAGCAAAATTGTATAGGGATGTAGCCTTCCTGGAATTAGTATTAAATGGTAGCTGTTAAACATCTGCTGCATCACAATTCAATAGGGTTGGGAATGACTGGTTTTCAGAAATGACTGATGATTGATTATAATCGGTTTTGGAAGTACCTTGAACAACTTAATGACAGAGCTAAATGAACCAGGTTCATTTTTTTTTACAATAAAATATGAAGGTACACACCAGAGACACCACCCTGTTTGCTTGCCTTCTTGCATTTACTTGCCTTGCAGTGCTTTGTTGCTTTATGATGTGATATACATGTGGATTTAATTTTTCTCAATTTCTAGGTCTTACAATGTAGTAAAATCATAAGTGTGCTCTTATTGTCTTATTGAGTGCCCTTGAATCCTTATTCATCATTCAGGCATTCAACTTCACCAGGGATTGTCCTTGATATGCGTATGTTTGTGCAAAGGCATTTGTAGCTCTCTCTCTCTCTCTCTCTCTCTCTCTCTCTCTCTCTCTCTCTCTCTCTCTCTCTCTCTCTCTCTCTCTCTCTCTCTCTCTCACTCTCTCTCTCTCTCTCTCTCTCTCACTCTCTCTCAATCAGTGTCTTTGTTTATATTAATAAATATTTAAAGATATAGTCATAAATTTGCAACATATTTAAAATATCATTGGCTCAATTTAAACAAGAGTACTCATCCATTTATTTATACAATACAATCCATTATAACATATTACCAAAGGGATTTTATCATAGCGTCAAATCAGTTAAATGATATAACTAAATATAATACATTTTGACGAGTGTTTAAACATATTTTGTCATATAATCAAAGCTGTTTGATCTTCGGAGCGGAGGTAATTTGATGATATGATCATTTATCCAACCTCATCAAAGAACTTCCGGTCTGAATTCATGATATGATTATATCAGTTGGAAGCGATTTCATAATGTGTTAAATTATTTGTTCATCTTTTTAATGGTTTCGGTAATAGTAATTTTGTTAGTTATAGAAGTATTTTATGTTCTGTTTCACGAATCTTTCATATGCTCTTATGCATTTTGAATGCTTATGAGGAGTATGTAGGAACAGCACAATATTGTCCCTGCCACAAGCATTTTTTGATCGCATGCGCATGCCAGCATATTCCTGTCATCCAGGAAACGCAGCCTGTCTGGATCACAAACATATACCAGTGCATCCTTTGTGGATACACTTATTATGATTTAACAGCGTGTGGAAGATTCACTTTATATACATAATTAAATGGCATGAATGAAAACACTCTCAATACACATATAGTGGCAGTCTGCCCCATTGTCTAATCCAAATTTCTAAAAATGTTCTTTTTGAGGATAATAATTACAGGCCTAATCGAAAGTTCACTTTGCATAAGCAATGGCTGTGAGGGTCAGATTACTTTTCCCGGAAAATCCATCAATGGTTTTCAGTAGTTTATGCCCACAATGATTTTTTCTTTCATAGAAATGCTACACGGTCCCACTGTACGGAAACCAATATGGTGGCTCATTGGTGCCAACCTAATGCTATTTTTTTTATCTCGTAATTACGACATAATTATTAGTTTCTTTTGTCATAGCCAAGAAATGCACTTATTTAAACAAACGGTGGCTGCAATTCCGAGGCAAATATCTTTGCAGCATTTTATAGAAACATATATTTAATACAGAAACGAGCAACAGTGGCACTTTTCCCACTGAACCAACACGGAATTGTGACAGTCTCGAGAGTGCATGGAAACTGAGAAGTACATCCCTGCGCTGATTACTGACGCGCAAACAGATAAAGTGAAAACAGGGGTATATCCAGTGGAATCTCTCCTTATCAAGATCACCTAAGGGACTGAAAAATGTGCTCTGAACTGTATTTTGGTGGCATTATTTGGAGATTTGAATATATATATATATATATATATATATATATATATATATGTATTCAGCGATTTGTGACAGGGGTGCAAACTTGTAGATTGGCCCACTTTTCTGTGTTGCCGAGACAAAATAATTTAATCCTTTTTGCGAAAAAAAATCAGAAATTAAAGTTTCGCACCTTTTTCTCAAAAATTCGTGCTCAATATTTAAAATTTCGCAACATGTGACCCAGTGTATTAGTTTTCGATAGGCTTCTGATGCATCTTATGGACCAACTGTCATAAATAATTGATGAAACCACATTCAATATTTTTTTAGATATTGTGTTAACGCCGTTTTTATGCCCCCCCCCCCCCCCCCCCGTTCGAGGTAGGTGGGGCATATAGCGTTGCACATGTCGCTCTGTCGGTGGATCTGTCGGTCGGTCGGTCGGTAGGCTGTGGTTTCTGCACAATAACTCAAGAAGTTTTTAAACTAGGACTTTGATACTGTACAGGTGTATTATTCTAGTCAAAATCTAGGTAAAGTTTGAAGATGGGTGACCTTGACCTAATTTCCAAGATCACAGTGGTACCTAAGCTTACTTTGGTTTCTACACAATAACTGAAGAGGTTTTTAAGCTAGGAATTTTATATTCCACAGGATTATAGTCCATATTTGGGGCTAGGCGAAGTTTGAAGATGGATGACCTTGACCTCATTTTAAAGGTCACAGAGCCACTTTACTGAATATGGTTTCATGCTTTCTGCATGATAACTTATACCTTGGAGCTAGAACTTTTATATTGCACTGCTTTATGGTTCTCTGTAAGGGCTAGGTTGAGTTTGAAGATGGGTGACCTTGACCCAGTTTTCAGGGTCACAGAGAGATTGTAGAATTCCTGTGGTTTCTGCTCAATAACTCAAGAAGTTAGAACTGGGTTTGTAGATGGGTGACCTTGACCCAGTTTTGAGGGTCACACACAGACGGTAGACTTCCTGTGGTTTTTGCACAATAACTGAAGAAGGTCAAGGGAAAATGAGTGACCTTGCCCTAATTTCCAAGGTCATAAAGCCACTTTGCTGAATGTGGTTTCTAAATGATGAGTAATTTTTCAGCTATAACTTTTATTTTGTCCAGGTTTTTTAGTCATTTTTTTAAGGGCTAGGTTAAAGTTTAAAGATATGTGACATTGATGTATGATCAACCTTCACTAATTTTGTGAGGTCACGAGTGCCCCATCTACTACTATCAATAGGGTAGCGAGGGGAAGGGTAATGAGAGCGGGTGGCATCTATGTTTTACAAACATAATTTGTTTGCTTTTATGTAGTACTTTGACCTACATTTCTGACCTAGTGACCTATTTTTCAATAGGCACCTGCAACATCTCAATGGCCCCATGTGAGAAAAATTTGGTCTCTGTAAAGTGAGTGTTTTTGGAGATATGGCGTTAACAAGCCATGGACAGACGGACGCGTGGATGGCGACAATATCCCTTCGGCCGAGAAGGCCGAAGGGAAAAATTCTTGGAAAGAATGAATATGTTGTGGAAAAAGTCAAAATTGCGTAATTGAAAACTCGATATCTTGATATTTTAAAGTCAAAATTGTTTTAAAAATTGGGAAATGTATATTTTAATTTCGAAATTTCGAGTTTAAAAAATGTGGTGGTACGAGGCCTCCTTTCTTTTTGGTTCTCCAGTCTTTAGGTTTTAAGTGGGTGTTTGTTTGAAGAAAAGAGATAGAACGCAAGAAAGAGCCGTGGCAAGTCGACTCCCCCTTTGTGTTTCGAAAAATCAGAGTTTAAAGAGCCATCCGCGCTTTGTTCACCCTTGGAGCACCCTGAAACTATCGAATCCGGGCTATAAGCCCCCTGAATTCGATATTTTATGAAAAAAAACTCACAGAAATACCATGGGATTTCGAATAACCCTTCAAACAGAAAGAGTCGATCCCCAATTGTTGCACCTTCATGGTCTACGTTACTAGCCTGATAGTGATACAACCTATTGTATATATTGTTATTCACTCCTCACTATTTGTTCCAGGTGTCAGTCAACTCAGAGAGCTGAAGAAAGAAAAAGTACATCTGGATGTAAATGTTCTGGCACACTAAAACGCTTTTCAGCATGTTCCATGGACAGCATTATGTTCTACACGTACTACGGCTGTGTCAGCCGTTATTATGTGCCCACTCTAACTTGTTATTGACTGATTATTTTACTGTGCTTACATTGCCCTAATTGACGTGGAATAACTTTGTGCTAAATTGGATGAATGAATCTTTGTTAGCTGCACCTTCAATACACAGAAAAAGTATTTTGCCAAATACAACACAGTACATGCACAGTACACACAATCCAACCTCACAAGAAGAAACCAAAGAATATACAATGATGTTTAAATAAACACATTGCCTACGTTCATAAGGATCCCCTTATTACAACAGTCTCATTTATATAATTTATCATAAGTGAAACTGTCTCAAAATCTTCACAATTCATCAAAAATATAAATTTTTCTTCCGGACTCAAATTCTCCAAATACACAAACATTTGTTTTTTTCTCGGGTCAGAAATTTTTTCACAAACCATCACATAATGAAACTCACCCTCAATAGTCTTACAGTAATCACATAATCTTTCCTCAATAGATGTTTTCACTGGTCTTCGACGTCTGCCTAATTCAATATGTAAATTATGTGCACCAGTTCGGAAGCGTGTAAAAATTTTTCTGTAGCTAAAATCCTTTAATATAAGTAAATTTGATTCAATTTCGAATTTGGTTTTGAATTTAACGGATGTTCGTAATTTCTTGTCGGGTGACGATTGCATGTTTATGGTATTTTGCCACTGTGCCAAAAATCTTTCTTTTAATAGACAATTTTTACTTCCAGGAGAAAAATTTTAAAAAATCGTCGCAACCGTGATGCCAAATATCCTGACATCCGATTATTGTAAAAATATCTTTCAGTGAGGCTATCCAATGTGATTTACTGGGTGACATTTCATAATTACACCGATAAACATCATTTAACAAACTCTCGGGGTTAACACTCGATACCAATTTATGCAGACACGTGTCAAAACCTCTAACGAATATGGATATTTTCCTATTTCAGTTAATACAGCGATATTACACGCCTTCGTGTTGACACCCAAAATATATTTTAAGTAATTTACATAGACGTTCTCAAATTCTACTTTGAAGTACAACTTTATATCATCAGGTTAGATACACTTAGACGGCGGGATTAGATAGGCACCCCATATTTCACCATCGTACAGAAATATTGGTGCAATGAGTTTGTCGAATAGATCCAAATATAATCTTACATCAGTCTGTACACTATACAGAATTCTTTTTAGCCTTCCGAGAGCCTTTTTTGCTCTACTACATAATTGCTTTATAGCACCATTGAAATTGCCATTCGAGCTAATTTCTATTCCTAAATAAGTATACTTGTTAACAATCTCCAGCATTTGGTTTCCAATATTAAACTGTTTACACATTTTCTACCAGACGTATCAAATATGATCACCTTAGACTTTTCTTCATTTATACTTAAATACCAATTTTTGCAATATTCTGTCAATCTATTTAAACAACACTGCGAACCATTTTCACTTTCCGAAATAAGAACTAAACCATCTGCGTATAGCAAGCAGCTGAATTTTCTTTGTATAAAGTGACTGGACAACATTCCTCGGTGAATATATTAGGTAAATCATTAAGGTATAAATTGAACAAAGTTGGGCTTAAAACACAACCTTGTTTAGCGCCATTTTTCAAATATATATTCTTAGACAGTCCCGACTGCAGTTTATGCTGAATAGATGACTCACTATACATATCTTTTGAGATTTGAAACATATATCCGCTGATGCCATAACTTAAAAACTTGTAAAATAATTCGTCATGCCACACCATGTCAAATGCCTTTTGTAAATCAATGAAACATGCATACAAAAATTTTTGTCTCCCAGCAATTTTCACATATTTATCTATTAAGTTTCTCAAAGTAAAAATACGGTCGCTGGTACGTGAGTTTTCCATGAACCCAATCTGAAATTTGTTATTATACCATCGTAGACGATTTTTCAAGACATTACAAAAAAGCTTTGAGAAACAGCTATTTAATGAGATCCTCCGTATCTATTTGGGTCATAGTAGGAACCACCTTTATGCAACAAAGTTAATAGGCTTATTTTACAAACACAGGGAAAGAAGCCAGAAGTAAATATTAAATAAAACAAGTGTAGTAGGGCAGGAGAAAGAGAATTTCTACAATTTTTAATCATTTCATTCAAAATGCCATCTTTGCCCGGCGACTTCCCACTTTTTAATACACGTTTACTCTTAACTTTATTTGTTACTGCCCAAAATAGAGGACTCTGGGCTGCATCGATGCCATTTGCCATGACATTGCTGAAATACCTAAATCACTCGTTTGGTTCAATTTTCTCACTGGGATTTGTTTTGGGTGACACGGTATTTTCCAACTTTTTCACAAGATTCCAGTGTTCGCCAGGGTTAGTGTTACGAAGTTCACCGAGAGAGGATAGCATTTGTTTCTAAAATTTCGTTCATTTGCTTTGGTTGTCTTTCGAAATCTTCGCCGTGTCGCATAGTAGGTTTGCCGTAGCGCATAGTTATGAGGATCCGCCGAGAGTTGGCGGACCAGGTATTTGGCACTTCTAAACAAAGCGTGACCTTTTACATCCACAAAAGCGGACAAACGCTTATTTTTGTGTCGTTTCCCCTGTCTGTATTTAAGGGCCAATTTGCCAGCTTTGTTAAAAATGTGGTTAAGGTCGTTAATGGCTCTGTTAATGTCAGCCCGGTTTTGCGGCTTGTATTCCGTGGTCAGGAAATTTTTCAAATCGTCCTTACAAACGGTTTCAAGCGTGTGTTTAAACACTTCTGGGCACGTATTGTCCCATACAGGTCTGGCGGGAGTGGCTCCAATTTTGGTCTGCTATATATATATATATATATATATATATATATATATATCAGTATATGGAAATTTACATCGGGATACGGTCTTTGCTAAACTGAAGGATACCATAAGATGATCTGAAAACCAATTTGTCTCGTGTGCCTCCTTATAAGGAATCATAGGTAAAAGCTTCACATTGGCAATTATATAATCCACTAAGCTAGGTCGCCTCGCATTACGAGTGTAACGCGTAGGTTTTCCCTGCAGGTCACCAAGTATACGACCATTCAAGATATGCATACTATTCGAAATACACAAATCTAATAGTTGCTTACCATTTACATCAGTGTTTCTAAAATCCATGTTACATCTTAGTAAAGCTTCATCGACAAAATCGTCTAATGGTAATGGTAGTAATGAATCATCTGCTTTGCTACATGGCAAAAAATCATTTTCCGTATTTGTTTCTGCGTTAAAATCACCCAATACCATGCATGTTGCACCTGCAGCCATGAATTTTTCAATGTCTGTTGCTAAATTTTCAAATACATCCACATCACTATTGTACATTGAATTCCTCGGGGACGCATAAATAAAAGCTACGTATATATCACTTTCCAGCTAAAAAAAAAATCACATTTTGATTTTATCCATACTATGCCAGGGTTTATAATTTAAAGAAACACAACCCCTTGTTTTAAACTTTCTCTGACCGGTACTGCAGATTGCTGCACCAGCAAACTCCAGTGGCCTGGCGTATGTTTTCAATAGGTCTTTACAATATGGCGAAGTCCCTGATGAATGGAAAAGGGCACGTATATCGGCAATCTTAAAAAAAAGGCACTAAAACCGATCCTGGTAACTACAGACCAATTTCCATTCTTCCAGTTATCTCTTAAATATTAGAACGGATTGTCCATAGACAAGTCTACAAATTTTGTTCTAAACACAACATTCTATGTATCGAACAATCTGGCTTTAGACCAAACCATTCGACCCAGACTAGTCTACATAAATTTACCGAAGACGCTTTTACCGAAATTGGAAATGGAAATTGTGTTGGACTTGTTGCACTGGACCTGAAAAAAAAAGCATTTGACACCGTTGATCACGAAATTTTATTAAATAAACTTGAACATTATGGCTTTAGAGATATCCCCCTTTTATGGTTTCCAAACTATCTAAATAACAGATTTCAAATTGCCTGTATTAGTGGAAATCAATCCAATCCCCGCTTAATCCAAACCGGCGTGCCCCAGGGATCTATTCTTGAGCCGCTTTTCTTCATTTTATATATTAATGACATCGGAGTATGCTTTGAACATGTCACTCTCAACATCTATGCTGATGAAACACTATTCTATTTTGCTGGTTCTTCCATTGACTCTGTGTCTGAAGCCCTGGAGACTGATTTGCATCATGTGGCTGAATGGCTCTGTTCTAACAAGCTCAGTCTGCATATTGGCAAAACCAACAGTATGCTAATTAGTTCCAAGTCTAAACATCAATCCCTTCAAGACGTAGAACTAAATTTAGCTTTGGACAATCAAAGCATGTCTCAAGTATCAAGCTGTAAATACCTTGGTGTTATTTTGGACTCAAAAATGAATTTTCATACTCATCTTGAATCAGTACTTTCTAAACTGAAAAAGGTCACTGGCGTCTTCTTCAGAGCATCCAAATATTTGCCCCTTGACTGTAAACTAACTTTGCATAATGCCCTCATTCTCCCACACATCGATTATTGCAGTACAGTTTGGAGCACCAGTCTTAGAAAATCTGACTTAATAAGACTGCAGCGCATTCAGAACAGAGCAATGAGAATAATTCTTGATTGTCACCCCAGAACGCACATCACAGACATGCTGGACACACTCAAATGGATGAGTATAAATCAAAGACTCAATTTTAATCTTGGCATATTCCTTTGGAAAATAGTAAATAATAAAGTCCCACCATACCTGTCGAATATCTTTACCCCTGTATTCCAAATTCACACCCTTTACACGAGATCAGCAAGTAGTGGCAGACTTCATAGAGACCGCGTCCATCCCAAAGCACTCTCGGCTGCAGGATCCAAATTTTGGAACAAAGTCCCCCAACATGTCCGTGATGCGCGTTCTTTATACAGCTTCAGATTCCACACATTTTTAGTAGAATTGATAGATTTTAAGTAATTTATTCTATCTTCACCACATGATCATGATGTCACCACACATATCATTATGATATCATAATTTTATATGTCACATGGGTGAAAAGTCATTTTCTGGTCTTATTGTTTCATAATAACAAGAAAAAGAAGCTGGTCTTCTTGGACTTGATAATAAATTCTTTCTTTTCACCCATGTCCATGATGCTTCACTTGTCTTTTCTAACTTATTTTATCTCAATCCAATGGATTTGTTATTATTTAAGGGCCTCCATCTGTAAACAGATTTGCTGCGTTTAACTTTTTCTCCATACATAGTATCTTACGCTCCATTTCACTCGCGTTTTTCCACTTCTCATACTCTCTATTTTTTTGTTTAGATCATGACGGTCAGAGAGCTTTGCTTCGAGAATACTTTGTTCTGTCGTCATTTTTGCGTTCTCTTGCTTCGCTTGCTTCAACGCATCTTGTGTATTCCTCAGTTCAATATGTGTTTATGATAGCTTTTTTGCGATCGTTTCTGTTTTAATTTGTAAGTTTTCATTTTGATAAGCGCTTATTTTCTCTACGATCTGTTTCTCCAAAGAACGCAGGGCAGTAGATAGTTATTGGTGACTTCTACTCAATTCCTGGAGGTCGGTTATGACTCCAGAGCCTTCATTTGTTTCTGTATTCTTGCCTGATTTGATTTCGTTCAGGATGCATTGTATTTGTTGTGGCATTTTTCTGCATTCCTGGCAACACCATATGCCTGAAATGTCACTCTTCGCTTCTTGTATACATTCATAGTGGTGCCATACCATGCATTGTGAGCACTGGATCATCTCACTTATATGCTTGCGGTTGTGAACACACTCTAGTATACACAGTAGGGTCGGTGCTTGTTCAGACAGCGATGGATTATCTTTGTGTGCTTTTGTTGACTGTGATTGCCCACTTGTATTCTGTTTCCCTGAATGTTTGTTCTTTTCCTTTTTGCCCTTATTCACCTCTTTACGAATTGTGTTTGAATCGGAGGACTTTAAGTCGATCGGCTGATTCAACGATTTAAGCCTGGTAGTGCGTCTCATAATTTCCTCATCTTTGTGTTCCAGGGTCTCTTGATTTGTGTTGCATCTATCAATGCCATCTTCAGATATGACATTCTCACACATTTGGATGCATTTATCTGTGGACTCTATTGTAACCTTTTATTGATTTGGCGGGATTGTGGCTGACCCAGGAATAAATATAGGCGAAGTAGGGTTAAGTTCTTGCTGACCTACAAGCTCTACCCTTTCACCAACTTGCACACTTTCGTCCCTATCATTCTGGATAATTTTCGTAGAATCCCAAATGTCCATCACATCATTCCCGACTTTATTTGGTGTCTCCTACAGCTGATTTACAATTGAAGTTGGGGCCTGCTCCTGTGGCAATTCCTCTAAGTTGAGTTGCCCCGGTAGCCTGTTTTTGTCGGCCATTGTCATTGCTATTTGAAGGTTCACTTTCAGCGGTAAAGTATCTTAACCGTTCGTCTACCTTCTCATTGATGGTACCAAACCAAATTTGCAGTGTCCTTGCTCACCGTACCTTCCAGAACTATTTTTTTTGCCTTTTCCAGTCTTATGAATGGGCGCAACCATCAAAACTGTACGTTTGTATTTGTGTCTTTTTGCCCAGAACCACTTCCTAGTAGTCAATATCCTATTCCGCAGTTCGAACTCTTTACTCTCCATAAGCTAACCTGTCCCTGTCTAACCTGTATATATATGGAATTACTATTGTCTATATTGCACACGTTCCTCTGTAAAATGTTTGAATCCGCTGATTTTCCCGCGTAATGTTTTCACCAGATGTGACGTCATGATTATGTACCAAATGTTTTATTTATTAACCGATGGTACTTGATACAATGTTGACGTCTTGAAATCGTAACCAACGATCACGTCACATGTGTTGTTTGCTAAAGTGTTGTCATTTTAGCAACATTAACAACGTTTGAACTGTATATCCAGACAAACCGTCCAGTTATACTATAATCTTTATCATGTACCCATGTTTATTGTATTTTCTCGTTTTCTTTGTTTATTCTTTAGCTTCTGTTCCCATGTGGTTTGACTTAAGTTTTTGTGATGCGAGTTTTCTATTAAGACATATTCTGTTATATGTTGGGGCATTGCCGGTTACGTTTATTTCACCACTTTTCCTGCATTTGTTTAACATATTTCTGACCTCTATCATTGCTTACGTGCAAAGTGTGGTATCTGCTGTTAAATTTATGATATGACTTTTTTTTGTCAAGTTGCCACATGCATTTCATGTGCTTCAGCATTGGGGCAGTCAGTATATGTATTCCGGCCGTTACTTATTTGATATCCTGTTTCCACCGCCTCTATTCCGAACATTGTGTTATTATGTATATCGCAATGACTGTGATGGAATCCTTCATATATTATAGATTAATATTCGCTGCAAAATATATGCTACTGTACGTAACGTGTTTTGAGCTGGTGTGGATACTCAGGTTACAAGTCGTATCGCGTGTCATTACTTATGCATCCAAGTTGGTGTACAATCATATATATCACATTGTATACTCCGATCATTTATTTGTTCCGTATATGATTCTTACTTCGAACAATGAATTAATGAAGCTGGGGTGAATTTACTCAGCATATATACCTTAACATTTATTTGGTCACGTGTACGGCTATTGCTGTATATTTTGCTAATTTGAACCTTTCAGACAAAAAGAGAGTCTCTCTACTCTGCTACTGGTTTATATAAAGTTCAATGTTCTGCATAGACAGCAACTGAAGTTCGTAAGTACATCTTTTACTGGTGTTTTACTTTTTCTCTTTGAGGGAGATGTTCATAAAAACCCGGGCACTGTGCAGCATTCTAAAGACTTTTCATTTAGCCATTTAAATGTATGGAGTCTGTCACCAGATATATTGCGGTGCACCCGAACAGACATCCTCCCGGAATTTGATTTAAGTTTTTCTATCGGAAACTTTTCTTTCACCGAATTCTTTAGCAAGTAATCTAGATATAGATGACCAAAAGGACACTATTACAAATATCGTCTTAATGTGGTAGGCGGTGTTGTTGCACTGTATGTATCCAAATCCTCACATGGGTACCTCCTCAATTGCCCCTTCTTTATCAAAACTCTTTAACATTTCATTACAAAAATCTGTTTTCCGTCTGAATGGAAAAAGACCGATCTAACTCTCATCTTAAAAGGTGGTGAAGCTGGCCCAAGCAGAAATTACAGACCAATTTGTTTACTCAGCTGTGTGGGTAAAGTATTTGAGAGGGTTGCTTTCATGCACGTCTTCAACTTCCTCAGCGATAATTTGGTTCTAACAGACAAACAGTGGGGTTTCTGGGGATGGTATCATTAATATACTTGTACTATGTATCATGAATTTGCCGAAAGACTAGACATGAAGAAAGAGGTCCGTCTTGTCTACTGTGACGTAACCAACACTTTTGATAAGGTTAACCATCCTGCTCTCATTTACAACCTTTATAATTCAGGTATCGATGGTCTACTGTTAAATTGGTTCAAACATTACCTGTCAAACCGCACCTAGAGGGTTGCAAAAATTGGACAGTTTTCTAATAGGGTCATATCAAAGCAGAGGTCCCCCAGGGCTCGGTGCTTGGGCCTCTCCTCTTTCTTGTTTACGTAAATGACATAGTTGATGTTGTTAGATCCAATGTCATACTATATATACGCTGATGATGTCACCTTATTTATTGCAGTTGATGATCCCATAGACTCTACAAAATTCGCTGAAACACTTAATAAAGATCTTAAAGAACTAGAAAAATAGTCACCACAATGGTTAGTTCAATTTAACGATGCTAAAACAAAACTATTCTTATGAGTAATAAAAGAAATCCTTTCTATAGTCTGTTTCATGAATGTGCGCTTGAAAACGTTACTGTGCACAGGCATTTCTGATTTTTGATTAGCTCAGACCTAACCTGGTCCACGCATATGAATAAAATTGTCAATAAAGCAAAATGATTAACTGGAATCATGAAATTTTTACAGTACAAATTAAGCAAGCGCTCTTTGGAAATAATCTACTGTTCATATTTTAGACATACACTTGAGTATGGAGATGTGGTGTGGGGTGGATACATGTAGATACTGAGGCAGAACTACTAAAACGTGTTCAGCTGAATGCCCCCTATGCTGTTACAGAAGCCATAAGTCATACAATTCATGAAACATATATAACGAAACTGGATGGGGAAAACTTTTAAAACTTTGAGAAAATCACGGATTAGAGCTCATGTATAAAATACTTCATGGACTTACCCCGAAGTACTTATCTGATTTACTGGCTGAAAGTGTATCTTCCAGAATTAATAACAACTTTCGTTCAAAAACAAATATAACTGAAAATAAAAATAGGATAATGATCTTCAAAAACTCCTCTCTACCATCAGCAATTCGTTGCTGCAATACTCTAACTTTGGGTACTCGAAAAAGCAAAACCAGTTATTCTGTACTGGTAATAGGACAGCTAATATACTGCATGCTAAAATTAGGATGGGCTGCAGCCAGATGAATCAAGACTTGCACAAAATAGGTATCAAACAGTCACCTGGATGCTCACGTGGTTCCATCAAAGAGACAGCATATCATTACTTCCTTGAGTGCCCAAATTATATGATACAAAGAGATATTCTTCAGTCGAAAATTATACCGTTTCCTCCATTTACTTTGAACATTTTATTATTTGGGAACGAAAGTTGTGCTAAAGCTGAAAATAAATACGTTTTTGAGACAACGCAAAATTTTATACAGTCCGGCGGATTTAAAGTACGGTAGATTATTCTTAATTTAGTTTTAAAGTTGAAAACGGGAATGAATTAATCATTATGCAATCAGTCGATTTAACCGCATGGATTCTTTCAGCTCAAGCATACCTACAAATGAAAGTAGTTTGGATATTAATTCCTCTC
This sequence comes from Hermodice carunculata, assembly GCA_964020975.1. NCBI lineage: Eukaryota > Metazoa > Annelida > Polychaeta > Eunicida > Amphinomidae > Hermodice > Hermodice carunculata. Next base: position 61,265,220 of record OZ026619.1, read on the forward strand.
CTTCCCTTTTTTGTCGACCTTTACTTTTTTCCACCTGTCCCGTAAATGTGCTATGTCTCAGCTTCTACATGTTACTGTCTTCGCTCATGTATAGTCCTGTGCTGTGCATTTTCCCGCTTTTTTATCCCCCGCCCACGAAGTGGGGGCGGGGGATATAGTAATGAGCTCTGTGCTTCCGTCCGTCCTTCCGAAACAATTTTGTCCGGCTCAAAAAATATAATAGCCAGCTCTTTCAAATTTTCAGGGTAGGTGCAGCTTATGTAGTAAGTGTGCATACGCCCATTGATTTTGGCATAATGATCCTCCTTCACTAATTAAATAACAAAGTTTGTTAAGCAGCTTCAATATTTTCCTCACAATATTGTCCAACCCGTATCTCTAAAATTATAGCAGCTATCCCTTTGAAATTTTCAGGGCAGGTATATCTTCTGTAGTAGGTGGGTATAGGCAATTTTTTGTGCCTAATTTTCCTCCATTTTAATTAAATAACACAGTTCCTTAAGCAGCCAAAAAGTTTTCCCTTTAATTTCTTGCCCATATCTCAAAAAAAGATATGAGCCGGCTCTTTCAAATTTTCAATGTAGGTGCAGCTTATATAGTAGGTATGCAAAGGCATATTGATTTGGGCCTAATTATCCTTCTTTATCAATTAATTAACAAAGTTCGTTAAGCAGCCTCAATATCTTCCCCACAATATTATCCAGCCCATATCCCTCAAAATGTAACAGCGTGCTCTTTCAAATTTTCAGGGCAGGCACATTTTATGTAGTAAGTGTATACAGGCACATTTTTTGCGCCTAATTATCGTCCTTCATGAATTTATCAACAAAGTTTGTTAGGCAGCCTCAAACTTTTCCCGATAATATTTAATTGCCCATGTCTTGAAAAATATAATAGCTAGCCTTTTGAAGTTTCCAGGGTGGGAAGATGTCATATACTAGGTGTGCATAGGCATAGTTTTATATGGTTACTTTTTGTCTTTCATTAAATAATAAACAAAGATCATTAAGCACCCTCAAATGTTTACCACATATCTCAGAAACTAGAACAGCTGGCCTTTTGAAATTTCCAGGGTGGATTTTGTGCAGTCATCTTTACAAAAAAATCTGGATCTGATTAGAATTTGGTGTCACCATGACCATATTTCAACAAATGACAGTCTAATTTGATGTTCATTTGAACTTGTTAGCGGAGTGCATGCAGGTTATCTTGTGACAGCTGTGCCTGTGCTGGAAGCTATCTATATTGTACATGCATATGATTTTTTTTTTGGTGCTTGTGCCTTTTGTCACAGGAATGGGTTGTGCGTCAGTTTTGATTGCCCGTATCTCGGAAAATATAATAGCTAGCCTTTTGAAATTTCCAGCTTGGGTATATCTCATATAGTAGGTGTGCATTAGCATAGTTTCATGTGGCTACTGGTCATCTGACCTCTGGTAATTGCATATTAATGTACCAATAAAAAGAAATTGTGGGATTATCTAGCGTCTGCGGCAACTTGTTAATATTTGAGTATTATATATTATATTGTGTCGTGTTGGTATGATTCAAACCCTCAAATTATAATGCTGATTGTCTGTATTTTCTACAAATTTTTATCATACAAGAGAGATTTATGTAGGCTCGGCCTGTTTCTCAATTTTTTTTTAAAAGGGGGGGGGGGGATTGTTTAAAACAAATCCTTACAAGTCACTCGACGACTGCATATTACCTGCTTTGGAGATTTTATGGTGTGGAATTAGACTTCATTATACTAAATTTTTATTTGCTGTCGCCTGTATGCCACTCAATTCCCCGGTTTCTCTTTGGAGTAAGTTTCAGGAAAGTTTCAAGATTGCTCAAAGAAGCCGCACCTGATATCTCCCCCCCCCTCACTTGGAAGAATATTTAGGTTTTAATTTTCTAATAGACACTTCCCTTCAGCTTGGAAAAGACCAAACGTTTCTCCACTTAATAAGAAAGGCCCGGAGATTTCATGTAATAATTGCAGGCCTGTATCTCTACTCAGCTGTGTTGGAAAAGTACTTGAAAATATAGTTTTTAAGCACGTATTTAATTTTTTTCGGGACAACATTCTTATCTCGATCTGCTCATCAATCAGGTTTCATACCGGGCGACTCGACAGTCAATAAGTTTCTCCACCTCTATTATGAATTATGTTTAGCCTTGGATCAACAAAAGGAAGTACGAGTCATTTTCTTGGACATTAGTAAAGCTTTTCACACGGTTTGTCATTTTGGCCTTTTGTACAAATTAAAGAGATCAGGTTTTGGGATCTTCACTATTGGGTTTTTGGATTTTCTAAAGAATCGTTATCAACACGTAGTCAGTCAAGCCCAATCCTACAGTTGGGGTAAAATTTGTGCTGGAGTGCCTCAAGGTTCCGTACTTGGGCATCTTATGTTTCTTATTTACATCAAGGGTAATATGGATCTCGTTCGTTGTAACATAAAATTGTTTGCTGATGATACCTCTCTGTACTTGAATATTGACAATCCCTTTACTGCCGCTAAAATTATGAATTCGGGTCTTGCTGATATTGATCAAATGGTTTAAATATTGGCTTGTGACCCTTAATGCTCTAAAAGTTAACTCCATCCTCATCTCTCGCAAGATAAACCAAATTAACTATCTACCTATTCATTTTCAAGGTCATGTATTGTGAAATGTTACCCATCACAAACTTGGACTGACAATACGCTCCGATTTAAGGTGGTCTGATCACATTAATCAAATCTATAACAAATATAGTAAACTGATTAACATTATGAAAAACTTGAAGTTTAGATTGGATAGAAATACCGTCGAAACTATTTATACTAGTTTTGTTAGGCCGAATTCCAAATATGGTAGTCAGGTGTTGAGTGCCTGTACGGTATTTGATGAGGAAAGACCGGAAAACGCTCAATCAAATGCTGCTCGTATCGTTACTGGTGCAACGCACGGAACGAGCAATGCTAAACTATGCGACGAAACCGGATGGTCAACTTTATCCAAACGTAGGAAAATATCAAAGTTTACGTTCATGTACAAACTTGTTAACAAGTTCGTTCCTGATTCTTTGTGCTCAATTCTTCTTACTGCTTCTACTACGGGTAACCAAACCTGTCATACTCGTCAGCAATTTAATCTTCCTTATTTCCGTGCTAGTACTGAACTCTTTGATAATTCATTTTTCCCTCGACTATTAGGCTGTGGAATCAGCTACCTCTAGAAATAAGAAATTCAGCGTCACCCAAAATATCCAAATCAAATATTATGAAGCCAGTTGTCAGAGCTCTCAAATTTCCTAAAGAATACAATTTTGGTCACTTGTTAAAGATCGGCGTGAAAAATACATCTTTATGTGTTTGTGGTGTAACCAGTGAAGATGTTTGGTATTACTCCTTTATTTGTCCTATCATTCTTTTTTGAATGGGGATTTGGTCGAGTGGATATGTGCGTTTCCCATTTCAGCTAGGCGACTGGTGCCAAAGGTTGCAGGTTCGAGTCCCGCTTGTTCTGAACATGAAAAGTATATATATATACATACATATATATATGTGTGTGTGTGTGTGTGTGTGTGTGTGTGTGTGTGTGTGTGTGTGTGTGTGTGTGTGTGTGTGTGTGTGTGTGTGTGTGTGTGTGTGTGTGTGTGTGTGTGTGTGTGTGTGTGTGTGTGTGTGTGTGTGTGTGTGTGTGTGTGTGTGTAGGGGAGGGGACGGCTGAAAGAACGTGACATTGGATCATAAATAAGGTTGGTACTTTTTGGTAGGTTCATTTGTCTTCCTATAATGTCATCGAGATATGTTGTCTTTACAAAATGTACACGTATGTTTTTCTGTTCCAACAAAGCCAAGTCGAGCATTGCCTTGAAACGAGATACGCTGTGAGAAATCATAACAGATGCAACATGTTGTGTATTTATGCTGTCAATACAATAACAATACCATGTTATTCTTGTTGTCATGCCTGCGTCGATTGATTCTTCTAAGTCGTGTGACAATCTATAGAAAGGCACATTTTGAAGCGTACATTCATATTACGGAAAGCAAAGTTTGAAAACTAGCAGAGAATGCGTGATCACTTCATTTCCCACCAGAATCGTGGAACAGTGGATCGATATGTTTTGTCAAACGCAACTTAAAATTAGGGGAAAAAATCCCCAACACCATCAACACAACAAACAGCAGTTCTGTTCTGAAATGAATAATCGCTATTCTATTGCAAAGGACCCCTGATTTCGATTTCTTGGGAGTAACATCAAATGAAAAACTAAATTGGAGTTCTCATGTAAATAAAATTGCAAATAAAATTTCCCGAACGACTGGGATCTTAAAAAAGATTACGTCATATCTCCCGAAATGTACTTTATTGGCAATTCATAATTCCCTGTTTTTGAAGCATATCAACTATGCAATACTTGCATGGGGTTATGCTGGTTACCGAATCTTCAAATTACAAAAATCGGCCATTCGTTTGATATCCTCCGCACGTTATAACGCACATACAGACCCATTGTTTAAAGAACTAAACTAAAGAACTTTTTTATTTTTCCAGCTCACACACCAATCCATTTATATTCCCACCTATCTTTATCTTCTTGTTGTCCTGTATGTTTAACTATCTGTGTACTGGTGTTCGCAATTTCATTGTTGTATCGTCATATATGTACAAGAGGCCCTAATATAGGCTGGTGAGCCTGTCGGCCGATTGTTTTTTGAATAAAATACGTTTAAACCAAAGAACTAAAAACTCTTTAAGTCCCCGATTTATTCAAACATAAGTCATTGAAATTTTTCTATCGATACACAAAAAACGAATTGCCTGCTTATTTCAATAATACTTTCGCAACCTTACCAGTTACTTATGGTGATCCTACCAGGTATCGTGATATTCAACGCTATGCTACCCCCCCCCCCCCCAACATATATCTACTGAAAAGTGCGTTCGTCATTCTATTCCCGATTTGCTCCTTGATACTCCTAGAAGTATTACGGATAAAATCCATACACAATCTTGCGATGGTTTCTCTCAATATGTCAAAAGATTTTACATAGACCAATACGCTGAAACCTGTACTATTCGTAATCGCTTTGTTTGTAATAATTATTTATAAAGTATATTTGTATGTAATTATGTTATCGATGTCTCAGTCAGTTCAATTGGCCTAACACACATATGGTGCTCTGTTTGAGCAAGGTGTTAGCTTACCAATTTATTTAGGTGGCCCATGCGAGAGCGTATGTTTTCATCCTTAGCTGCGTCATCCTGAGTATCTGTTCTCTGTGGTAATAATGTTCTGTTTCTCTTATTTTTTGTTTTGCATTTGTTTGTATATATTTCTATCATTATTACCTAACAATTGAAATGTATTGAATTTACTGTCGAATAAAAAAATATGAATCTGAATCTGAACAGGTGGATGTTCAGCGATGTGCGACAGATTACGAACAGGGACGGCAAAATCAGGGAAACCATTTCACAGAACACATGCTAGTAGATTCAAGCAGGAATTCGTAGGTTACTACAGACCTGTTCTGGCTAATTACGTCACTAGGCAACAGAACTATATCTCCACCATGATAAGGGCACTTGCAGTCATGTCATGTATATTATGTCGTGTCGTCGTCAGATCATGTGTGACGTCATGTATGTCACGCCTGCTATGTGTCATGTATGTCAATGTGTCATTTCATGTCATGGTATTATGTATCATGTATGTCATGTCATGTCATAACATGTCAAGAATGCCATGTCGTCGCATGTCATGTCATATCACATTAAGTGTGTCACGTTTGTCACGTGTCATGTATATCATGCAATGCCATGCAATGCCATGCCATGCCATCTTTGTCATACAATCATGGTATGTCATGTTATGTTACTTATGTTATATTGAAATATTGAATCGATTACATTAGGTTACATGTATTTTGTATCTATTTGTGTTACTGGTGACAACGATGTTAGATGATAGTCATGCATGATCGTGTAAAAAGCTGAAGCACGCAGGCATAATTATATATACGCAAAATAGACTAAACGGTTGTTCCATAGAATCAGTAAACAGAGTTTTGTCACAGGGCGTACTGACTTTGATTTTTTTTTTCAATAGCTCTTTATTGTGAAAACTCAAAATTATTTTTTCAAAAGAAACTAAAATATTAAAATTTGAGAAAACCTTTCTTGGATTTTTTAAAAATTGATATTTGAGTTTTGGACTCAGTCAACAGCTTCCCTCGCCACAATACGAATCACGAAATTGTTTTTAACAGTGACAACATTTCGTAAGTCCTAATTAAAGTTCATTTAAGATATAAGCTTCGAAACTGTGTAACTCGCGCCCTAGTTTTTAGAACGCGGAAGGATCAGATCATTTCGTTATAGGCGTTTGGCGAATCAGCTGTGATATTGACCAGACGCGCGTCGATATCTACAAGATAAAAACATCATGTGAGTGACATAGAGATCACTTGTCTGCGAAATGGCCTTGTGCAGCATCGAAAATTCAGAAACAATAAAATATAGTATGCTTCGCTGGCCAACAGACTACATAAATTTTAACCTCTCTTGAAACTTCTCTGTGTCACAAATGTGGCAATTTTCTTCAATATTTTACGTCTTTAGAAGAGCCACTCCATTGGTGCCGATAAGCGGGGGACAACCATTTTATTGTGTATACATCAATTACATTAATGGAATTATCATAATTTCACACACACATGGACTTAGCTGATCTGGTTCAATTTTCGGTGAATGATTTTAACTCGGCTCCAAGCTGAAGTTCAAATGTTTGCGTTTTGTCTCCAGAATTCTTCAAAGGTAGCCTGTCTTTGATATTTCATCTTTTCGAACGCAAACGCAAAGATTAGTGGGAAACAAAATACTAAAATTTGAAGACCTGATTTTTGATGTTTTTGCTTTTAGTTACCGAATCTACAAATTTTTAGGTCAGCACTTTGACGGTAATTTAAAGATGCTACTTACAAAACATGTGTTTTTGATGGCCCCACACTATAGGGGAGGTCAGAATAAAAAACAGTTTTCACTTTCCCTTGTGTCCGAAAGTTGTATAAAGTGTGGCATATTTAAAAATATGAAAATATATAGGATTACTTTGTTACAGGACGTACACAAAGGGTTTGTAAGAGCAAGTATATCTGACCGCTAAAACTTCTAACATCAATTAAAATAAGGCAAAAACTGTTCCGTTATTATTATATTTATTGTCATTATTGTCATTTTAAGAATACAGACGTATGTATATACATACATGTACTTATTCACACATAACGTAGGACCCAACATACTGAAATTTTACAATCCAGACCTGGGGTGTTGCATACCTACGAAGATAGGCGTGCCGCTATATATAATAATACAATGAGCATTGGTGTGTACTAAAATGCTACACGACTCCCGTTTTATCGGAACAGTTTTTACCTTAACTATGAGCTTTGTTCGCAATGTGCGTCAAGGACTAACATCAAAATTTTATTCAAACTAAAATCTTCTAACTTGCTGGTATTTGAATGAAAAGTCTCTGCATGAGGAGTATTGAATATCATATTGCTATTATAGTGATTCTTTCTACAAGTGCTAAATAGAGTCGCTCTATTGAGTGTTCAGCTGGTGACTGAACCAACAAGAGGTCAGTCTTTGTTGGAGCTTGCATGTTTCTAGGCTATAGGATACGTTGAACAGTAACATCACCAACCTTGATTCGATTTCTACCTGCGACTACGAGTCCATTTTAGTTGCAAATATGTCACTAGGAAAAAAGAATGCATTCAAAAAGTTATTTGGGATTACCATAATACGTTAATATGGAAAACTTCTAAATTTGCTTATTTCAAATCCTTGGTGGCCTTTTTGTAGAGGAAAACGTCACTGATATTTGTTAGGCCTTGGCGCAGCTTCTTGAAAGAAGCATAATCCAAACCTGTTCTCTTTATGGAGAAAATAATGGTTCACCGCAGACAAATTATGATTAATATTATGATGTAGCTTCAGTGCAAACAGACAAATCCATGTGCCCCGCGGCAGCGTCCCTGATCAAGATATAGTAATTGGGTTTAAAGAGCAGATAAAGAAATCGAACATATAAAAAAGCAAAACATCTAATGATGAAAACGATTGTCATTCTATTGTCAGTTACGTGATGCTGCTTTTAAATTACTCAAAAAGACTAAGAGTGTTGTTATGCTCAGGTTTACACATTTTGTTAGACAGGTTCACAGAATCGGTAAAGTGGTGGTCGACCCTAAAGAGTGCCTGAGGGTGGTCTTCATTAAAAAAATAGCTTGCTTGATAATGGGCAGTTTCTATTTGATATGATAGAAAAATCCAATGCTTTAAAGGTAAACTTTTGACCTCAATCAGTTTCCTAAGCTTGCAATGGAACTTGGACGATGGTACAGAAGCTGTTCTCATCTTGGAATGTAAAACAACTTTAAAACTGGAAAGGAGTCAGTGGCTAATTGAATGCACCCATGTCAGCTGGTGGAATTGGTTGCAAGGGTATACATTAGAATGGGGGTTAGAATTCAACTCATTATATTATATGGTAGTCTTGACATTTTCTTTTATGTCACTATACAAATCAAAGTACTAAACTGGCTTCCGTTTTTACGGTCATTGTTGGACCCAATTGGTGAATTATATTTTGGCTTTTATATATATAAACTTTACCTCAAAGTGTTAACATAATATAGCATAATCAGTGTCGGTGGAAAAGTGAGTTAGGTCTAAAGTTCCATTTTTTTGATACTTTCTTGGAAAAAGAATCACGAAGCCATCCCCAAGTTTAATATAATTATTGCACAGAGATGTGAATGATTATATATATATATATATATATATATATATATATATATATATATATATATATATATATATATATATATATATATATGTATATATATATATATATATATATATATATATATATATATGTATATATATATATGTATATATAATCAGACACATAATTTAACAGGGTAGGGGTAGATTAAATTTACTTAAAGCATGATTGAAATATAAAAAGGCTAACATTTCTTGGATATAAGGCCTAATTATACATTTTGGTATTATATATGAGCTCCACCTCTGTTAGCTGACACGTTATAGCATAATCAGTGCTGGTCGAGAAAAAAAAACAAATTTCACAAATTTTCACAATTTTATATATCATCCGCTAAGGTTAAACAAAACACGATTTGTTTAACCGAAACAAAGGTGTTCGGATAGTAAGAATTTTATACACAGTACTTCATATTATGCAGAACATACCTGTCTATCAAAAACCGCATCTACTCTTTCAGTGCCAAGTACAGGCCTAAGTCAACAGCTATCATTGCCACACTTCGCACGCAACACATAGGAAGGGTGCCGACGTTAGCTGTTGAAATGCATGTTATGACCACAGTAATAGTCGTCCGAACCAGATAAAATGTCGATACGACCACATAAAATATCATCCGAGCTAGATAAAATGTCAATATGAGCGTAAAGAATTTTGTCCTAACCAGATAAAATGTCGTTATGACCACAGAAAAAGTCGTCCGAACCAGAAAAAATGTCGTCCAAACCAGATAAAATGTCCAAACCAGACAAAATGTCGTTCTGGCCACGTAAACTGTCGTCCAAACCAGATAAAATGTCGTTATGACCACATAAAATGTTGTCCTAACCAGGTAAAATGTCGTTCTGACCACAGAAAAAGTCGTCTGAACCAGAAAAAATGTCGTCCAAACCAGGTAAAATGTCCAAACCAGACAAAATGTCGTTCTGGCCACGTAAACTGTCGTCCAAACCAGATAAAATGTCGTTATGACCATAAAAAATGTTGTCCTAGCCAGATAAAGTGTTGTTATGATCACATGAAAAGTGGTCCGAACCAGATAAAATGTGATGACTACATTAATAGTCGTCCTAACCAGATAAAATATCGTTATGACCTCATGCAAATTCGTCCGAACTATATTAAATGTCATTTTAATCACATAAAATGTCATCCAAACCAGACAAAATGTCGTTATGACCAGATAGAAAGTGGTTCTAACCAGACAAAATGTCGTTATGACAACATGAAATGTCCTGACCAGATAACATGTCGTTATGACCACAAAACGTCGTTAGAACCAGATAAATGTCGTTATGACCACATACAAAGTCGTCCGAACCAGATCAAATGTCATCATGATGACGTAAAATGTTGTCCTAACCTGATAAAATGCCGTTATGACCACAGAAAATATTTTCCTAACCAGACAAAATGTCGTTATGACCAAGTTAAATGTCCTAACCACATAACATGTCGTTATGACCACAAAAAGTCGTCCGAACCAGAAGAAATGCCATTATGATCACATAAGATGTCCGCCTAATCAGAGAAAATGTCGTTGTGACCACACAAAAAGTCGTCTGAACCAGATCAAATGTCGTCCGAACCATTTAAATTTCGTTATGACCACGTAAACAGTCGTCTGAACCAGATAAAAATGTCGTTGTGACCACATAAAATGTCCTAACCAGATAAAATGTATTTATGGCCACATAAAAAGTCATCCAAACTATATATAATGTCGTTATGACCACATAAAAATCGTCCTAACCGGGTAAAATGGCGTTAATACCACATAAAATGCCAGGTAAACAGTCGTCTGAACCAGATAAAATGTTGTGACCACATAAAATGTCCTAACCAGATAAAATGTATTTATGGCCACATAAAAAGTCATCCAAACCAGATATAAAGTCGTTGTGACCACATAAAATGTCCTAACCAGATAAAATGTATTTATGGCCACATAAAAAGTCATCCAAACCAGATATAATGTCGTTATGACCACATAAAAGTGGTCCTAACCAGATAAAATGTCGTTATGACCAGAAACAAAGTCGTCCGAACCAGATAAAATGTCGCTATGACCAGATTAAAAAGTGAAGTAAGGTTGACACCAATAAGCTTCCGTATAGTTCATCTTCAGTTATAGAAACGAAACACGAAGGATTAAAAATTCCCTGAGCGATGGCCAAAAAAGTCGAATCATATCCGAAACAGAAACACTGGTTGTCAACAATTTATACAGATTGATCAAAGCCAATAAAAAAAGAAGAAAGAAAGGGAGAAAGAGACAGATAGAGAGAAAAAAGTAAGAGTCAGGCAGAGAAAAAGAAAGAAAGAAAAAGAAAGACAGACAGAAAATAATAAATTGATCTGGTTAATATTTGGATATAGCAATCATAATTAAAGCAAGATTTATTCACCGTCACAGAACGCCAAAATTAAATAATAATTTGAAAAAAAAAAAAAAACCAAATAAAAGAACAAAAATGCAGCAAAAAATGCACAAAAAGAGAGAGAGAGAGAGAGACATAGAGCAACAGAGAGAGATAGATAGATAGAGAGAGAGAGGGAGAGAGAGAGAGAAGCAAAATACAAAAACAATACATATAGAACAGAAATGATAATAGAAGTCATTATGCAGCTAAATGGGTATTAAAAAAAAAAAAAAGAAAAGAAGAAAAAGAAAAACCTGAAGGGTCTGAACCGGATAATAACCCGGAGAATTATAAATTTCAGCTGCGAAAAAAGTTTGCAGGAGTTGAATTTGAACCGTAGCTTTATTTCTGGGGCTGCCTGGAAGGTGATATTCCACCATAAAAAACAACCCCCGCCCCGAAGTGCAGGTATACATGTGGGCTAACGCCAAGCGCGTTATCAATTTAATGACGTCAGATGGCTTGTACGTGTTCATCAATAAGTGATTTAACTTATGTCCTTTTAATTTCCAGTAACTGACATCAATGAGCATCTAGATCTTACTGTTTACTAGTAGCTATGTCTGTGCGATCAGTAGCTATTGAATGTGAAATCTTCTATCATCAAAATATCCAAATGGTGACAGGATGGATTTTGGTGTAATTCGTTTAATGTGTTTTCTTTGCCACAGAGGTTGATTGCAAATATGTCATTATTTGTCGAGTCCTTTTGTGATAAAGGAAATTTCCTCAGCACTAGTGCCAAGGCTGCAGTAAGTCAATACGTTCACCTGACGATAACACACTTTGGAGATCAGACACAAGCGCCAGCGTGATGGCTTCTTTGAAATTGGTTATGTTTTTTTGTTTGTTTTTGATTAGTATATTTAATTCAGCTTGCTTTGCAGAACCCCACTGCACCATATCTGCATGTGATATAAGGAGGCGATCGCAGTATGAAACAACAGGCTCATGGCCTTTGTGCTCCGCTGACTTGCTATGTGTTAAAAATATACAAATTGAAAACAAAACAAGAGCAGGTTGGGTAAACTAATGTCTTTATTGATCGATTGGGGATCCAAAGTTCAAGCGAAATATTGATCTGGAGAATGGATTCTGTATTCCATTGACATCAAGCTACGCCCTGCCATCACCAAATCGTTACTCTGAATTTTACAAGCTTGGTGACCACAGTCATTCACATTTCACAATATAACAGTGCTGGGCATAATCTATAGTTAATTTGGAATGTGTAGCTATATTATTTTTCGAGGTTTTGAATTTCATCTTCTTCTCTGCATTTTGCTCATAATTCCCATCAAACTGTAGGTGGTGCCACTAGTATCTCAATCAATCAAGATTTTGACTTCCGCAGCAATGCCACTACATTTCACAGGGATCCACGAAAAATTGCAGATAGCAGAGCATTCACAGGATTTTCACAGTTTGACAACTAAAATCCAGTAACCCATATCATCTTCACCTTCCACTTGCATTAAACAATTCTCAATTCAAAATGTGCACCCTGCGTCCAGCTAACCATATTTGTTTGTTCAAATAGAGCGATAACTTTTCGAGTTTTTGAAAAAAAAAACTGTAAACTTGGACAAGGGCCAAACTGCATAATAATTGGGTCACAGTGACCCAAGAAGTAGGTCACCGAGTACAGTTTTATGTACAATGTATTCAACTGCAATTTTCATCTGAAGGCTCAATTCGCTTTGACATTATTGTCCAAGCTACATCCTTCCATTACAAAATCACCTCTTTTGAATTTACCGGCCTGACGACCAAAGCAAAGTAGATTAAGCTCACCGATGATATATAAAAAATAGTTTTGAATATGATATATATATTCTATATATTTGGCATGTGTAACTCAATTATTCTTCGAGATGTGGAATTAATACCTTTCAACACACTTTAACTCATAATTTCCGTCAAGTTATAAGTGGCGTCATTGGTATCATAAACAACCAAGATTTTGACCTCATTCACAAATGTCAATTACACAAATTTTTATGAAGATCCGTAAAAAAAATTGAGGATGCTAGAATAATCACAAGTTTTTCACATTTTGACTCATGAATTACATAATACTGTAGGTGGCGCCACCAATATCAAAATCTTCATCGATTTTAATACACTTTATATTAGTCTTAAAAGTAGTATGGGCCTAACTCAAAAATTGTGGGGTGCAAAACGTTCAAGTGTTTTCACATTGTGATCCCTATGGTCCTAGTGGTCATATGACCTTCAGCCTCAACTTGTATTGACAAATTTTACTTTTCAGTATGTCCCCGGTATGTCCACCCCATCCAGCTTTCTGCACGTGTCAGTTTGTTCAAATCAGGTTATAACTTTTCGTGTTGTTGAAGAAAAATTTATTTGAATACGCGTCAAACTCCATTAATCATTGGGTCACGGTGACCCCCAAAATTAGGTCTGCAAGTACAGTTTTATGCACAATGTACTCATCCGCAATTTTTATTTGAAGTCTCCATGCTTCTTTGCAATTGACGTCCAAGCTACACGCTGCCTTTAAAGACTCACCTCTTTCATCTGTACGGGCCTGGTGACCTAACAAAATAGGTCAAGGCCACTGATATTGTATTTTTATATCACACATTAGCATTGGACATGACCTGTGGATATTACCTGTGTATCCTTTAAATTTTGTATGTCTAAATCATTTACCTTTTGTGATGCGGAATTTTATATCTTTCAATACATTTTGGCCGTTAAATTACACTGGTATCAGATGCAACCGAGAATTTTATCTCCTCCACTATCATACTAAATTTCATGAAGATCTATCAAAATTAGGGATGCTAAAGAGGCCACAGAATTTTCACATTTTGACCCATTTATTACGTAATGTTATCCAGTTGCAGGTGGCGCCACCAATGTCAACCTGGCCATAGACAATATGTCCCCAAAGTTGGATGGGGGTAACTTGAAAACTGTGCACTGTATCGCGTTCACAGCAAAAGTTTAAACACGGACGTACGGACGGAGTACAGATTGAGTGATCGTATAAACTCCACAACCTTAAGTCAGAGAGCGGAAACGAACGTGACACACATTCTAGTCACATCATATGTTTGCATTTACAGACACGTGGCCCGCCACACTTTAATAGGGCTCGATCGGGACCCCTTCGTGATAAAAATATCAACCTACCCATTTTCAGCATCAAAGATAACGTCATGGACACAATAGTAGATGTACCTGATGGTGAAAGATAATTATGTAGGAGAGGCAGTGTCGTGACAGCCATCTTGGTTATTTTTGACGGTTGGTAAAGGCATTACTTGCATTGCCGAAGCTCTGTTGACTACTGCACCGATTAACACGGGCGGACAAGGCATGGTGCTTAGGTGATATCGGTTCAGGAATTAACAAGTTAATTCTTGAAGTTGCTTTCTCTCCGGGCTTGTTCTTATAAAAATCTGTATTATGGTTAAACATACATTCTTCAAAAAATATAATCTTACCTTTTAGGCTCTGTCAATAATGTATCAGGAAAGCACATAATTTATTTCATGATGGAATTTGCAATAAGAACGAAAAACAAAAACAAATTCAAGTTCCAATCTTAGAAACAAACAAACATTCCTTTGATCAGTTTACCTTGGGAACATTTTGAAAATTTACTTTTCTCCGCAAATTTGGATTAGGTGCTTTGGTGAACATTAAAGGTATATCCGTAATATGCTTTACCGCTTGTACACTGTTTGCTTGAAGTCAGTGCTTCAGGTCGTGTGTGTGAGAAAAACGTTCTGTGGGCTCCATCAAATAAAACAAATCTTCAGAGAAAAGTTGTACACATAGTCAGAGAAAGGGATGCGAATGTTATTTTGTTTAGTCGATAAAATAAACCCTTTTTACCGGGGGGAAGACGGATGTGTATATTGTAATATTATATTTACGCTGCAGAATGAAGTAATAATCAATGCTACTATGAAGCTTCATTGTATGAAAAGTACGTTCAGACAAAATTGTCTTTGGTAGAAATGGATCTTTTGAAATTGTAATGAGGGCCTGATATGGCACAGTACTCATCAATGTTGAGGCTCACTTACCCGTTAATGCAAAGCGCCAATACGTTGCCGGATACAGACATTATCGATGGAATTTAATGGCTGCTTTATAATCCCCTGCATATATCCTCGTGTGTCAAGCTGTATACAATTAATTATATCACATTAGATTAAGGAAGAATTAAATTACTTCTGGCACCAGGGGCTTACTTGGGACTACAGCTGAGAAATTCTCTTTAAGGCCATTCAGGCGTCACTAACACTACGTACTTCTGGTCGCACACTTCAGAAACAAGCGGAAACGTTACAGGTAAACCAGCCTTTTGATATTGATCAACAGATGCTTACTTCTAAAGCAGCTGATTTGTATGATTCTGTCAAAACTGGTTTACTTAAGAGGCGTCGTGGATGTGTTCATCATAGCTTTAATATTTTGTTAACTTTTGGTCACATATTCTCACACAGCAGAAAGCTGTAAAATTATGACAGGTGTTCAGCATATCTTTTCTGTCATGTTCTTTTATGGTTGTCGAGCAATACGCTGCTGCATAAAATTAATGTAACAATATGCGAAAGTAAAAAGATTCTTTTCACTTAAAGCTTGCCTGGCAATTTTTCAAATGCCGAAACCTGCCATGCAATAGCTATTTGTAGTATCTACACATGGTCCATATGCATGTAAATATTGATCAAATTGCTACATACCTGCATTCTCTAGACAGAATTTCAACTTCTAGGGACCTTTAAAGAGCAAAAGTGCAGAAAATTTATTTCGTTCCTCAGACCAAGTATAAAGGAAACCTATCATCTCTCCCAAGGTCCCTAAGCTTGAAATCCTTACGTGTTTCTAGGACACATATTTAAAACTATGTGTCAGGGACAGGAACAGATAGAATAACAGATGATTAACATGGGTACTGTTAAACTCTTTCACTCGCGGGACATAATTTTTGAGCACATGGCTCTTTTGTCTTCAAATGAAAAATATTATTTTATTTAGATCATGTACAATCATTTTATGTTTTGGGAACATGGTACCGTCTATATTTTAGATATTGTTTTAAATCGACTACTCTCGTGTTTGCAAAAGATTTCATGTTTTACTCTCGAGTGCACTGCCATTGCCGGCTTCGTACGGGTAGCATTACCAGGGACGTGTCACAGCAGGTCTCTGTCGTGACGGACCTGGGCAACAAGAGCTGAGCGCAACCAGGCAATCAGTCATGCGTGTGATCGTCACTCCTCGCTCCGGGAAAGTTTATACTACATTCCGAGGTTCGATATTGCCTGCGGATCTTTCGAGGACCAACAGCCTCGGAGATTTCCCTCATTCCAGAATTGAGTGTTAGTGCCCAGGAACTGTGCTTTTTGGGCTGTAAGAAGGATATAATATTAGAATATAGGTCAATGCCACAACTGTGAATATTTCAGTCATTTTAAAACATGAAGTGGATAAAACAAACAAACAAACACACAAACAGCGACTTACTGAAGAGAGTATTTTTTTGACAACTGCATGATATTCATTGTTAAGTTGCAGGATGCAAAACACCATTTGTGTTGAAATGGATATGCTACATTATATGCTACCTTATGTCCTCTTCTAATATATCGGTAAATTTTATTTATTTATTTGTTTTTGAATGGAACGCAACATTCAGATGTAGGTAGAGATAACCAATGCAGTTATTTTGCTACCCTCGTAGTGACATCGTTGTAGAGGAAAGTTCAACGTGGAATCATTGACCATCTTAAAGAGACTGTGCAAAAGGCACATGTAAAATATGGTAGCTCATGTATATTTTATTGTTCAGTGGTCCATGAAAACCTCGACAAAGAAGAACAGACGACGACTTACAGTAGTAGAAAGGAACTTTATTGGTACAGTCAAAGCTTTCCTCATTAAACCGACCAAAATAACTTGTGGTCAAATGACGCCTGCTTCAACGTTTTTGGCTAATTTTCCCAGTGATAAATGCGTACGTGAGATCTATGAATATAACATGCTCCGTGTCAGCAGCTTTCCTTAGCATGCGTTGAGTGCTTAGCGCTCAGCCCATGCAAAAAAAAAAAAAAAATGTTGGCTCAGTTTTTATTACCCCCCCTTCTATATTCAGACTCATTTTAGTAAGTCTATAAAAATGCTTAAAGTGTCATGTCACATTGAGACAAAACAGAATTTCTTCGCTGTTTGGGCCTTTTGGACATACAATTTGGGCTGCTGTCTCCAGATTCAAATAGGCATATGTATTTATGTATGTATGTATGTATGTATGTATGTATGTATGTATGTATGTATGTATGTATGTATGTATGTATGTATGTACTTGACCAATGTACATTGCCTCTGACCGACTCTACATGTATGTGTCATAATTGGATGACGCCTCGAATTTGGCCATTCTCGCAACTCGATATCCATATACATTGTGTGCTGAGCATTGAATACCATAAAAGTACCTACATTTACAAGTGCCTTATTTTGAAAGAGCAAGTGGGACTATTATTCCATTAATATGCATTTTACTAAGGGACAAAAATGTGAGGAAATATTTTTGACGGACATTGGTTTTTCTTCACATGAAATATCGAACCAAGTCATCAGAGCAAAGTATGGGAAATAAAATACAGAAATTGTGGCTTTGGTGGCCATTTTGGGCCATTTAATGCTTCAAATATCAACGATTGCACAGCAGTTTCTATTCAAGATACCCAAGAACAGTCATGACGCAGATAATACCTACAAGCAAAATGCATTAAAGGCATGGACAGCAAAATAAACGGTGGGCATGTAAATTGAAAAACATGTTTTTGTGTAGTTATTTATGTGTGGCCAAACCGAGCCACGAACGCCCAACACTGTAACCCCAACAGCAGAGGCTGCATTCATTGTTTTTGTGAACAAAAATTTTCCTGTATAAAGTCATAAAGTAATATTACGCACATAGCAAGCCGTTGAACATTTAATTAAATTTAAGATACCTAAAATTCGAAAAATAGATACCTATGGGCCGCCGTTTTGCTATTTTTTGCATTGCTTCGTACCAAAAAATCAATTCTTAATAATAATAATTTGAATTATTCATATCAAGAAATCAACTTATTGATGTCCGAAAATCGATTTATTGATATCAAGAATACCTCCTATTATTGACATCAATACAGTGATTTATTGATATCAATAAGTCGAATTCTTGATATGAATAAATCATTCATTGATATCAATAATTCGAATTTTTGATATGAAAAATTGGGGGAATTCCGGACATCAATAATTCGTCTGAGATGCATGTCGTTTTAATATATTATCGCCCTTTTAGCTATCTATAAGTTAAATTGCAGATATCTAGAAATGAATTATAAATATCTATAATTAGAATGATAGACATCTAAAAATCAATTTTCGATATCTAAAAAGGTGGCCGCTATATATATATATATATATATATAAAATTGAATTTTAGATATCTAAAATCAATTATACATATTTATACTTTATTTTTAGATGTCTGTTAATGTTATTTATATGTCTATATTATTTTATTTTAAACTAGCTAAAAGTGATTTTAAATATCAATTATTTGCCATATTTAAAGATATGGAAAATTGATTTATAGATATCTAAAAGTCAGCAATCTTGTCAGATATCTAAAACTCAATTTTTTTAGTTATCTTTAAAAATGACCTCCCCGGACACGGACTGCTTTCCATAGTTTCTCTCGAGAGGCTGTTCCCCCCCCCCCCCCAACTTCATGTGGTCGTGTTTTCTGCTTGATGGACAGGTCCCAATAGACAATATAACACAACTTAAAAAAACATATTGCTGTTATAGTAAGATGAAATCTTAAAAGTTTGATGATAAAGCTTTACATGGTAATATATTTTACCAGTTCTACTAGCGTCTGATGTCATTCATAATGTCAAAAATTGAAGACGAATAAATCCTGTAGATGTGAAATGACTGCCAGCCATACCTGATCAGTGGAAACATTGCAGTCAACTTGGAATTATAGGAAGTTAATGGAATTATCATTTAAAATTACTTTCTGTCATTTCACATTTACACATCAAAACTCGGTGCACTGCTTTTTTTACATTATATAACAGATTCCGAGAGATTGATATATGGCATATGCCCTTGAGAAATGAATGAGAGACAGGAAGAGAAACAGGCTAGCTAAATATACTGTAATTTGGCAGCATGAATTATTTTCTGGGAATGAAAAGTAGACCACCTATGTACATATACATACATACACTCACACACACACACACACACACACACACATATATATATATATATATATATATATATATATATATATATATATATATATATATATATATTATAAAACTTAATTTTAGATACGTAAAAAGATTGCAAATTATTGATATCCAAAACTGGATTATAGATGTCTAAAAGTCCAGTTGTGTCTCCCATATCTGCTCAACTCAAAAGACGCATGGTATTTAGTTTTTTGGTAAAAACAAAGAAAAGTGTAAGTACACGGGTGAGAATATTGTCTATTTCTGGTATCGAATAGGTATCACCTTAATGTTTGTGACAGGCATGGTCAGGGGCTCTGCATGGCATTCGAGTGAGTGCGCGGATGTGGGTAGGATATTTTCACTTGGTCCTGCCTTCATCTGCTTGGGCTCTTAAGTTGTTTTCTGCCATTCACAGGCATGGTTAGAATTATACTTTGAAGTTGATTTGATGTGTAATTGATCTCGTTTTTGTGATGTATATTTTTATCCATGGTATTTTGTAAGAAAATATCTTTTATGGATCTGGAGGTCTTCTTTCCAAAGTGAGAACCTAAAACTTAAGCAAGGACTTAAAGAACATATATATTAAGACTACATGCATTTGAAAGCTGAATTTAAGCCTTAATAAATAGAGAGAGAGAGAGAGAGAGAGAGAGAGAGAGAGAGAGAGAGAGAGAGAGAGAGAGAGAGAGAGAGAGAGAGAGAGAGAGAGAGAGAGAGAGAGAGAGAGAGAGAGAGAGAGAGAGAGAGAGAGAGAGAGAGAGAGAGAGAGAGAGAGAAACGCCTTCGCACAAAGATACACATATCAGGGACAATCCCTGATGAAATTAATATATTATTGAATGGTGATGCAGCAGATGTTTAATAACTCCCATTTAATGCTAATTCCACGCGATCTTATATATCCTAAAACAATTTTGCTGATGATGCACTTTATAGATACGTTTTCTAATATGTTCTTCTATTCACACCTGTCCGCATGCACATGATTGCTTCTCGTCCTTTGTTTACAAAGAGACCATATCAGGGCATCAAATGTTCTTTGACTTCTAAAGGATTGTCGTTCATGGGAGGTTTGCCTTCCTACAGCACACACATGTAATTATGTGATTATAGCCAACTTCCCCTGCCTATACTTTCATCTGACTAACACCCTGTTTTTTTTCGCGAGAGACCTATAATTCTATCTATGAACCACAGTCCCACTCAAACAAAAAACAGTCTTGCAAAAGAAAAAAACTTTCGACGTTCTATACTACTTAACGCAGGAAACATTAGCAACAAAATTTATAATTAAAAGAACCAGATTAGTATGGAAAGTAACTCGTTTTTATGGAAATTATAAAAAGTCGGTTGTCATGGAAAAATATGGTTCCAATATGAATTATGACAGAGGAGTTGTAATGGAAACTAACTGGTTGCTATAGAAATTGTTAAAAAATGGGTTGCCTGAAAAAATACATTCAAAAGCGTAACTTTAGCTATGGAACCTATTATTTTAAAACTTTGCTGTGAAATTTAAAAAAAAATAGTCCCTGTGATATTTTGTAATATTGTGATAAAAACACCAGTTTCAGTAGAAATTACAAAAACGTTACCATGGAAACTAATTAGTTGCCATGGAAATTATAAAATATGTTTCAATATGGTGCTATGGAACATATAAATCGGTTCTCGTATACGGTAATCATTTGCCATTGGAATTATAAAACTCAATTTGTATTAAAACAGATTGCTTGCCATGGAAAACTCTGGCTGTCAAACATTGTTTGATCTAGAAATTATAAAAAAAGTTGCTAGAAGGCTAAGTGTTTGCTATAGAAATGAAAAACTGGTCGCTATGGAAAATACTCTTATAGATTAAGGATTGCTAGTAAACTTATAAAAATATAGTCGCTATAGGAATTAATTGGTTTCCGTGGAATTATAAAACTGTTGACACGAAAACTCATTGCTTGCTTTAGAAATGAAACAATTTCTCTGGAAATTATAAACTAGAACAATAATTGGTCCTGTGGAAAGTCTGAAAAATGGTTATATAGTGCTTATTATGGAAAATGTTCTTTTCTTGTAGAATCATTCATTGGAATGATAATTAAAAAGAAACTTGCCGTCGAGACTAATTGGTTGCCTTGGAATTATAAGAGCGGTTGATATGAAAACTGGTTAGCTGACGTGGAAATACATGTGCAATCGAAATTATTAAGATTGGTTCATAATAAATTTATCAAGAAAACTATTCCTTGCCATGCAATATTTAAAAAGAATCATTTGGAAAATTAAAAAAACGACTTGCTTTGGAAATTTGCCGAATCAGTTGCAAAGCTATGAATGGTTGCTATGAATATCATTAATGAAAGTAATCTTTTTCTATGGAGACGTCTACGAAACACACACACACACACACACACACACACACACACACACACACACACACACACACACACACATACATATATATATATATATATATATATATATATATATATATATATATATATATATATATATATATATATATATATTATACATACACAATAAACAGTTTTGGTTATGAATTTTTTTAAATGGTTTGTGTTGGCCATAACCTTGAAGATTATTTTTCATGGGAAGTTATATTGGACCAAAATTTCCCGAGACCAGAACAAATTAAATTAAGCTGTTGGAATTGAAGCAATTTTCTATTCATTGGGTGTAAAGTTATATATGATAAAGGATCGCGAAGTCCAGAGGGTGACCCTTCCAAGTAGAGTATCGGACGGTCAGTACGATTCCTGAAGTATCTGGAGAACTTCCAAATTACATTTCAAGCTACCAATCATCCAGGTTAAAATGTTAAAATAAGTGTACGTATGTATGCATGCATGTATGTATGTATGTGTGTATGTATGTATGTATGTATGTATGTATATGTGTATGTATGTATGTATGTATGTATGAATGTATGTATGTATATATATATGTATATAGGTGCACGGTTGGCTGAGCGGTAAGACGCTCGCCTTTCACCTCTGCGACCCCGGGTTCGATTCTCGTCCTGGGCAGCATGTGGAGAAAGTTCCTACCACTTAACCGTGCACGGTGGTTTTCTCCGAGTTCTTCGGTTTCCTCCACTAGGCAAGGTACACGCCAACATCTGTGCCATGGAGAGTTACTCGATAAGTCAATGCTTGACTTCTTTCATAATCCATGTAAAACACTTTTTTATGTATATGCATCAAATAAAGGTTTAAAGACACACATGTGAAGGCATATTCTTAAGCATGCATCAAATAAAGGTTTAAAGACATACATGTGACAGCATATTCTTAAGCATGCATCAAATAAAGGTTCAGACATACATGTGTCAGCATATTCGTATATTCGTTGTTGTTGCACACTCAGATATTTATGCCAATGTAGGCCTTTTGTCGACATTTACCAATGCAAGTAATTTTCAATTGTGTGTGTTTATTTGAAACATATTTTATGCCAAAGAAAACAATCGGAAAGAAGGGCAAGACCCAATGTTAACCCTTTGTGCAGAGAAAGGACGAGTTTCACAGGACAGACGGAACAACACAGGGCCCAGAGCTATGCTCTCTGAGGCGGGTATTCAGGCGGCAGGAGTGCTGGAGTTTACAAACCAGTGAGGGCAGCAAAAGAATTGTCCACATGTGGAAGTAGGACACTGTGGCACATGGCAGACAGTGGGGCTATTACAGCATTACACGATCAGATAATAAGCTGTTTGGTATATATAAATAAAATGAACCTATGGCAACAGAGTTAGGAGACGACAACCACATTCGATCAACTAATGGCACCGACCCGAAAACCTTTGGTTCTTAATATAAAATCGTGGACATCCAAGACTGTTGTTATATTTTCACAATTGCAGTCTGAAGCATTGTATAAAAGGCTAAATGGAGCATAGTTTCCAAAAATCCTGTGGAGGTGTTGCCCACGGAACATCATGATAGGGACGGACAAAAAAAGCTAGCGCAAAACGCCTTCGTTGCTTTGCCCGCATGGCCACATTGGTGTGTCTGAAGCACCGATATCAAATTGGTATCGATTAAATTGGCTGAGCCCCATACGTTATCGTGGGCGTATAGCTGAGCACTGGGAATATTTTGCTCTCATAATACAATTCCGTATGTCTGACTGCTCGACGAACAGTTATCGTGATTTTGGTTTTTAATTCGACAAGGGACCCAGAATTTCTAGTTTCCACTGGCAGTTGGTTCCAAAGTCTTGTTGAAACAGGACAGATAAGTTATTGAATAGATCATTTCTTGCTCTGAAATGTGGGAGGTCCGCAGCCAGCCTTTTGTACCTTCTATTAAAATATGGATCATTGGGAGTAATACCTCTGAGGTAATATTAAAATAAAGTGGTTTTAATCTTATACATTTGTATCAGTTGCACATTTCCCTGCGAATAGCTAATGGCACAAGACCGATTTCTTCGTAGAATTTTACATTTGGTGTGATACGCCCTTTTTATGTTCATTAGAATATATATATTCTGTTCAGTTACAGACTGTTCTTCCACAGGACCCTGTACAATTACAAAAAATACGAATAACATCTTAAACCATAAATACAATAAAGAAAGATTGTATGAATAAGCTAAAGTAATGTGAAGGTGTAATTCATAGATGCTAATAAAAACCGGCATTGTAACACAGATGAGACGTGAAGCACGCAACTGAATATCCTCTAAACTCAATGCATTTACTCGAGTGCACCATCCCAGACAACATAACCATACTCCATTGAGGGCGAATGAATGAGATGCATATTGTTTCTATAATGTCTTCCTGTCAAGTGTGTATCGTAAAGTTTTTAAGATGTTGAGCTATTAGGTGGCTGTCTTGTTCTTTGCATTTACATGATCGTTCCCAAGATCTGATCTGAAAACAACACCTAAATGATGGTGCTGGTCGACATTTTCCGGCTGATGACCTTGAAATACTATAGGAGGGTGATTTATCTATTTTTTCGGCTTAATTAACATAGCGTGACTTTACAAAACATTAACAATAAACGTGACCAATCAGTGTAGATACTAAGAATGAATGGACGTGAGGTCATTACTCATCAGGATTGAATTTAAATTGGGATTATTGACAGTGAGGAATAGGGAGCACATCGAAAAAAAAGTTTTATGTTGGACCGCATAGTGTATACAACAATATTTATGAATATTAAAAACCAAAGACGCCGTATCACAAAAGCCTAAGTAACAGCGGTGTTTATCGTGCCCTAATCAGATGCCTTCCCATTTAATACGACGCGCTGTTGGCGGTTAAACAAATGATTGAAAACCCATTGAGTATGTAGACTGCTATTCCATTGCACTCAAATTTATTCAACTAACCATTGTATATAGGTTAGACAGGGACAGGTTAGCTTATGGAGACTAAAGAGTTCGGAAAGCGGAATAGGGTAATGACTATAGGGAAGTGGTTCTGGACAAAAGACACAAGTACAATTGTGCCAAACACGTCCAAACGCCTTGCGTGAGGAACCTGCCTTGATCAAGAACCAAAGTTCGGACAGAAATATGGAAATCGATTGCTAGGCATAGTTCGGTATCAAGTGCAGATGATTGTTGAGTTACAATGTACAAGTAGAAAATCCAGACTATTTTGGCAGATAGAAGAAAATTATCCTTAAAACAATTTAAGACACGTTTAAAACTACATTCTCCATTAAATTTTTGACACAACTTAGAAAAGAAATACGTAGGTATTAATTACATAAACTAATTTGTCCTTTTGTATAGAGAGGGGTGACGGTAGTTTGCTTCCATAAGCCAGAGAAGACTCCAAGACATAAAGATAGATTTAATAGTTTGCTAAGTGATACTCATATGGACGGCACATCCTCCTTTAAGAGACGGAGGCTGATTTCATCCGGACAAGTGTGCTTTTCCTCTGCCAGTGTGAGGAGGTTATTTATCCGCACATAAATTGCTATGGTTTCGTCATATAGGTACTAGTGTGTCGTTTCAGTACATACTATCTGTTCCCGTACCAGTTTGCACCTCCTGTTGCCTAAATATCCAGAAGCAAATGCAGCAAACTCCGTTGAGTTCATCGCAAACATAGATAAGCATGTACTGTTATCAAGTTTGGACTGCACTTATGCATGTCCGTGTTAAGAACACGCGGCACTTTCTCGTCGCCAGGCAAAAGCAAAACATCAAAAGCACAAACATATCGGTGTGGTAATCTGATTCAGTTGTTTTGCGAGCATCATGTTTACAATGCAAGGAAAGGTAGCATGTGAACATTTGCAAATGTAATGCTGTCTGCATATTTTGCCGCGTGAAAATGAATGACTGTGTATTGTGTAAGAACTCTCTCATCAACTAAATGGATCAAGTATACATTTAGTGAAACAAATGATAATTGCTGTTCGGAATTTACATTGACGTAGTGCCTCATACGACCAGAGGCTGCTGTTGCACCGGTATCGAACATTTTCACAGATTACCATGCTTTATAGGCACACTGGTAGGCCCAGTGGTGCCTGCGTAAACTGAAGCTGAGGAAAGTCAGAAAATAGTGCGTCTCATTGGCAGTGCGAAAAAGGGATTTACACACTAGAATTTATCTTTAGAATAGAAGAATCGTTACAAACAGCACTAACAGGTAAGTGCTTTTTCATGATGTCGTTCTTTTAGTTATGGTAATGTTAAAGAATTAATATAAGGGATCTCTTTCTTGCATGATAGTGACATGGCTTTTAATAGACAATAAGGTATGTCGTTATTTTGTATCACAAAGAGGTGCAAAAATCGAGAAAATGAAGGCAGAAAAATGTGGATGCTGTAGGGGTAGGGATGTCTTTAAGTTCATGTCGGTACTTATCCTGCAATTACTAAATGTATTTTGTATAAGGATGAAATAGACAGGCCCATGGAAAGATTGATGGGGGAATACCCATGACATGTTATCATGCTTTAGATTGTAGACGTATGACTAAGAACCTTTTGTATAAAAGAGCCTATTAACGGAAGACTATGTCACAAAAAGGTCACTATCATAATTTGGAAAGGAAGAACAGCCCAAAGATTGTGCAGTTTAGTTTTTATTCAGAGGGATGCCCCTAACATTCCAACTGTCCGTGGAAGCAGATTGCATAAAAGAATTTCTGGGTTAACCTTTGTACATCTCTTGGCTTCTAAGTAAGATTTCTAGGTGTGTTTGGTGTGGCTGATAAAGTCTGGGTATACCATAGAGCCTTAAAATGCGCCATTGCAATATACATGTACGCATTTCTTTTGGTATGCAAAATAAATATGTTAGAGACTAAATATAACCATTCATATGTTTGAGTTTTGCAGGATTTCCAATAAATTGTACGTGTATAAATCAATAATTGATTCAAAAGCTATACAAAAGGAAGATTGTTAAGATACTTTTTTAAACCTTAGATGGGCCGTTATGAATGAATCTTTATTGACTGCGCTGTTACATAAAATACAGCAATATGTTAAATATACTACATGTACACAAATAGAGTATGAAAGAAAAAAAAAGAAAATCACATTAAAATATTTAGACAATCAAAAGAAAAATGTAACAAAAACAGTACAGACACATACAGCACAGTACAGTACAATAAATACAAATTAAAGATTTACATAAATCCCTAATCACCTGAAATGAAAATAGAATGCACTCATCAAATTAGCACGGTGTTACGCGATTACAGTGGTTTCTCTCTTAGGATAATGGCTCCAAACAATTTTCAAATAGGTATACAAGTTCTGTGTCATGCAGGCCGTTATATTGCAAAACGTATCAGCCTACTATTGTGGCCATGTGAAGCTTAACAGCACAGACATATTTCTTTCAGGGACACAGATAGCCCTTCGCCAACTTATATATGTTTGTATGTTTAATACTTTTATGAAATTGGCGTATAGAGAAGTCTTTACTTTAAACGTTCTGACCTTGTTATGGATTTATAGATCACCTTTAACAATAATTGTTTTATGATAAAATGTAGTTTTTGTGAACATGACACAGTAAAAAAAAAAAAAAAATCTACGTAATGTTTAGTACACTTACCTCATTGATTTATACCATCATGGATCGTCGCCTTCGAAGATCCATGATACGATCCATGATACGATCCATGCTGTGAAAATTGTACTGAAAAGCTCGATTGGAATATAAATTTCACTTTCAAGCAGTACAGCTGGTTTAGAGAGGGGTGACTATTATAAAAACAGGAGCAAGTATGCTCCATACAGTTCTGAAAAAATGGTTCAATACAATTTCTCTACGCTCCATAGCCAGTCACTGTCTATGTCTAAAACTATACATTAAGTAATAAATGTTATCACGTTCGATTACGAATTTTGAAAATTCAAGACCAGCAGCTATATATATATATATATATACATATATATATATATATATATATATATATATATATATATATATATATATATATATATATATATATATATATATATATATATATATATATATATATATATATATATATATATATATATATATATATATATATATATATATATAAGTCATTCCAAAATAAATTGTCCATTCCATTCGGACAATTTTGCCCGATCATCATATCTCGAGTTCTACTCATGGTAGAAGCACCAAATTTGGACAGTGTGTGAGGATGGGTTCTAATAGTGACTTGGATAAATTTTATTAATATTACTTTATTCATAATTGAGTTATTGCATTATGAATATTAATAAATTCTCAGGAATTTAGAGACTTTCCTGGGATTTTAGGCAGTATCCTGGGAATTTTAGACAATTTCCTGGGAATATAAGCCAGTTCCTGGGAACATAATGGCAGTCCTGAGAATTTAACTAAAGTCCCAGGAACATACTGGCAAGTTTCCTGGGAACATACTGGCAAGTTCCTGGGAACATAACTAAAATCCCTGGAATATAAACATGAAATCCCAGGAACGTAGAGGTCAGTTCCTAGGAACACTATTCATGTCCCAGGAATTTTGAGAGGTGATACATGTTATGTTAGGAATGCTTGTTGAAATAAAGTCTAGTGTAAAAATTTAAAATATACATCACACACAAAATACTGCCTGACACTCTGGGTTTATACAGACAAAAGACTGAGACAAAACAACATTAACAGCATGCATATTAAAAAAATTGAGGGGTAATTTAAAAACCTGTAGGGTTAAAATCATATGCAATAAATCTGTATGGCAAACCTGTGTTTATATTGATAATGAAGCATTCCAATAAGCACATCCTTAAAGGGTATGTCTTTCACCTAGGCCTTGAAATACAAAATTGAAATAACATCAAGACAAATCATTTATACAGAATAATTTTATTCTCCATTAAATTATGTTCATACTTCAAAAGCATGGCCACTTATTGTGAAATCCATTAACTTATATGAATGTGAAGCTGTCTAGTATATTATGTAGGTTAGGCATTTCAGCAGATATAATACATTGTACGCTGGGAGTCAATTTACAACAGCAAGAAAAGTAGGGTGTGTTGCATCATTTTCCTCATGAAAAATTCCTAGATCCCAGAGGAAAATGTTGCGCATGTTGAAAATTACCATAATTATCAAATAACAGAGTCAACAATGTCTATTCACCAACTGTACATATGCATACAACGTTGTGCTGTGGAGTCTGTTCTTGGCAATGTGTTTATTGTACCAGCTTGGCCAAATCCCTTTTTGTGGCAGGTTTTAAATACTTCGACTTGGTGAAAAAGATGTTTACTTTTTTATTAATACTCTCCTGTTTCACCTGTTTTATGCTGGGTTCTCCGTCTCTGGTAACAAATGTCCATGTTCCTGACAAACTACCCTTCATCTCATGTACTTCTATGGAGTCCCCAGACACACCCACCACTTTGCCTATCATTGGTTGTTTCCTTTGGCCTACACCATAATACACATATTCTCCAATGTTCATCTGGCAGGTTGGAAGCTGCCCTGGTGATCCTCTGGAAGTTTTCTTTCCAACTCTCATCTGCAAACATCATAGGGTGTGATCAATTCACAAGTTTATCAATTAAACCCAACATAGACCTTTCCACGTAAAAATATCCATCTGATCTTATACAAATCTGAAATAGAAATCAATAATATATGTGGAAGCATACAAATCTGAAATACAATATATATCTCCAGGTGGCATTCTAACTCCTTCAGTGCCAAGTTTTGAACTGAATCAACAGCTTTCCTTGGAACATTTCATATGCAAAACACTGCAATGAAAGTTGTTGACCTGGGCAAGTCTTGTATTGTGTAGAACTAAAGGCACACTGGAAATTGAATGAATGATATTTAGGTATCCTTATGATAATGAAGCACAGTCCTACTTAGTAGTATGACTAACAACAGACACTGAAAGAACATTATTCATGCAAGGAATGTGTGTTGGAAGGCTATGAACAAGCTTAAATTCAGGAGCTTTTAAATTTGTGTGCTCCAGCCTCTGGCCTGATAGATTAGTTTTTCAATAACTACATGTATAAGCTTTCAATCACATCTTATATACAAACCTGGGAATGGTTCTGTCTGTGGATCCCAGTCTTTAAGCACTTAAGTTTTTTTTGGTACTCTGGGTCCTCTTGTGGCTTTCTCTTTGTCCTGTAGCCATGCATCTCTTCAAATGGACAGGTGAGATGTCCTGTTTCAGTGGTAGCTCCCTCTGCTAGTTGTGACAAGTGTGTGTCCCAACAGGCTTTCTCCTGATCGGTAAGTTTTCCACTACTATGCAGTGTTTTCATGGTGCTTGTCAGTGATGCAACAACTTGACTGTCAACAATCTGAGGATGCAATGGGTAGGTCAATTGACCTGGACGTGATCGAAACATGTTTCCATCAAAATTTGTGTCTGGTTCACGATATTCTCCCTCTGTCATTGCATCTTTGTATGTTAGTTTTGTTCGCTGATCTTCTTTTTTAATGTGAAACACTGAGGGTCCACGCTGGCCTTCAATTCTCGTGGAGAGGTGTTCTCCAAGCCACCTCTTCACATCGTACATGGTGCTGTCATCCACAAGAATAACATTCTGGATAACAGAATTCTTGGAGTGGGTGGAACTCATGAGTGCCTGCATGATGACCTCTTTTAATTGTGGAATGGTGTGGATTTCAGTTCTTTTCATTGCTGCACTTAGGATCCTGAATGTGGCATCAATATCTTCGTGAGTATGGCCCACAGGAAGAAAAGATATTTTTACTTTCTTCACCAAATTTAATTCCACCAAGTGCCAAAAAAATCCAAGCAAAAACTTGTTCTTGCACTCCCTGGCACAGTTGTCCATCTGAATGTACAGTGTTTCTGGAAGGTGTCCTTGGTGTTTCTGCAAAACAAAAGTATGTTAAAGTTTCCACTGAAATCTTGGGCCCTGTTTTCATGCAAGGTCCAAAACAATTACAGCGCACATGCCTGTGGGATGATGCATCTCTGTTATAAATTTCATAATTCTACCTCTTAGGTTTTTAGAGATATGCTCCTGGACGGACAGACGGGCACTGTAAATGAGTCCCTATCCCCACTAACTCTATGTCTCCCTATGCCACCTTCGGTGGCTGGGGACAATAAATAGCGCGCCAAATAATGATCTTTTTTAGTGTGGTTTAGGGTATTTTATTCACAGAAACTCAATCATCACTTGATATGGCCGTTTGGACCTGCATACTGCCTAACAATGTTTTAATTAACTAATTAATTAATGATCACAGACAGCTAGTTTTGGTACTTGACCTGCTTCATCATAAGGTACATCACTAACCAAAATTTCGTGGAGATACATGAAATATTTTTTTAGTTATCACGGTAACGTCGTCCTGATAGACATATACGGACAGACAGACAGCAGGCGGGCTAATGGTCACAAAACCAATATATCCCCCGGATCCTTTGGATGCGGGGGATATAATTATGGATTTCAAGTTGACAACTTATATATATATATACTTACAGCAGCCATATTCTTCAATGCATGGATGATGACATTAAATGTCAGGTTGGTGTCATGCTGTCTCTCAGGCCCTGTGGCTTGCAAAAAGGCTGTCCTTTCACCATGAGAGATGCATCCAACTATGTAAATTTTACACTTGAAAAGGGTTGACTCACTCTGAAAAATGAAATTGGGAAATTTGTAATACTTAATGTTATATGAGAAATCTTAATTATCATTGAAAATTGGCTGTCATATTATTTTCCTTTACTTTGGTTGAGTATGCACGAAAAGACACTTTGTGGCTGATATATACCTTATCATACTGAAGTAATTGAATACACATTTGCCTGTTGACTTTGGACATATGCATGTACAATTGCCTTGCCATCTCATTTACAAGTTGGAATATTGCAGGCATGTGTGAAATATATGAAAATGTACAAGGCCACCAAAGTCCAGGTGACAGAGCTCTTAATATGTATATATATATATATATATATATATATATATATATATATATATATATATATATATATATATATATATATATATATGTATATACACATATATACACAGTGAAACCTGTTTTGAGAGACCACTGTGAGGAAAGACCACCTGCATTTTCAGACCATCTTTCCCATGTCCCTTTTGCTATCTTTCCCATGTTATTTCACCTCTATTGAGAGACCCCCTGCTCTATGTGACCACTTTTTGGCCTGCCCTAGGGGTGGTCTCTGAAAACATATTTCACTGTATATACCAACCTTCGTTTTTCCAGGATAATATGGGATGCAGGACTTCTGCTGATCCATGCCATCTACAATTATACATCCATACTGCTCTGGGTCTTCTATAGCCTTTGTGATGTGGTGGTGGTACACATCTCTCTCTTTCCTTGGTTCAACAATAACAAGCCCAAGAAAAATAGTAAATATTTAGAAATAAGAGAGAAACTAGACATACCTTCAACACAAAGCGTTGACTGAAAGGGCTGCCATTTGCTCGAATTAGGTCATGGTGACACCAAAATCTACTCAATTCATCTTGCTAGGTAAGACATGCATACTGCTCAATTTGAGCAAAATATGTGGAGGCATTCTGTAGATATCTCAGTAATGGGAATGTGCACAATGTCATCCATATACATACATATATATATATATATATATATATATATATGTATGTATATATATGTATATATATATATATATATCTTTATGTTGCAGAGCAAACATGTTGACACTTAAATTTTATGCATGTTCTCATGACGTCAAAATACTGCTCTTTAAATCATACTGTACGTCTCTGTATACAACACAGCTATGGATCCAGCATACTACCAAGTCTCTGAGTAAGTTTACCGTCCTGTGCAACAACGCCTTTCGTTAGCATATGAAACTGTCTGAGCATTGGCTCTGCAAGCGGCGTGTTTGTTTTAAATCGGGTGCAGCAGTCTTCAGGGAGCTAAGCAGGAAGATCGTGTGCGGTTTTAAATGTGGGGTTTTTAAAAGTGACAATCTTTTAATTGAACAAGTAATGTGCTCAGATGTTTTATGAGACTCGGCGACTCACCGACGCTGGCGTTAGCTTTTGTATTAAGTGTGCTGACCTTTGATACCATTTGTGAACTCCATTTTACATATGTGTTTTCATATATATTATAACTTACTCTTATAACACATGTATATATTAGATGACCATATTTATGTATTTTATATGTTGTCTTCTATGGACGTTAATAGTCTCATATGAAACTTATCTTATCTTATCTTATGAATGGGCTATTGGCAAGGAATGTTAAAGC
The DNA here is from genome assembly GCA_964020975.1 of Hermodice carunculata. Taxonomy (NCBI): domain Eukaryota; kingdom Metazoa; phylum Annelida; class Polychaeta; order Eunicida; family Amphinomidae; genus Hermodice; species Hermodice carunculata. The sequence continues at coordinate 61,298,529 of OZ026619.1, forward strand.
ATGTTTCGCAGCCTTAAATTCCCGGACAAGATTTTTTTTTGTGATGGCGGTTGCTTGCCGTTGCATTGTATCTAATAACAACAACTCAATTGGAATTTAAGAATATATGAAATTATACCAAGTGCGTAATGTATAAAAGATTCTTGATATAATCGCAAGACTCAGAGAATTTATATGAATTAGTGTATTCACAATTATAAGTAGAAATACATGACTCAATTTTAAATCTACCCTAAGGGAAGGATTTCATATATATTCATGTAACTTACGTGTTGGAAACCAAATAGACTTGACAACAGAAAGGTCCAAGCACAGCATGACTGCCTTGAAATTTTAATTTACACAAAGGTTTCACAAATCAACCTGAACCCACGAAAGTACTAAGAAAAGAACAAAAAAAATGAAAATAAAAAAAAACCAAACCAAAACAAAACAAAACAAAAAAACAAAACAAAAACAAAACAAAAAAAAACCAAAAACAAAACAAAAAAACAAAACAAAACCAAAACAAAACCAAAAAAAAAAAAAAGAAAAAAAAAACCAAAAAAAAAAAAAAACACCCCCCCCGTATTCTCAGACTGGTTTTTCAATTTGACTTGCCCTCATGTTGTTACATAACTGGCACAGTCAATGACTAGAACACAAACAAACCCTTTACTGTCCACTGCGAATGGATCCAAACATTGATTGATAAAATATGTTGAGGGGTGTTTTAATTGTGACTTTTGAGAGTTATTGCACATGCGTGCTCTTTCTTACTCTTTTAATTAAAACCTTGACTGTAGATCGCGTCCATCTAAGCAAGAAAGCAGTCCATGTTGCTTTATGCATAATGTTATGAATCATAATTGAGGATACGTTTGTAAAAAGGATCAACAAACTCTGAAAATGTATTACTAGTTTGATAATCACAATCTTTTATGTCATCAATGTTTTCTTAAGTGATGCATTTGGGATAACTTTTGTAGCTTGTAAAGATTGATTGATTGATAAAGGACTGACATGTACTATGATTATATTCATAAGCTATGATAGGAGATTTGTTTAGCTTGCATTTATCGAGAATCAAGTTCCTGACATATTTTAATTTGAAAAGGAACGACATATGAAGCGAATCAATGATGTTCCGAGTGAAAGAATGCCACAAAAAATCTTTCTCAGACTGTTTATTGCTTACACAAAGTGTACGAATTGTTGAAGTGCATGCATATACAATTCCTCGAAATTGGTTTGACATATTAAAGTTTGAGTTGTTTTAACCTGAGTATTCGTTAATTCTTGGTAAATCCCAAATAGATAAGGCTTTAAACGCTGTATATTGGTGACCAATGCTTTTGAAAAAGAAATTTAATAAATCTTGATTAGATCTTGCGTAGTTGTATTTCTGAATTATCTATCTTTAAAATCGTTTCTTCTACCTCAGCAGTAGAATGTGGCACCTTTGAGATCATTATCTGTATAGTGTTTTACACCTCGGCATTGAGGATGTATTGACATGGATCCATGTATGCTTACTAATATGCCGCAGCCAAGTCATCAGTCGGGACTCCCCAATCATTTATTCATGTTCACACTATGGAAGGATAAATGCAGAACAAGTTTCTAGATGAAAAGGGGTGTGCTGAGCGCGTCACTGATTATTTAATTATATGCTTATTCCTATGGTATTCTTTGACTGAAATGCAGCTCACGGTCAGGTTATTATATTTGTAGTTACATGAAGGTCAACAGTGTTGCTATAGGCCTCGGCCCACCTAAGACAAAATTCTTCCATGCCATGCTGTCAAGCTTCAGCGAAATTTTAGACCAAATGGATATTTATAATAACATAGGAAAGATTACAGGTTCCAGAAAAATTCTTCATCAACATCACTGTTCTATTTCCCCTAACAATAAAATTTCATGAAAAGATACGGGGCACCTTGGTAATTTATATATACAGTAAACAAGGCTAATTTTGACATTTTATGCTTGCAAAGGTTATCCGTGTTTAGTGGCTCCTATTTATGTGTGAATAAAGCACAAAAATCGTGACAGTTTTTACATACACGTACCTGATTGCCATTCGAAAGCGAGATCAGTCTGAAATTTGCAGATTACCATTCTTCTCAGACTACCCTGCGTTTTACCCAGTACCATAATGAATGCTCCCGTGAGTAAACAAAATACTGCAGGTTGAGCTAGTTTTACAGTTTTTGTTTGATTTAGCACATGATACTACGGTTTGTTTGAAGTAACTCTTGTTACATGTAATGCTGGTGACTGTAGCGACTATGAAGGGAAAAAGGCACATTTAGCCCAGTTATTTTTGTGTGCACCGATAATTTTTCTGACCTGCTTAACGCAGACCTGCATTTTGCAGACTTACATTTTAAACATAAAATTAAAAAACATGTAAGTGGTAAATAATAAATTCGTTTTTCATCACGTAATGAAAGTGAACCTTAATTTTTTGTTAATGATATTAAGAGCTTTTTGACAAATTTTTCTGGGTGAATATAGTTGATTAGAACACTGTAAGAAATGGAACAATGAAACGTGAAGTGTGATTAGTTGTACCATTGGAGGATTCTTTTAAAAAGAAATTGCAATCAACTTGATTGTATCAATAAAATCAAAATGATAACAGTTGGTAGTATTATATCTATGTTGTTCATATTTTGCTTTTGTATATAGTAGTCTATTATCTTTTCATCAGGACATGCGACACAATCAACATATTTCCTTGGCTTGGCACTCAAATTAATAGAATCATTCACCTTACCCAATGATCGGCTTCCTTTTTCACCAGTATTCTACTTTCAAAACAAAGATTTTGGGTTAAATGTTGTTGGTGATTTAAATTTAATTACTATATTAAGGACACAGTACAACACCATACGTCACATGTGCTCGCTTCCACTCCCTTGGGTACTTTGCCAGAGCTCCCACTTGAAACTGTCCATGGATCTAGTGACATACCATAATGTTACATTGATTCCCCCGGCACTGCAGCATGACACAGCGCTCCTGTTGGCGGCAATCAATGCGCACTTGATAGCATTAAGCATCCTACTCTGGCGTCCATTACGGTGGACATGCGTTTGGAAGCTTCCCTTTTTGTGTATTTTTAGGCGTCTTACATTCTGTTTTTCTTGTGCGTGATAGTTGATAGCTGCTCCGGTACCTGGACCTATCATTGACTGTTTTTTGGCATGGATTCCGAGGTGGAAGTGGCCGTCCGGTGGGAAGTCAACGGCTGTAGGATGGCATACTGGGACCACCATCCTGTATGCCACTCTTGCATACGGAAGAAGGGCGTAAACTGCTCTGAGCAGAGTCTGTGGGACGTGTTGACGGTGGACCCCTGCTCAGTGGCAGAAAGTCTCTCATGCAGACGTCAGGCCTGCTAGACATCTGCTCCAGCATGCAGAGGCGATGGGACCACTAAGCCGCAAAGCGAGGCCCAAGGCTTCAAAGCTGAGGCTAAGGGCTGGACCAGTCAGGCTGGGCATCATGGCTAGACCCAGACTGGTCCTTGAATAGAGGCTTTGCTTCAAATCAAGGCCCCTGCGAGGCCTCCCATGGATTTTACATCAAGCGATGTAGTCAGGCGCTCCCGAGCTAGGGTCCCTTCTGTTGCTTCATTGGTTTGTGCGGGTGCTTCCATGGGTAGTATCCCTCCTAAACCTGTGCCCCCCTGCTGATGCACATTAGTTGGTCATCAAATGTTAAGGGGGGTATTTGTGATCACCAGAGTGGTGAACACCAAGGGGGGTGGGAAGCCAAAAGTGGCTTCGGGTATCATGGGTTAGGCTTCCAGCATCTTTGCTCCCTAAAGCTACTCCTCCCGGCTTTTCACCACAAGCCCCACCAGGGCAAGCTTTGTCTTGTCTACCAGAGGATGGTGCAGTCATTAACGGAGTTGTGTTCTGAGCCATGAGCCCCATCACAGAGGCAGCTCCATTGGAGATTGCTTTTCTAATGTCTGTCTCTTCCCCCATGGAGGTTGATCAGATGGTCGATCAGATTTCTGCTGGAGTGGTTGCCTCTCGGGGGACCTATGCTGACATGATAGCGGGTTGATGCACTTTGGCACTAGCGCCAACCCCTGCCAAGGCTATGGGCCTCCCTGCGATGGTCAGGAGCCAGCAGCAGAGGTAGCTCCTCCAATTTCTGCAGGGCCTAAGCTTAGTTGAGTTGTGCGTTCTGGCTGGCTGGTGTCACTGCCCCTCACTGGGGAGCTTCTTTCAGGCATGTTGCCTTCGGAGATGCTTCAAGTATGGGAGTAGTTACAAGCACAGTACTCTATGCCTGAGACTATGGTGGCATTGGCTCATGAGATCACCATTCTGATGGAGCCGCAGATGTTCATACAAGCGAGGACAGAGGAGGAGCACCTCAAGGATCCTTTTCTTGGCAATAGTGAGGAGATGGGGGATTGTCTCATCACCAAAGAAATCCTTGACCTCGATTGCTCAGATTTTCCAATTGACGATTCTGAAGTGGAAAAAGGATAGGTGTAGCTTTTCCTGGTGGGCTGGGGCGACATGGCAGTTAAGCAGACTCAGAAACCGGCCACTTAAATCAGCCATCACCCACCCCCCCACACACACACACATGTGCACAGTAACCAGATATGGTTGCTAGGCAACCAATATGACGTGGGTATAATATGCCGGTTTATGTATGTTACCAGGACTGTATTCCGTGGAAAGTGATAGTGGTTTAAGCCTAAGTTGTCAAATCTCTGCACGGTTTCTATGTTCTATTTTGTCCCAGTTATTCACCTCAGTCAATGTAGGATGTCAGATATATAAAGTTTCACAGAAGAGCCGTTTGTTTCAAGTGTGAAGAGCCAGAACACTGACGGAAGTGTTCTCATTGTGTTCTGCTGATTTACTCATGTTTAATCATCAATTACATAATAATTTGCGTTTTTCCAAAACGCAAAAGCTCAAACGCAATGGGCGGCTTTTAACATTAATACAAATAAAAAAAATCAAGATTACAATGTAGAAGAAAATAACATACACCAAGTCTTGCAGCCATGAAACATATTTGGGTAGCAAAGCCGTTTTTTTTAAAACTCAGGTATCTCTCTTTCTGTTTATCTATCTGTCTGTCTGTCTGTCTGTCTGTCTGTCTGTCTGTCTGTCTCCATTTATAATTTAAATGGCCGCCTGAACTTCCACTCGGTAGGAAATAATGGTTTTACTGTGGCAGCCTGTCCTGAGCAATGCTTCGGAAACATATGCGAAGTATTTTCAGTGCGTGTGAGGCACCATTGTTGACTATGTACAGCATACATATTTATTGCTCTTAAGGTGCCGGATGATTTCAGGCACGTTGCAGACTCTGCCGACTTTGACCCCGTCCAGTTCATATAAATTGATCGTATCACCCATAAAACTATGTATTTTCATAATTGTATGGATGTTTAGATTTGTAAAAACAGAACATTGAATCAATTTAGAGATTTTTTTCAGATATTTTATGTTGTTTTGTGCGTGGGTATATATTCACAAGTTTATTTCAGCTCGTTCGCACAATATTCAACTTTCAGATGTGCAAACTTTCTGAAACGATAATAGAGACTGCTCCCCAGGAACCTAATTCTTGTCCAGGGGTAAAATTGATTTTATAAAATGTTACAGAATTTTAAAATTGGTACCATGATGTTTAACTGTTTCTTCATTTTTGAGCTCTAAAAGTCACAGAAGAAAGAATTGAAAGTCGAATTAAAAAAAAAGAAGAAAAAACAAAAAAAAAACGAAAAAAAAAACACAAACAAAAAAAACAACAAAAAAAAAAAAAAAACAAAAAAAAAAAACAAAAACAAAAAAAAACAAAACAAAACAAAAAGCAAACAAAAAACATAACCCCCCCCCACCCTCCACCCCAAAACCCCGGTTCCCAAGTTAGGCATTTATCTTGCGTAACCCGTTTATTTGGAGATGCTATATCTAACCGTGTTTGAATGACGTCATTTTAAAATTTGATGAATCTTGCGAAACTTGACTTCCCAGAATCGCTTTCAAAGGTCATGGCTCTAATTTTTACAAAGAACGGACTGTCGTGTGAAAATAACTCATTCCCTCCGATCGAACTTTTCAGTACGAGTGGAGTAAATAAGAACCTTCAACTTTGATGTATTCTTGCAAAGATACATTGTTGTTTTATGGTATAAAAATCAAGTTTTTTATACCAAATTTTATAAAGCCAGGCACAATGTTGGTTTTAGCCCTGTGGTTTCACATGCCGCTTCCAAGGATCAAAGGAAAGGCGTAAAGCGATGACACGGCCACCTGACCATGGCCCTGACAACGCACTTTTTCAAAATGGCAGCCGGCAATTGGGTCCACCTGTGGTTTGACATTTTGTTTTGCAATGTTTACCTGGGTGGCAGGCTTTATACTCTGATATCATTCGCTCTGGGTCAGGCTGTTTACTGTAAGCGTGTGATGTAGTGTTAGCCCAAGCAACATGTAGGATTGAACGTGCGGGGCCTTTTTCTTTCAAGTTTCACTGAAAGTGACCACCAGAAAGTTTGGCACAGATTACATGATTAATATTTCTGTGCAGTTTCCAGGTCAGTTTACCGAAAGTTTAGCTACCCTTGGAGATGTAAAATGTCTAGCCTTTAGTGCGGTAACAGTTTTTTGAAACAACATGGGTAGCAGAATACAAGGGTCTGCTTGATCACTGGCATGATTTACCGTAACATCCCATGTTTTTTCAGTCATGCATCATAGATTTTAATCGTATCTAGTTATGTGTTCAGACTTGTTCCATTTGAACTTTTTAATGACTGTAGTTCATTGTTCCAATATTAATGTATCATGTCGACATATAGCAATCACCCAGAACGATAACACAGTCGTCATTGTGTTCACAGGGGCTTTGTTACTGTGTGGTGGCGAATCTACGTATTTTTTGTTTTGCTTTCCGTCACAACTTTTAACTCGTGCCTTACTCTGAGTTCACATTTTGTTCAATTCAAGTCTTTTTGTGAAAAAGAAAATAGGCCCTAGATCCAGTTATTTGTACGTGCACGCTTGGTGTTCATCATCTGTGTTGGGGACATGCTGGGAGTACATTGGATTAGACGCCTTTGATTGGATGGTGCGTATCACGTGACTTAATTTACCAATGACAGGCCTCAAAACTTCCCTCAACTAAAATACTGACGAACTTTACGCTATTTTTTGGGGGGGGCGGAGGGATATCCCTGGCATTCTTTATTTTAACCAATTGGAAAGCTTCTCACGCAAAGAGACAAATTCCTGAGCTTTCCAGCGGTATAAAATATCCTGGCGGTCGAAGAGAAACATTGAGGCCGCAAACGGACAAAGTTACCTTGGTTTTTGTGCAAATTTCGGACTTTATCATTCAAATTGCGACAAAAACGGTGCTTGCTAGATTTTTATCTGTGTGAGAGGAAAATAATCCTTTAAAACACAAAATGGAAGTAACTAGTCACAAGTATTAAAGTTTGTCTACAATAAAATGTACACACTCGCAGGTAAATAGACAATACGAGCGAACGGTGAGCTGATGAATGCTTGCTGTGCGGTCGAATACACTCGCAAACGATGGCAAATAATTTCAGACCATGTTCGAAAGTATACGCTAACAACGTGCTAAGGGTGCTGCTGTAACATATGAAATATCAAATCCACTGATTCATTTGAATTTAAGGTGAAATATGTTCCTCAAGCTTCAAAGCTGGTATACAGATTGCGTGAGTGTGTGCGATATTAAAAGCCCAAAGCGGCCGCACCGCGTAATACACATGCACTGGTTTATTGTCCTCCCGCTGTCTGCCTATCAGATTGCTATTAAATAATCCCACAGCCGCAAAGATGATTGACCTGGCGAAAAAGCCAGAGTGGACTCTCCTTTTGCGTAGCGTCCTCAGTTGGCCGAATGGCGAAAATCATATGTACACCCCAGTGTATATTATCAAATAAATGACTCACAATAGCTTGGGAAACATTAAATGCATTAGCAAACACCGTAATAGCGCCCATTGTTCAGTGATACAAGTTGTTTAATCCTGTTAAATTTGGATAAGCTTTGAAGTTTGCAGTCGGAACGATGGAGCATGGTCAAGTTGACCAGCTGCGGTGACGCAGTTCACGCTCCATTTAGATGAATCACATTATGCAAAATACCTCTAGATCGCCAATAATGTCAGAAGTTACTGTAACAGAAAAAAAAAAAGAAATGGTTGTTTAAGCGGCGCTAGTTCCTTTGGTGTGCCGCTCTTCGACTGATATGTGCATCGAATCAAGCGTGCCACCATTTTTTCCCTTGCGGTCATGTGACTTTGTCGTTGTCAGGAGCCGGTCAGCATGGCTGACGGTTGCTCAAGCATTGTGGGCCATTACCACGCCAAAGTAAACAGAAGATAAACATGCTGTGGCCCGCTGAAATCTGTCACAGTATTTTATCGATTTCTCATATAAATGTTGATTTTTATGAAACATTATTTAGTGACCACATACCTCAGGTGTTTATCTTTCAGATAGAGAACAAAAGTCTTTTTGTGATTTTTTTTCGGCACTGCCGTCGTAGACAAAACCATCTTGGCACCTTAAGAAATTATCAAATTTTATTTTTTGTATAAAGCTGCAAAATTGTAATGTTTGTCTACATTTTATATACATGGAAAATATTTGTGACTGAATGTCCTGTCTTTTGGCCATATTTCCGTTTTTTCTGACCATTATTGCAATTCCCTGACCTTTTACTTGTCATAAACAAATTTATATTTTCATCACTACTGGGAACACATAGTGATGAAAAACCCCTGCTTCCATATGGGCCAATATAGATAGCTCCTTCATATAAGCCCACAGACCCCACTCCCTCCAGAGAGGCCACTTATATGTGCAGCAAGTTTGTACTTTTCATCGTGTTGCATCCTTTAAGAGATAACATCCCTCCTTCAGGACAGTTCTGGTGCATTTGGATGGCTTCATAAAAAGGAGACCACTGTATTTAAGTGCAATAAATTATGTGTGTGACATCTTGTTTGTGTCTGGGAACATTTTGTTTTTCACACAAGGCCAGACCAAACCTGCCTGTCTTGGGGATTTGGAATGGGAAACATGTAAATTAGAAGTTTTATGTCGGGCATATCACGAAGATATCAACATATGGGATACCCCACTGGTCCACTACCAGCTAAGTGTGGAGCAGTTACATTGTCACAAGCTTACCCTTCAAATTTCATTTGAGTTGGCTGGCTAGGATATTTTTAAGTCCCAGTATGTTTCCATCAAGCAACAAAAGTACAGGAGCACAAACATATTGCCTCCAGTTTCAACCAGGGCAGTTCTAACATTGAAAACCAGTGTAAAAAGCATGTTAAATGCGAGTATATACCAACTCCTGGGCCAGTCACAAGAAATAATTAAAGGCTTAGGCCTACTAAACTCAGTGAAATGACTTAGGATATAGCCATAGGCCCAGGTCTCGATGTGTTTGTAATTGACATGCTTTCTTTCAGCTGGTGGCATTATGGGGATTGCAAAATCCCAGATATGCGTTTTTTGAAAATTTAGAAGGGGTAGATTCAAACTTAGGAACTGCAGATCCTTTCCATGTTTTTTGAAACTGTGTATCGCTGATCATAGGGCCTAATCCGTTCCGCCTCATTCCACATTATAGCAGTAATCTCACGCTGTGCAATAAGTGAACTCTTGCGCAAGCATGCGAATGATGATTACAACTCAATTTGGTAGAATGAATATCGTCAAATGGAATACCAGGGTTAATTCACTATGCGTGATACCAAGGGGAATTTCAATACCGATGTGTTATATGGAGCAACATGTTGTGACATACCTTGTCTGTGCTGTTCTGGTCTTTTAAAAATGTGATTTATCACTTTAAATCTGATAATCAGCCTGTAAAATCACCATGTATTTATAACAGGACATATTATTATCCCTGGGAAATGATAATTGACCATGAAGATATGGCTTTTTATCACAAGTGATTAGGGTGATCATTTAGACTGTGTACAATGGCAGCTAGCAGTGCCTGCACATCCGGTAGCTTGGAGGATCATTTTAACTGCCTTCAAGTTGAAAACGTGTGCAGAATTTGTGGTGACAGGGCACAAATTAGAAAACAAAAACAGTCACAACCTGTAAAACCGTGTAATAAATATAAAGAAATTATCTTGAATTTTTATGGAATCAATATAAATGAAGAAAAGCCTGAATTCCATCCAACAAAAATCTGTGAACACTGTAAGGAACAGAAATCTGCTCAAAATGTTGACCGCATGTGGAAAGAACAAAGTCGAGGTCAAGGCTCTGAGAAAATAATTTGTGAAGTGTGTGCTGTGTATACAAAGCAAAGTTCTGGTGGTGGTCAAGCAAAAATATCACAGGGTATTCAGCCTGCGTCTGCCGACTTGGCATTTAAGCACAGCCACAGTGATGTTTCTATTCTATTCTTGGAATCGACAGAAAAAATATAAGGAATATTGGCGATATGAGAGTGTTGGACTTGCAAGAGAACATGAAAAAGAAATTTTCGTCATATTGTCAGCATGTATTTGCTTTGCATACTGTAAGATCTCCGTGCGGCAATCACTTTTGTTCAGCATGTCTAACAAGTGTAGTCAAGGAAAAATTGCAGAGCACTATATCATGCCCCTAATGTGATGAACCCATTGACTCTCAAATATCAAATCACCCGAGAGTCGCTTTTTTTGTGCAGCTGTCATGCTCACCAATCGAGTGTAAAATTTGGCTCAAATCTGGTATTTATGAAGCGGTAAAAAGCCACATTTGTCAAGCTATGTTCACTTATGATAGCACTATGGAAACCCCAACAGGCTCCCAGGCAAATGTCAAGTTTTAATGTCATCAACATGTTCAAATTAAGCGCACACTGTCCTCACTCTTACGCCTAATATTGATGCATTGGCAGCTAAAAAAAAGAGCCACCACTTCATCAGGCATTGACACCACTTTACGAAAACAGGACAAACAAAATGATTATAAAACACCCACCGTTAACCTGTCACAAAGTACACCCACATTGTGTTAACAGGCAGGTCAGTGCTGATATACAAACGACTTCAAGTGTGGACATGAGCCTCATCACTAGTCTGGGGAAGTCGGATAAGGGACCACCAACAAATCTTGAGGACAAAGCTTACACCAAGCTGACAAGGCGGAAATTAAAATACACAAGTGACAAGGCAACTGTTTGCAATACTGGTGACCAGGCAAGTATATAATGTATTACACTCATATGCTTTTTTTTCCTTGGTCATCGATAGATTGTGGTTAAAATTAAAGTGGTGTCGTTCAAAACATACAAATCTCTGTGCAAAAAAGTATATAGCAAGGTCAAATTAATGACAGAATATAATTAAATAACAGACATGCAGGGTTTCATTTGAGAAACATTTACTCATTCCCCCCTCAAGACGACCTCCATCAATTTCATGCACTTCAGAAAGTTACGTGTTTGAAAATATCACAAGCCACAAGGTAGAAAATTATACAACATGCCACTTTTTCTGTTTACAGCCCATTGTATTGAGAAAAATGTGAAAAGTCAAGAAGCCTTCCATTCATGCATCAAAACCTCTGAAAGAAAAGCGAGCCCGAGAACTTTGAAAGATGAGACAAGTAATAGTTCTATGCACAAGTACACACACAATCGCAAAAAAATACAACTAGTAGTATGTGTATTGGAAGGACATAGTTGGGTATGTTTGTAAGCATACGTATATATGAACCAACATATTTGCATTTTACATACACAGGCAGTTAGCAGTTAAGTACAGATGCATACATGCACATCTTCACACCCAGCTGCATGTATGTGCATACATGGTACATCTAAGTTATGCACATTAATGTTGTCTCCAGCTTCATCCAAAGACATTGACAATCTTATAGCATAGGTTTATTACAAATTGAAGAGTAAGTAGAAATGTGTATTGTTACAAATAAAATGAAGCTAGTTAGCCGTTCATTTGGTTTCTAAGTGGTTGCAGGATCTCCACATGAGACCGCTTATGTGCACCATAGTCAAGAAATAAAGTGCCTGCCGCGAGTAAGAAGACAACAAGTCTGTGCTTGCTAGAGCAGGAATTCATCACAAAACTTTTACTAGAAAGAGGCTCAGTCTGGCTATAAAATTTCATGTGCACCTCACCTGGAATCAAATGAGGAAGCAGAAACGCCTTTTCCGTGCAATATACCTGGCATTTTAGAGCGGAAGTGAAGAACAAAATGAACATCAGTCGGTACTTGGAGATTATTTGGTAGGCAATATGATCCCAATGGAAGAGAAAGAAGATAAGTCACCTGACAGTGTCAAGGGAATTGTTCAGCGAGACGCTGCTATGGTTTATGTGAGGGAATTAACAAGAATTGTTTATGCTGGATTGAATGAATATTATAAGAGAGCAGAATTGGTGTGATCTCACAATAATATTCCACTTGATAAAATGTGGATAAATGTCAGTGGTGATCATGGAGGAGAAACATTCAAACTGTGTTTACAAATCTTAAATCTGAAGGAACCAAATGCAAAGGAAAACACGCTGGAATTTTCTGCTTTTATGCAAAAGACTATCACGGTAACATTGAGAATGCATTCGAATATGTCACAAATCAAATCGTCGCATTGCAATATATGAAGCGGAAGGGCTAACAGATACGATTATTCATGTACGGTGATAGTGACTTTTCTTTAGCAAGCTCTGTGGAATCTCTGGGACACATGGAGTATTTTGTTGTCTTTGGTGTTTTTATGACACAAGCAGAAATTCATGTAGTACGTGTTAAGCAGAGGCTACATGCAGTCCCACGGGTTAAGCGGAATAAAAAAAGAACATGGGAACTTCATGAGCACCTGAAAGGGGAACAAAGCAAATACACAACAATTTTATAATGTGATCAATGCACCGATTTTGATGATACCTTAAAGCAGGCGTGCCCACCATATTTACATATCCTATTTGGAATTGTCAAAAGGGACCGTGATCTGCTGGAAAAGGAATGCCACAACTTCGATGAAGTAACAGGGAGAGACCTGGCCAAAACATCAATTATATTAACCTGTACTAAGTTCCATCAGTATGTCAAAAAATGTAAAAAAAGTACAACATCTCAAAAAGCAACGTACACAAACTCAACATTGAATATGCTAATGTGCCACTAGGCAATTTGCTATCATGGGAGCAAAGACTCATGGCCAGTATTGCAGAACCTGACACAAAGATTGTCATTCCACAAGAAGCTGCTTTATTAGAGAAACTATCTGGCCTTGTGACCAGTACTCTGGAAACAGTCTTACAGACACACAAAATTCAGATTCAAGCTTACCATAGCTGGAGTATGGTAGGTAACCACTGTGTAAAATACATGTCATCTGCAGTCATAATAGATCTGTGTGACAGTCTTATCACAAAAACCAAAGAACATACAAAGGATGAGCGCCTCATTAGAATGGCCACTGCAACTGCCGTTAATTTCAAAGAACTGAATAACTTGTATGCAAATGCACATAATGCAGTGGTTCATGCCTGATGTGTTCTGCATGACCATGTTGGGGACATCCAGCTTCAAGTAGACCAATATTAAGTATTCTACCGAGAAAAATACCATGGGAAAATTCTTCCTAATAACCACTTCCTGGAGGATCATGTCCCTATCTGGATAAACAGGTGACAGGTGCTAGAAACAATGCTATATGTATACGAATGTCACATAGTTGTGGTGACTATCTTGTGGTGACAATTAAGATATAAATTTGCATGTGTTCCTGGAGTGAATTCTGTATTTTACTAACTGTTTTGCCTGTACTGCAAATAGTTGCAATTTGTGTACCTATTTTGATGGACTTAGCGATCATTTCTACATTATACAGTGAGACAAATGGTGTACATATATTCTATCAGGAACAGCAAATTAACGTTAAATCTATTATATGCATACAAGGGCACCATTCATGCAAAAGTATGATTTTCCCATAGTGCTAATTGTCATGTATGTTATCAGGACAGCAGATTTCCTATGTATATGTACATGTGTCAAATTGTCTTGGACTCGATGTTGTTGATTATGTGTGTATATTTATTATGTATATACAAGTACCCATATTGGGCCTGGCATTGTTAGCATCACTTTGTGCCTTTTACTAAACTGTTGCTTATTTGTGAGGTGGTGTAAATAGAAGAGTTCACTTCACTTTAAATGGAAATCATTGGTATTTTTTCAGAATTTTGTATGTACTTATGCAACCTTTTTTATATGTGAAGAACCTGTATTAACAAAGTTTTTTAAACAGAACTAAAATTCCCAGTGAGTTAATCCTGAAATTAGGACAGCACATCGCAGTAAAAAAGTAGCCAGTTTATTATATGGTATATTTAAAATATTGACATTGGGTTGTACAGATTAGTTAGGATCAAATAAAATTGTTATTTACCCAATTGGCAATTTAGTACATTGTATTGAGAGGGAAGGACTTCAGCCCCATCAGTCAGCTATTTCTCTGTTAATCTGATATAACTTTAAAAAGTTCATTCATTTATGGGAATTCCTTGATATGAAATCTCAAATAACATAAATTTTATCCTAATGGTAATGATCTATGAGGCTAATTAATGAGTATAAATATATAATGAGGCTGTCAAAATGGGAATAGTTCCTGCTTTGTGACTGTATGCAGCAACCTGACTCTTCAGCCCAGATAGGCTGTCCTTGTTAGCATCTGCAGCCTGTGTCATGTAGTGCTGGCTCAACTTAGTGTACTACAGTGAAACTGCCATGGAGGGGAAGGTGACTGAGTCTCAGCCCCCTGTCACCACAGCCGTAAGGGTTAAGATTTCTCTGAAGTCCATGGCTATGGCTGAGAAGGTGTCAGACCAGGGCAACAGTCTCCCTTTAGGATGGAAAAGGCAGGCATGCTGTTGCACGTGAAAGTCACCTACATGCAAGAGACTCCCCCTAGGGAAGTGGTCCCACAGCCTGCCGTGTCTCAGGCCAAGGCTGTGCCCGTTTCAGCAGAAGTTGTAGGTGCCTTTTTCCACCCTCATTGGAGGGAAGTTTGCCAAACTTTCCTACAAGCTGGTGGGCTCCAGGTGACGCGCTGGATGGTGTGTCTTTTGGGGAAGTTATAGCCCAGGGACATCTACGGGCCATCTTTTGGCCAAGCTGAAGCCTGGGCTGGAGTTGTATTGGACTAGCAAGTCCATTTTTAACTCGGCACCTGTGACAGTCAATGACCCCTTAAGGAACCACAACCTCAAAGAAGCGGAGTCAGTCTCCCTGCCCTCTCAAGCCTTTTATGCATTGAACAGGATGTGTAGGTGATGACCATAGTCAGCTCCTTCCTGGACTCTTGTGGGTGCTTGGCTGGATGCCACCATGAAGTTGGTGTACAATAATGCGCTGGTCTCTGTGGCTTCCCTGCCGACAGCTATAAGCAAAGATGCTTATCAGCTACCTCTGGATCCTGCTGATCTAGGGTTGTTAGACCCAGGAATTGCCCCCTCCTGTAGAGGTCAGACAATATGGCTGCAGAGCCAGAGGAAGAAGCAGACTAAGAGGGGTGGCCAGCCTTTGCAGCTGGGTTCTGCATGGGGAAGGCCAGAAGTCAGCACCGTGCCCCTAGGGGGTGCATGCTAATTGTGCCCTGCTTTTTCAGGTCCACTGGTCAGCAATCTCTATCCCCTCTGTTCTGCCAAGGATTGGTTGGTAGCTGACTATACTTGTTTGTCAATCAATGCAGTTGGATCTTGAACTATGCTTTTCTGAGAAACATCGTCCATCTTGGCTACTTGTTGGAGTTTGCCAATGCCAACTCTCTTCCCCTTTCAACAGTCTCCTTCTCTTTTAATCCACCCTGCTTGGAGAAAGATCTGAAACTCTTGTATGAAGCCAAGTAAAGGCTTTATGGACAAACAAGCCTTTGAGCAAGTGTTGGATGATGGGTCCCTGGGCTTTTATAGTTGTTTCTTTTTGGTGCCAAATAGAGATGGCAGACAAAGACCAGTCATTGACTTGTTCCATCTCATCTCTTATCTTGTTGAACAGCACTTCAAGATGGAGACCCTGGCAATGTAACAAGGCAATTGGGTAGTGTCAATTGACCTGAAAAACATGTACATCCATGACTGAATGGGCAAGAGGTCTCAGAAATTTCATTTTGTAGTCAATGGAAGGCTTTCCAGTTCCGGGCTCTGCCATTAGGCATAGAACCAGCGCCACTAGTGCTCACTTGGGTCATGGGTGAGGTAGCCACTTTTGTGCACCCCAAAGGTATTTGCTTGCATTTCTTTTTTGGATATTTGGCTCTTGATGTCTGAGGACAAGGATCTGCTTCTGAAGGACATGCAGTTTGTCAGAGAGCTGTGTGCCAGGCTGGGTCTGATGGTGAATCTTCAAAAGTCCAACCTGACTCCCTTTAGGGAGCTCGTAATCTTCGGGATTCAATTTTTGATGGTCCCTTTCATCTGTCTCTCATCAGAAGATATATGCAAGTGACTCTTGTCTCTCTTGAAACAGTTCAAGAGGCCCTTGCCTCCAAAGGCATATCAATGGATGCACCTGATAGGGACACTGACCTGCATGGACTCTTGGGGGCCTCTGGGGAGCTTTATTGTCAACTGATTCAACTCCGCATCCAAGATCGCTGGGATCAAGAGAGGGGTCTCTTATCCCAGCCAATCAGAATTCAGCCATATGATCAGCTGATTTGAGTTTATGATCTTGCCCAAGATATGATGCTGGAGCAGACCCTCTGTCCATTCATTGGCAAGGTGAAGATGTTCACAGATGACTCCCTTCATTGGTGTGTAGCTCATCAGGACTCTGTGACAGCCTTAGGTGAATGGCCTTCACAGTGGAGGTGGTTTACCATCAATTGCCTAAAACTGGAAGCAATCCATCATCCCCTTGTCCAGTTTCAGTCACAGCTGGAGAACAAACAGGTGATATCCGGCAACTGCATGGCAGTGGCATTCAACAACAAACAGGAAGGTATCAGGTCGAAAAGGTTGTTCTCTCTGGCCAAGCTGATCCTTCTCTGGTGCCATCAGAATAGCATCAGGTTCCCCCTGTTGGCACGTTTGGGGTTGCCTGAATGTCAAGGCCAATCTTCTGTTGTGCCAATGGCAGGTGATTCAGACTGAGTGGTAGAATAGATAAGGGCCCTTTGGGGTCAACTGCAGATTGATATCTTCACGCCACTGGACAATCTCCCCATTGACACCTTTGTGTCCCGATAACTGGATAAGACAGCAAGGACCATGGATGCCATGTCAATCTCATGGAAGGGAATAAACCTTTTCTACGCAGACATGTTAACAGCTTTTACATGGATCATCTGGTAGAATACAACATAGTGCCTTGCTGGGATCTTGTGTGGTTCTTGGGGCTCTCATTAGGCCCCCGTTCTAGGCAAAGAACATGGCTACAACTGATCTGAAGATCCTGACCTTCAAGAAAATCTTTCTGTTTGCTCTAGGCATGGGTGCTAGGTGTGGGGACATACTGACCTTAGATATATCTATTATCAGGTGGTTTGCTGATGGGAAGGATGTCTTTCAAGGCTTCGTGCGGGATTTGTGCTTACGATACAGGTGGTGCATGACCCCTCAACAGCCTTGATGTGTTTTTGAGGTACCTATTATAATCCCTCTAGTGTTAGAGTCTTTTTAAATTATAACTCCCATGTTAGCAACAATGAGCTAAGCTAAGGTATGCTGGGAAAGGTGGGAGCTGGTTTTCTGACTGGTCTTTACAGGAAACACACTCAAAGTGTTTTTAACAAAGAAAGACAGGTAACAAAGAAAGACAGGCAAAAAAGTGGAAAAATCTAAGTTAATATTTAGGATTAAAAGTAATCATATGTACGTATCAAATTTCTATATGCCCCAAAGTAGAGGGAGGGGGCATAAAGATTTGTCCTTGACTGTCTGTTGTCTGTCCGTCCGACCAACATTAAAACTGTCAGATTTATGTGGTGTATATCTAAAAAGAAAAACCACTTGAGGTCAATGAAACTTTATAGGGGAATTTGTCAATACATGAAGGTGTGCACCTGGGGTTTGTTTGTCTGTTGGATGAATTATCTTCTGACAATTAATCATTAATTAGTGAAAATGTTGATTCGACCTCAGACTTGTCTGATTTGTGTTACACATATCTCACGACGTTTTTTATATACGGCTATGAAACCTAATAGAATAAATCATCAATATATGGAGATGTGCATGTGTGGTTTTGTTTGTCTCTTTGGTTATTAACCTCTGTTCATCTTTGATTAATTAACTAAAAATGTCTAGTCAGTTAAAATGTTGGCTCATGTCAAAAGCTTGTCATGTGTAATTCACAAAATGTTAGAGGCGCAGCTATGGAACTAGCCAGCAATACAAATTATTATGCGAAGATGTACCCCTGGTGTTTTGCTTGTCTCTTGCGTTAATTATTCCTTGTTGATAATCATTAAATAAGTTAGTGAAAATGACAATTCCAGGAGATGAGTATTGAATGAGCAGATCATGAAGTATTTCAGGGATAGCCATGAAATTTGATAGGAATATCAATCAATATATGAAAAGTTATTTGTGTATAATTATTATGAAGATTTCACAATATGTTTGAAGTCTCACACCAACTACATGGTACTCTTTCCAATGCTAATGGGGGAAATGACAGGTGAGGGCATCTTTGTCCTTCATACACTTCTCATTTTTTCTTTTTTTTGGGGGGGGGGGGGGCAGGGAGAGGGGAGGGAAGGGAACCAAACCACGTTTAGAGCCTGTGCCTGTAGAAGTGCTATGGACCATTCGCTGAGTATGTTGTGTTATGTGTATTACTAGGTGTACAGAAATACGTGTGACCTTTGAGCTGCACTGGATAGGCTAGTCCACCATTTCACCCAGGCCCCCCTTTTTTATGTTTGCTAAGCCCATTGGCAGTAAGACTGTAGGGTTGGCCAGGTCATAATATGCTACTTCAGGCATGCATTGAATTAACCAATAGTAGCCATGCTATTTCACGCACATTAAATAAACCACTAGGACCACCGAATTCAATGCGTGCATTACAAAATGTAACACATGCGTTGAATTTACCAGTCAAATTTAATGCACCCATGACCTGACTGGCCAAAACTGTCATAAATCAATTTTTAAGTTCCTCAAATTAAGACTACATGCGTCAATTTAAATTTACTCTTGATTATCTTTCCTGTACATGTGTAAAATTAAATTTACGCACGTGCAAATTCAGATTACGTGCGTAAACTCCTGATTTTCTGCGGAACTAGTGTAATGATTCCCACTCATCATCAGTCATGGCGGACATAAAGTGTGGTTTGATGTCAGCGCAAACTAACTGGTATGAAGCGGGGGGATTTAGCGTAGATGAACGTCAAAACAATTTTTGTGCAAGATTAAAAACTATTTCCAACAATTTTAGAACAAGATCCAGATCTGTACAAAAATAGAATGGGAGAACTTCAGTCAGAGGAGGATGCAGATAGGCCTCCTGGCACTGACAGAGCTAGCTATACTGATTTTAATGATAAAGCCGTAAATAAATAATTAAATAAATAATTTATAAAGAGATGATTGAATTATGGGAAGGATAAATTGTTTTGGTTAATATTTGACGCATTTTTCAAAATAAAACGTCCGACAAAGAAGTTATTAATGTCAACCAAAAGGAAGCCTACATTTATTGCACGCTTGAAATGGCTCTTTCTGGGAAGGCAACCAGACTTTTGTCAATTTATCGTGCGTACATTAATACATGCGTGCAAAAACTGATCAAACACGTGTGCAGGATCATGCTATGCACGTGTAAGATTCTATTTGTGGCCGTAATTTCACTTCAACGCATGCGTTAAATTTTATAACGCACACGTGGAATTCGCCATTCCTATTGGTTGACCCCCTTGGCTTTATTATCCAACGAGGTATTGTCATCGTGATGTCTGCGCATACATGCATGTATGCAATTGTGTTTCCGTTAGCCTTGCAGACGTACAGCGTTTGAACAAATGAGCCACTATCCTAGAACTGCAATGTAGAAGCGGCTTATTGGATGCTTGGCAGACTTTGCCTTCAGCACCCTTGACCAATTTTCAAGGTCACCAGGGGTTATCATATGTTTACATTTGCTGACGCAATTTCTTTTCAAGAAATTGAATTCTATGCTGAAACTGTAATTGCGAAGGCATCTTATTAGAATTTTGGACTAGTTCGACATTCAGCCACCTTGAACTATTTCCGAGGTAGCCAGGAGCCATCGCAGGCCAACCTGTGCTGAGCCCTGTCATTCTCAGAAAACGGTAGGTTGATGACGATAAAGGTTTATTCTTCCTCGGATACGGTTTAGTTAAGCTCCCCCACTATGTGGCAGTCACACTGCGCCATTTTCTAGTCCTGTATCATAAAAGCTGGCTTCTCTGGGTTGGAGAAAGGCACACTTTAGTGACAGAAAGTTTTCGAGAAAAATACAACCATGAGGTACAGTAAAGAGGTAGAAAGGAGGTGCACGCCTCTATGAAACCTACACAATTACACATAGCACTGAAATGTACAGGTACAGTGGAGGTACAAGAGAGGCGCAGGATACGTACAAAATGGGCGCAGCACATGCCAGCAGATTCACTGTAGCAAGAGACACACGAAAGGTACCGTTAAGGTAGAGATGAGGGAAGTACTGGGAACGTGTATGAGAGGAACATTCTTGCATATAAAGTGCACATTAGTCATCACAATTAATTGGACATGTGCAGCAAACATCACCGAAAAATAATAGTAAACAACAGTGATCAAATTTATGCTAACCCAAGCAAGTTATTTATCATGCTGCACGTCTATTGAAACAAATCGATAAAAACAAATCACTTGAGGCATACATACATTCAAAACCTAAACTATGGTTCATTTGTTGTACATGTTTCAATTTAGAGAAGCCAAATATCGCATGATTGTAAGAGTATACTGAATTAAATCCCCTTACGAATATTACCTGTGGTTTGAATCTGTCACATATTTTATCTGACGTGTATGTTGGGCGTTCAGTTGCTATTGCATAGCAAGCCTGCCTATGGCAATGATGACATAGACCTGTGGATAACTTACACAAACTGGGCAGTAAATCAGAGCATGTATCACGAAAAAAATTGAATTGTGCATTCTTTTCGCTGCATCTTTTGAAGCACACACTACACCTTCAACATACTCCTTCGCCTCTATTATGTATTGCTTTTACCACACCTGGGCCTCCTCTGTGGATCTCAAGATGCAATGCATCTACTCACAAAGAGTATTGTTGACATGATTTAAACATGCCTTTTTACATGTACTATTTGCATTATACTAAAGAAGAACCAGTCAAGAGATACGCAATGAAAAAGCACATCAACACTGAACACAAGCCAACTGAACGATATGTTCTATTTGTACTGAACAAAACTCGCATCCTGTGGAGATAGGCATTGAAGCAAAAAATACTAACCTTTTTTAATTAACAGCACCAGCAAGTAACACCATCAAAACTTTCAACCCTCAAAAAAAACCAACCCCCCCCCCCAAAACAACCCCCATAAAAAATTAGGATATAAATAACAATTGAACAAGGTTTCCTACAATAAGAACCATTCTGTTGTAAAAAAAAATGCATGCATGTCTGAAATACTCAGTTACATCATCTAGAACAAACATCTCGGAAGGACTTGATACCCGCAACTCGCAAGAAACCAAATCTTGGTCAGATCTAGCAGTGCAGGCCCTTAACGGGGGGGGGGGGTCGGGGTCAGGTGGTTCACCACGCTTGGCTGAAGAGTTCCATCCCCACGCCTCCCTCCCCCCCAAAAAGAAAGAATTAAAAGGAAAGAGAAGAGAGGAGAGGAGAAGAGAAGAGAAGAGAAGAGAATTAAAAGGAAAGAGAAGAGAAGAGAAGAGAAGAGAAGAGAAGAGAAGGGAGGTTGAGGAAAAGTACAATCAGGATCAAATATGCTTACTATAAATAAATGAGTTCCTGCGCCCTCCGCCACCACCACCCCCCCAGAAAACAAGACAAAAAAAAATGAAAGAAAGAGAAGATAAGAGAAGAAAATTGATGTTGAGGAAAAGTAAAATCAGAATGAAAGATGCTTACTAGAAATAAAGGAGTTCCACCTCCCCCCACCCCCCCCAAAAAAAATAAAAAATTAAAAGATAAAAACAAGGTGTTTCACGCTGAAAAAGTTAAATATTTTTCCAAAGAGTACCATCCTAAAAGGAACATAATGTATTTGGCAAGGAGTTTCACCCTCACCCTCACCCTCACCCTCATCCTCGGAAAATACAAACAAGGAGTGCCACTCTTCAAAGAAAATAATGCAATTCGTATAAGAGTTCCACCCCAGCTTCCCCCCCCCCCTCTCAAAAAAGAAAAACCTCAAGGAGTTCCATCCTTAAAGTCTTCATATTTTTCCAAAAGGTTGCAGAGAGTCTCCCCATGGGGCGGACATTTAAAAACAAGGAGTTCCACCCTTAAAAAATATTTTCCCAAGGATTTCCACCCTTTTTATTTATAATTATACCCCCCCTTCCTACGGGAGGAGGGGTATATAGAAGTTGCTTTTTCCGTGCGTGCCTGAGTGCATCTGTCCGCTTTTCTTGTCCGGGATATAATTTGTTTGTCCTCCAACTTAAATTGATGGAACTTTACACACAGGATCATCGGGACATAAGGGTGTGCCATGTACCAAAAGTAGGTCACGATGTCAAGTATCCGGGTCAGAGGTGTATATTCTTGTAAAATCGTGTCCGGGCTTTGAAACTTCACACTCATATATCTTGACCAAGAGGTGTGTCATGAAGCAAACGAAGGTTATAATCTTTTTCGCAAAGGAGTCCCACCCCCTTAAAGAAAGAAACAAACAAACAAACAAACGAACGAACGAACAAACAAACAAACGAACCAACGAACGAACGAATAAACGAACGAAAAAACAAACAAACAAACAAACAAACAAACAAACAAACAAACGAACAAACAAATAAATAAATAAAACCAAAGACTTCCAACCTTTAAACTTTAATATTATTCCAAAGAGCTTCAACCTTAAAAGGATATAATGTATTTCGCAAAGAAGCTCCAACCTAAGAACGATATAATGTATTTGGCAAAGGAGTTCCATCTCTCAAATAAAACAAACATATAAATAAATAAATAAATAAATAAGACAGACAGGTAGACAGACACATAGACAAATACATAGACAGACTGATAGACAGACAGACAGACAAGCAAGTAGAAAGATGGATAGATAGATAGATAGATAGACAGACAGACAGACAGACAGACAGACAGCCAGCCAGACAGACAGACAGACAGACAGACAGACAGACAGACAGATAGATAGATAGATAGATAGATAGATAGATAGATGGATGGATGGATGGATGGATGGATAGATAGATAGATAGATAGATAGATAGATAGATAGATAGATGTTATGTATTTTTCCAAGGAGTTCCACCATAAAAAGAAAGGACATAAAGTATTTTGGAAATGAGTTCCAACCCCACCCAACCCGCCACCCCCGAAAATATAAAATGAACACAGGGAGTTCCACCCTTAAACTTTAACTTAACTTTCCCAGGGGGTTCCAGCCTTAAAATTATATAATGTATTTCGCAGAGTTCAACCCTCCCCATCGCCACCGACACCGCCACCGCCGCCCCCCCCCACCCAACAAGGAGTTCCTCCCTTAAGAGTAATCTTTCTCCAAAGAGTCCCACCTTAAAAAAGAAATAACGCGAAAAGATACGGAGTTTCACCCGTTAATATGTTTCAAATTTTTCCCAGGAGTTCAACCTCAAAACTTTCCTGCGTAGACAGAACCAGTATCGTTATAGTGGGAGTGATGTAGGCGCTTTGGCGGGGTGTGATAATCAAAATGAGCCACAGTCTATCTACGTAGGCAATCTTAAAAAGGATATAATGTATTTTGCAAAAGAGATCCACCCCCACCCAACCCGCCATCCCCAAAATATAAAATAAAAACAGTGATTTCCACCCTTAAAACTTCAATATAACTTTCCCAAGGGGTTCCAATCTAAAAGGGATACAATGTATTTTGCAAGACCCCCCCCCCTGATACAATTTTGGAATATCTCAGTATACAACTATTATTTTACAGAAGTAATATGACTCGCAACATACAATCATTAAGACAGCACACAATAGTTGTTTTTGATTATTGAAACAAAGAGACATATCATTAAGTGTATTTCAGAACCAGTGAAGAATGAAATATATGTAACCAAATAAATTGTTAAAGGATTCACCCAAATGCACCATTTTAAGTTTGATTAAAAAGGATTACCTTGGGAAGAGGTACACCCTCACAAACCGCCATTCGGTCGCTCCATTCTCTCTGGCAGTTCCACCTTCATGTTTTCTACCCCCGCCCCCCAATTGTGACCTCGTTACCGGCATGCAATGGTCACAAAAAGCAAGTGGTTCATCAATTACAAGACAATACAATACACATTGAAAAGATTATGTTCCGATACAGATGGCCGACTTTTTTACCCAAAACATGTAGGCCTAACCACTTAAAACCCAAAATGTTCGTGATATTTAGGAACCCAGCAGAGAAACAGTTATTACGTACATTATTAGAATCATTTAAATAAAGGTTCGAGTTTTTAAAAAACAACAAATGTACAAGTTCATGGGTTTTCTAAGGTACATTATGACTTTCAGTGAAATCAACCTGAGGCCATTAATGCAAAAGTCTAGATTTCGATGACTTTCAGGGGATTTCCCATCATATATAAACCTCGAGATACGCCTTTAAGCAAAATAATGAGTATGTTATTGTAGTTACATAACTTTTACAAACAAATTGGCACCATTCTGACATGAGGAGAATGCCAGATCTTAGTTACGAATAAATATACGCCTTGATAATCTGGAATAATCGAAACAAACAGACTGGATACTTCCCACCTAGGGCAGATTTAGAAGTCGTCATATATACAGGTTGTCGTAACGTGAAGGCCCTATGCCCATTGGAAAGATTGTGTCTCTAGACGGATGGCAGCCAACAAAGATTACCTTAAAATTATGATTGTTTTCATCTATACTGAACAAACCTTGCATCTATGTGGATGCATCTATTCACTGTGTTGCAGCGTATTTTTAAATATTTTTGCTCGGGTTCAGAGGCAACCAGCCTTCAGGTAAACATGTTGAACTTTTTGTTGAAACTACGTGTACACAAAAATTTCGCCATCAAAAACTATGAATACTTCCAGATATAATTTTTGATAAATGAATAAGGTTTCATACATCAATCAACGCCATACTGTTGTAAAATTGCAAATGGTTAAGTGGTTTCCGAGAAGATATATCTTGGAAAATTTTTATATCATGTTCAACCTGCTGGGGGTCTGGTTGGTGTTGGGACTCCACTTAGTGTTGCATTTTCCTTTTTGGCTTGGAAAGCATCACTGGTCAACGGTGACTGTACACACCTCCTCACGATACCTGTCGTTGTCCGATCTTTTGCAAATCTAGTAACTTTCTGTGTTGTTCAACAGGAGAGAAATTTTGTGAAAAAAAGCATACATGCAAATGATCAGATCTGTGAAAGATGAAGGAATAGAACTTGGCAAACATGATCTAAGAGAACAATCTTAAACCAGCCCGTAAATAATCTTACGTTCTTAATTGCCACATGTCCCTTGTAGACTTTATGTTACAAGCTGGATCTTTTGTATTTTAATTCTTGTTGATCTTTGTGATAAAGTCTAGCAATCTATGATGGATTTCCCAAGATCTACACTGTAAATAAAAGGCTTATTATGGCTAAAAACTATAATCATTCTGCGTATGGGTACATAACTTCCTTATACAGTACTACAAAAACGCTGTGCGACCCAACAATTGTGTTTACGTCAGGATTAATAGAGCATATGAAGATATCCCAATGAGCTTCACCAGTGATTGAGGATATAACCCTGCTGTCCAGAACAGTCTAATTCACCAAGGAAGCCCTCTGCAGCTGTTAGCATATCTATAAAAGGTGTAGCATTGCACTTGCTAAAGTCTTTTCCCCGTTTTTGAGCTTGAAACACTTTGACCTAGCTGCCTTGTCTGAGGCTCCTCCTGGTGGACATAAACGCCAACCCCTGCCGTCAATTCTACCATCTGAAACATTTTATTGTATTGCAATCTTTGATTATTTCTACTCCAGCAAGTTAATATTCATAAACTCACCACTACTTAGTATTTGTCAACTTAGAACTATTCGAAACATCCAGGTTTTCTTTTATTTGCAAATTGTGATTTTCTGGGTGATTTGTTGCAACTCTTGTAGTTTTTGGTGTAGGTTTTTGCCCAGACATTTTGTTTTTCCAAGAATTCTTTTTTCTTTCTTTCTTTCTTTCTTTCTTTCTTTCTTTCTTTCTTTCTTTCTTTCTTTCTTTCTTTCTTTCTTTCTTTCTTTCTTTCTTTCTTTCTTTCTTTCTCTCTCTCTCTCTTTCTTTCTTTCTTTCTCTCTCTCTCTCTCTCTCTTTCTCTCTCTCTTTCTTTACGACCAAATTTGTCGGGTTTTTTTCTCAGACACTATTATTCCGAAAACCACTAACCTTACCATGTTGACTGACCTACTAGTGAAATTGTGCACCTAGTTTGGAATATTTAATAATTATGCAAATTACGGGCAATAAAATTTTTAAGAGCTCCAAACCTTCCAAACTATTGCAGATAGACAGAAAATTTCAATGTGCATGTATACATTTCTGACATCTGCTAATAAATGGACAATAAAGGAAAGTTGTAGCGTTTCAAATTATGCTAATTAGGAGCATTCAAAGTTGAATATCTTCAAAACTATTATAGATAGAAACGCCATTCTAACTTCAATTTATACGTTTGTGGCAAAGCCACATCTAATAAACCATGAACCAAAATTGTAGGATTTTAATTAATGCAAATTGGGTGAATGTGCAAACTTTAAATTTTGAATAGCTTCAAAACTATTATAGATAGAGGTGCCATTCCAACTTTAAGTCAGACGTTTCTGGCAAAGCTGCATTCAATGAACCACGAATCAAAGTTGTAGGATTGTAATTAATGCAAATTAAGTGAATGCAAAAAATTTTAATCTTGACTAGCTTCAAAACGATTTTAGATAGAAGTGCCATTGCAACTTCAATTTTTGGATATGTGACATAGCCGCATGCAATGAACCATAAACCAAAGTTGTAAGACTTTTGTTTATGCAAATGAGATGAACACACAAAACTTAAATCTCTTTGAATAACTTCAAATTTATTATACATAGAGGCTCCATTCGAACTTCAATTTGTGGGTTTGTGACATAATACCTACATCCAGTGAACCATGAACCAAAGTTGTAGGGTTTTTATTTATACAAATTAGGTGAATACACAAAATTATAGTCTTGAATAGCTTCAAAACTATCATAGATAGAGGTGCTCTATTAACTTCACTCTAAATGCTTGGGACAAACGTGCATGCGATGAACCATGAAGCAAAGTTGCAGGACTCTAATTTATGCAAATAAGGTGAATATATACAAAATCTAAATGTTGAATAACTTCAAAACTATTAAAGCTAGAGGTACCATTCTAACTTCAATTTGTAGGTTTGTGACATAACTGCATCCAGTGAACCAAGCACCAAAGTTGTAGGCCATTGATTAATGCACATTTGGCAAAAACACAAAATCTTGAATAGCTGCAAAACAACTGTAGATAGTGGTGTCATTCAAACTGCAGTTTATAACCTGCGATATTGCCACATCCACTGAAACAAGAACCACAGTTATAGCTACAAATGTATTACATCTACATGTATTAGAATGACTGCTGCTGAAATTCTATCACAGGACAGCAGATATGGATCACTTGTGCGTTATTTTATTATGTTGCAGCTACATAACTTTGAAACTCACGGTATAAATGTTACCTGTGATAGCTATATATTAACGATTAACTTCCAACTTTCATCATGGTTGATTCCAACATGGATGTCAGTGCTCACAACAACAACAACAACAACAACAACAACAACAACACACATCTGAAAAACACTACTACATCAAGTTGATATTTTGCACGTTTCAGCCTGTTTGGTGTCCACAGTTGCTGAAAAGTAAAGAGTGCGAATTTACTTTGTCCAGGGGCCTATCAAGTTTGGCACACACTGACTATTTCAATTTTAACATGAAACACCTGAATTACCCAATCAGATAGTTTCATTACCGTACATGGTATGACTAGAGTATGTTTGATAAAACTGATAAAGCTTGAATCAAAGTTATCCAAATGACAGAAGATATGTTGACCTCCCAGTGGCTTTAGCACGTTACTGTCTTGCAGAAGGTCCCTGACTTTTTTTCACGAGTTTTGACTTCTGTGTGGATGAATTAACGAGAGGTAGGGGCAAATGCCAACAAAATTAAGACATGTCCGTACTTACTATAGCTAACTTAATTTCTCGTAACGCAGTCCTTTTATGTCTATAAAGCTACACCATGCAATTAAGTCTCTTAGCAGCCAAAATATATGTAGCTGGGCATAGATAGATCATAGAATGACGGGATGGGTCAACTTTTTCATGATTTTCACTACAGTATAAACAGTACTTTTTTCTAGTGCTAGTAACCCGTTCATCGCCGCATGGGCTTTTTTTGAATTTGACAAAATGGGGACTTTTGACAAGAAATTTTGAGGAACTTAGGAAATTTAAAGCTTCCATGGGTAGGCCTATCTTTCATGTGACGTGCACCAGTCTGAAATCAAAATTTGTGATTCTATTCTTGAGAAAATAACACAATGCACAGTGTTCTTTGTCCTGTAAATGACTCGTCATAGGGTATATCTAAACTTAGCAGCAATTTCCCAATTTGTTAGTTGAAAATGACATGAATATTGATACTATAATATCAGGGGATAAGCAATCAAAGCCTTAGTGTCTCTTAATATCCTTCAAAGTGGCCACAAACCTGCCAGATGTGCACACACACACACACACACACACACACACACACACACACACACATATATATATATATATATATATATATATATATATATATATATATATATATATATATATATATATATATATATATATATCCCGAAAGATAAAAAACCAACGGGACCTTAGCTGTTTTTGTTACTGTACCCAATTATAATATATTTCTCAAATACCAATGCCAAGCCATTGTTTTTGTACCGGCACCAGTGACCAGTGCAGTGTCCAGTCCATACTCCGGTTAATATCCCTATTGGTATTAGAAAACAAAGTATATGCAGTGCCCCCCCCCCCCCGTGCACCTTTGTAAAGCTTATCTGAAGAGAGGCCATCCCCGGCCAAAAAGGCCACTTCTCTATGTTGCAAGTGTGGCATGTCATCACATGTGAACCCATCTAGAGAAATCACCCCTGTCCAAAGGCAACATTTCTTGTGCATATAGGGTGGCAATATTTAAGAGAGAGGACAGCAGTTCATCTTGTTGTGG